>JAUMHI010000019.1:1619277-1637187 GCA_032359435.1 Enteromius unitaeniatus
GGAACCTGGAGAAGGGCGGCGCTGAAGTACGGGGGAGGCGATGATTCGCCTACGAGGCCGGCTGCCTCGTCACAATACAAATCGTTCTAGCCGTAATTCCACACGGTCCTGATTGGCTCTATAAGCAGACACACATCCCAGAAACAACCGACAGGCCGCACTGTCTTCTCTCGCCTTTAATTGAACATAGATCGCCCATTTCAAACATGGGCGGCAATATCAACAAGTCACTCCCCTACACACCTCTCTCCATGATGGTAACTGTTAATTTTATATAACGGCTGCAAATGAACCAAACACACATAAACACACATAACATCACTAATACAAACCCAACTGTCTTGCTTAAATTAAACAAAAATAAGTAAACTAAAGAAATACCCATAATGCACCGGGCTGTTAGCACTGACCGAAGTCGACGGTCACGTCTTGTTTTTCTTATCAGTGCAAAAGACACTAATATAACTCTGTTGACTTTGGTCACACAAATAACGTCTTAGGCAAGTAGGCTATACTATTATTATTATTATTATTATTATTATTAAGGCTTTGCTATGCAGTTAAATTAATTTGGGCGTATTCCTTTCTGACGTCATAATATAAACTAGTTTTAAGTGGAAATTACACTTTTTTTTTTCTTCCTCCATTCCTTAGCATTTGCACGGGCCGGCCCTGCACAGTACCCAATTTTCCCTCTTATGTAGATGCCAGCAAAAGTCACTGGTGCACACAGTGGTTGATTTACAGTAGTTTTTCTCTCTCAAATATTTAAAAAAACCACACAATTTTTTTTCATGACACATATACACTCCGACATCCATACCAGCACACCCACACAATTTAGAGCTGCATTATTTATCAAATTGACTATAATATGCAGAAGTATATTTGCTTTATAGGCCAAGTTTGAAAAAATGGCAACATCTGGTAAAAAAAAAAATTTTGAAGCTTTGCGAACAGAATGAAAGCCTGTCAACAAAAACTGCATAATTTTACATTTAAAAAAATGTAATTGCGATTAAAAATAGCAGTTTTAATGGGTTTCAATGTGGACATTTCTGTTTTTTTATTTTTGTACCTAGTGCAAAATAGATTTATTAAAAGAAGTGAGGGTGAAAGTTCCAATAAAAATACACACCTGAGCCAAAAGTTACCCAGTTAACATTATCACAGGCAAAATGGTCAAAAAACCCAACAAAACTAAAATATCCATAAGGTTTCTCAACCTCTAAACGTTGAAAGTGATTCAAAACCTTGTCTGTAATGTAACTTGAGTTTTTCTTGCATTGTCACGGACTGTGATTATCATGACTAATCTTCTGAAATGAGGCATGACTTAGCTAGCAGATGATATACGCCCAGGCACAAGATGGCTATTAGGGTTCGGAAAGAAAAGTGTATACAGTACAGTTTACATTTTTCTTGTAAAATAATAGAATGACATTCAGTTGCTGTTAATGGTCCTTGCATATGTATTTTTCCTCCAACGTACCGTACCAAAATGTTTTGATAGAGTTACTAGTAGTACTTATTCGGTGACACCGCAACACTGTTACAGAATCTACAGAGCAAAGCACACACTGAGACCGGCGTAGTCCTATTCTCAAACAAATGACTCTCAAAATGACAAGTCATTTTTTTATTGTGTGTGTGTCTAAATCAAAAACAAAGCTAGTTTAGTCCTATTCCCAAATGAATGACTCTACGAATTAGTTATTTTTAGTAAATCGAAAACAACAAACTAATGACTCTTTTATGAGAGCTGGTTATTTTCAGTGAATTTAAAGCACAGCATTATGATTCCTGAATTGACTTGGTTCTTGTAAGTGAATACAAAACATACTCTGCAACAAATCTAGTTCATATTTGGTATAAATCAAATTTTATTTGTCACATTCACATACAGTACATACACGGTACGACATGAAGTGAAATGTGTCGCACGACTGCCCAACAAATTGACACATTACGAAAACAAACTGACACATTAAAAAGCACTTAAGTGAACAGCAAAATAGAAATAGAATAGAAAAGTAAGTACAGTAAATAAATATACTATAAAAAACAAACTAGCAATAAAATAAAATGGAATAAAAAAGAACATAGAAATAGAATATGACTCTAAATAAAAAAGAAAATATAAATAGAATAGAATATGGCTATATAACTATATGAAATATGCCGTGCAGTGTAATAAGTAGAAATGACTTTTATGAATCTGTTGCAAACATAACAAAACAACTAATAAAGCGTGGTTGCCAAATGAATGACTCTTTTGAATCTTTCTTTTTTTTAGTGAGTCAAAAACACACCACTCAGCCAGTTTAGTCTAATTCCTAAATAAAATGCATTTATCTTTTTTTTTTTTTTTTAGTGAAACTAAAACAGCATCAGTGTACTGTAGGTTCTGACTAGTTTATATGATAATCTGTAGTTAAACAGTTTTATAAAAAAATAAATGAATTGAATATGTTACTACTTTTTTGTTTGTTTAGTGTTGTTTAATTCTAATGACTGAATTGCACTTTTATGCCTAAAACGACTCTTAAAGTCAATATAAAAGTGCTTTAGCAAAGAAATAACATTTGCTTGTTTTTTTTTTTTTGTTTATTTATTAACATGTTTTCTAAAAGAATCATTATTTGAATTAAGTGTGCGGCTGCTTTCCAAATAAGACATCTGACACTATTTGTTTTGTGTTCCAGATATCAATGAATGCTCAGAGCTGAATAGAAAGATGTATCTTTGCAAAAACGGCAAGTGCATCAACACGCAAGGCTCCTATGAATGTGTGTGTCTGCCAGGATTTGTCCACTCTGCCCAGCACAACTACTGTGTGTCCCAAAGACAGAACGCAACCAGCACGAGCACGGAGTGACCGGCAGGGGGCGCAAGATACAATAAAAACACTCTTATTTAATCAAGGCCCATATACTCTGCACTGTATAAATCAAACACCCAAAATTGAACCTAGAAAAAAAGTCCTACTTGAGATGAAGAGTTTAATGTGCTATCTTATGGTGTCTATGAGAGAACTGTATAAAATATTTGTTTTATTGGTCTATGTAAGTTTATTATTTTTACTGTATTAGGAAGTAGAAAGATTTTTTTAGGTGTGAACATAGCAGAGGTGATATTTCAGCGAACTGACAAACCCTATGACCTTAAACTGGGGGACTGCTTTATTTTAACCCAGTCAAAGACACCGAGCGTGAGGATATTTTACTAATGCAAAAGCCAGACTCTCTCTTTCCCATTTTCTTTGCTTTTATCTCTTCTTTTGATTTTATTTAGTGTCTTTTCTCTTCTTTATGTTTTGAATTCATTCATTCATAAATTTCTTTATCTCTTTCTTTATCCCTTTTTCTTTTCTATTCTTATTTCACATCTTAGCGAGGCAGACCACTCCACAAACACACAAACCTTCAGTAGATAGATTGATTAGAAAATACACATACACAGCACAAAATGTTTTCAGTGTCAAGTCTTTAAAATAAGCTTTTTATATGAGCTGCTTTATATTAATGACAGGCACCAGCTAATTTTCTGTGTCTGGGACATTAGTCCACTGCGGATGTCTGCCCTGTGGAGCAGGCATGACCTTTAACCTCACCTTTCTTCTAGAAATGATGTTTCTTTGAAAAGAAAATAATAAAAATGAAGTGCCTTTATGTATTTTTTCAGATGTTTTTTTTAACAGAAATCTTTTACTGCATTTGATCGTGTTGGCGAAATGTCTTGCCAGGTTGCAAAGCTGCTATTAAACAGCCGTGGGATTTTTTTTCACTCTCTTTCTGATTTTTTTTTTTTTGTACATTTAAACTGAAGAGTTGATTAAAAACTATGTATTTGTAATTTGTACATGAATAAATATCTTCTGAATATCCATATAATGTATTAAAAGTTTTGAAATAAATCAGAGATGGTGATGTTTATACACATTTATCTATGCTGTGTTGTCTACATGGAACATCTGCGCTTCACTTTAACCAAAAATAAGTTGTTTTTAGCAGACAGAAAAGTATTAACAATGTTTAATACAATTGATGGAATCTGACACGCCACAGAATAGCATTACATCACCTTCAGTTATGATAAAAAAATAGTTTGAAATGACAAATACAGTAGGTTTACAGTAAACCCTTCTGTTCCCACAATGGTTCCATAGAAATCCTTCCTTTGGCTCACCTGTTTATCTTGAGCCCTGATCTTGTGTGAGAAGTCAGGTGATTTATGATTCACATCAATTGTTTCTTAGCGAGAAACCAATGGCACAAACTGAACTAATGGCTTTGATGTCAAAAGGGCTGTATATGAATTATTATTGTAACACTTCTCTGGAATGCAGTATGCTGTATTGTACAGTCCATGACCACGCCGGACTATAGACCGCTCATCCGGGTAACTTGAGTGAAACCGACAGAACTTTCAAACTGCGAATTGTATCACACTGTATAAAATATTTCAGGGAGCTTTGAAAGATTAAAAAAGATTTTATTTCTGGCTGATTATTGCCACTGAACAGAACTGAAAACGTAAACATAATTTCCAGCTCTTGGTCGAACAAACATAATCACGCCCAGGATTGATTCTGATTGGTTGTCAATGTTTCTATCGTTCATCAGCTGGAAATAATCATTTCTCTGTGCCTTTATCGATATAGTTGTGGTGTGGACACTGCTATTTAACAGCAAGGACTAATTGTGGAACTATACCTTTAATAGTTAACGTTCACAGTAACGTTAGCAGGGTTGTTGATAGTTTTCAGAAACTGAAACTTTTTGATTGCTTGCTTATTGTTGTCTCTGCCTATGTATGTGCAATATTTTAGTATTTATTATATAATATTTATGATTTGTGTGCTTGATGTGCATTAGCTACTTTACTCCGTTTACCTGTAAACATTTTTTTCAAAGCACACAAAAGCAAGAACTGACCTCAGAGGGCAACTAGAAACACAGGTGAGCTGAGATGACATGTATTAATTTTATACTACTATATATATATTATTTTATTTTTTTTATTTTTTTTTAATCAAATTATCATGCTATCATAATCTTTTACAGTAGTCTACTTCTCTGTCAAGTCTAGCTCAAGGACAATCCAGCAATGATGCCATTATGTCCTGCTTGTAAGAAACTGTGTGTGTGTGTGTGTGTGTGTGTGTGTGTGTGCGATGGAGAGAAAGAGGTGAAGAGGGGAGAAGGGTACAGGAAGATTGACTGACAGAGTGAAAAGACAGAGCGAAGGGAAGTCAGGGGTGGGACTGTGAAAGGGGAGGGTCAGAATATGCAAAGGGAGGAGAGAGGCAGCATGCATCTGTGTGGGGTCAGTATCACATGCTTTGCTCTTGCACACCACACTGTTGTTGATTGTGTGCGCTTTGATCTGTGTGCATCTGACATGCAGTACTTTCTTTCTTTCTTTCTTGTTAAGGAAGACATGAACTTACAGAGAGATACGCTGCATGATTCACACCTATGCTGAGTCAAAAGAGCTCCAGTGATCTGCACAGGCAGGTAAGATCTCTTTCATTTGATCGCATGACAGACTGTCATTCCTTTTTAAAAGCCAATGGTTCAGTGGTTTTACACAAACTAGTGATAACCTGTGACATGCTGGACGTTGGTATGATTGTGCAGTTCACACGCTCCGCACAATCCAAATGTGTGTAGACTGAAGTCAGATGGTGTTACTGTGATCATCTGAGGAGTACAGAAGGCCACTTTACACTCTCAACGCAAACATGTTGCAGCCAGAGACTCGACAAAGGAATTCCAAGGTCACAATGTTTTTCTGTGGTGTGTCGTGGTTTGTTTTTTGTTGTGCTGTGTTATGTTGCAGCTTGTCGGAACCAGTTAAGCGTTGGTATTTATTTGTCAGTCCAGATGATCCCAGGGCTGGTCAGTGTCTGTTAGTAGATAGTAGGTCAGACTGACCATCATGTTGTGCAGAGAGTGTGTGTATTGTATGCTGGTGTGATTTTGTACATGTATTCTTTTACATTTTTTAGCGAGACAAGTTTTGGTAATAAGGTTATATATTAGTATTTTTTTATTCTGTAAATTATATATATCATGAAGTAAATACAGTAAAATTATTTTATATACATAGTTTTATATGTTATATGTTTTTAATTTTTAATTTTAATGTTTTAAATATATTTATATGTTAATAATAATATGTATTATTTTAAATATTTGAATTATTTGTGTGTGTGTTTATACATATGCACAGTACATATATTATGCAAACAATAACTTTTATTTTGGACGTGATTAATCATTTGACAGCACTAATATATATATATATATATATATATATATATATATAAACACAGTCCTTCGGCTTGCTTGCTTGCTCTTCAGGGGTCTCCACCACAGAGTGATCCATATATATTAGTGGTGTCAAACAATCCATTATGTATGTGTGTGTGTGTGTGTGTGTGCACTTGTACAGCTATCTTTGTGAGGGCCGGTTTGAGTTTTAGATCATCAGAGTGAGGACAATTTTGTAAAGAGAGGACTTTTTGGCCGTCCCTCACTTTCTGGGAGCCCTTTAAAGATCTCTTGGGGGTTTAAGACTTGGTTTTAGGGGTCAGGTTATAATTGGGTAAAGGGTAGGTTTAGGGTAAGGGTTTAGGTAAAGCACTTAGTTCTGATGGGTAGTGTTAGGGTCAGGAGCTAGAGATTACATTGAGTCAATGTATGTCCTCACAAAGATAGCTATACAGAGTTGTGTGTGTGTGTGTGTTAGTATTCTTTTAGGGTTATATTCTCAGATGTTGCATTGCAAATGTTGTTGTAGTTTCAACTTTTGTTCATAAGACGATTGTGGCCCAAGGACATCTACGTTCCCTCTAAATCCCACTTGCACACATGGATACACACTGACTCTTTCTTTCCAACACATGCGTGCATGCCTTCTCTCTTTCAGTTTATCTCAGCAGCTCACTCTCACTGGTTTTATTAACCATGTTTGTGTTTCAAGGTAAATTCATTAATGGAAAAATCACAGTTATTCATCATCGTTTCATAAAGTTTTCCATAAAGCAGATAGTTGAGAAGATGACATGTATACTGCAGCATTAACCTGTGGCTTGTCAGGACCTTATTTAGAGTTGTTTAGTGTCACTAAATAGTTCTTGCTTGTATTCCTTTGCAGTAATTAGTCATATATGCACACATGAACATCTAAATTTGAATAGTAGGATGTTGAATTACTGTTGTACAACAGCTTCTCTATTTGAATCAATAACTATGTTTGTTATATATGGTTCTCAAAAGTAAGGGAGTAAACCGTTATTTGATTAATATAGTAGATAACGTTGTACTTTTAGAATTATAATTAACATATAGTTATTACACATCCTATACAAACAATAGGATCAGCGTTTAGTTGGCTTGGCAATCGAGTTAATAAAAATAATAACTGTATAAAAAATAATAGAATAATAATTCTCTGTTCTTTTTTCGTCTCTTTGCTCGGTGTGCTGATAATCTGTGAGTGGAATCAGCGTATAGTAATATTGAAGCTCTGTTAACACATTAGCTCTCATGTATTCGCTAAACACACACTTATTCACAGAGCTGTTGTTTCTGCAGTTACGCACAGTCTATGACGGCAAGTGTAGGCAGGTGTCTGTAACATAGATGGTTTTTCCTCAGCGTCTCACAACATACTCTACCTCATATGCTGTCTCAGTTTTTTTTTTCATAGTGCCTTTTTAACTGCTGTTTCTATTCTAAACCATCTTTCACTTATCTGTGTTATTTGCAGTGCGGTTGCAAGCTAGTAAAATAGCAGACTATTTATAGAGCGTGTGTCAATGTGTTTTTCATCCCTGCTTTGTATGTGTGGCTACATGTCTATGTTCTGTCCGTATCAGAATGATTTTGTAACTAGCCTTGCTAAAGTATTTTCACTAAGTTATACTTGGCTGAGATGGTCAATAAATGTGTATGTAAGTCAATATTTATGAAAGTTAGCACAACGTTCTTTGTTTACCAGTGAACCAGATCCTCTGCAGTGAATGGGTGCCGTCAGAATGAGAGCCCAAGTAACTGATAAAAACAAACCATCAATAGAAGTAAAGTAGTAGGAAAGCCCATCAGTTAACATCTGGTAAAGTTTATCATTGTAAACTGTCGCTTCTGTTCATAACCTCTTTATAACTCTTTCGCCAGACATCACAATCCACCGACATGCATGTTTAGATATTCTTTTGCTTTTAAACGGTACTTGATTTGTACATATTTCTATCCTGATTCAGGCAAGGCATTGTATTCGCAGGAGAAAGCGTGTACTTTGGATAAGGGACTCACATTTTAGCAGCAAGCAATGGTTTGAAATGGTCTTGATTGATTTGTTTTATCAAACATGCAGCTTTACACGTTACGAAATAAGCAAGTAATGTAATGCTAAATTTATCCAAATGTATTCCATTTTTGGGTGAACTATTGTACTTCCTTAAAGTTTGAATTGCCATCTGCAATCGGTTTTAATTCAGTAATTTGACATTATTTTTTGTAATTTGACGTTTCTTCCTTTTTACAAGAGTAAAGTGATTCTAAGGAATTTATATAATGGTTCAAGTGGAATAAAGCTAAATCATATTCAAGTTTGCTAAAATGGTGCATGAATTGCAATTTGGCTATTGGTTAAAATGATCAAATTGCCACACAAGCTAGGCTTATATGATGTCTTTAATTAAAAAAGGAAGTTATAGTTCTTATTAAAAGGAAGGTATATTTTGATTAAAGGTGGTGATGGTAAAGACAAAATGCAAATGACATACATCATTGAACTGTTCAACATATGAGGAAATTTTAATTTCCTCAATCTTCCACTTTGGTCTTCCTCTTTCTAATTATAAATCAGGTACAGAAATTGACACACTTTCTACAGCTGATCCAGATGGCAGTGAATTACAGCAGACAGCGCTTAACTCCCATTAGAAGCCTTGCTGACCTCACATCAGAGATGCTTGATCCCTGCTCCTGGATCGATTTTTCAGTAGCTTGTGTGACCCTTTTGAGCTGTCATTGATTCAGCCAATAATTATCGCTTGTGTCATTCACTGCAAGCGTAGTGCAGGGTTATATGTACATGTACTATAAAGTTCACCTGTTACGTTTCCTCATATTCAAACAGCATGCATGAATTCACTCAGGCACACATTAGCTACAGCTTTCATGAGAGCCAAAGGTTTTTATCAGGTGTTTTACCATGTGTAAAGACTTTTATAGCATTCAACAAAAGTGTGAACCTGGATAAATGTGTTAGTCATGATTACTGAACGACAAAACAGTCCGGCTCCGAACAGTTCAACATTACAGTTTCAGACGTTTTTAAGAATGTTTCTGTAAAATTTAAGGAAATGTTTGGTAAACGGGATTCTTAGACACGGGATCATGCTTTCATAAAGAAATGACCTCACGTCTTGCACAGCTTTTCATGTGATGCAAACCTCAGCCACAAATTAGTGAAAGAGGCAGTGCACTTAAAAACAAATATAAATCAATCTATTTATATTTATTACTCTGAAACAGGTTTTTCAGAAGGGTGATGGAATGAAGAGGTTTCATATGCTTTGTTTTTGTCTACTGACACAGCACACATGAGTAACAATAGCCCAATGCTAATGCTCACGTATCTGTTTAAAGCAAACACTGTCAGAGTGTGAAACAAATTGTGTTGGCGGAGCAGGATATGTGCTTATTGTTTGTGTTTAGATGGTTCTTTTTTAGACACGATGAGACGAAACAAGATGGTCTGCATCCCTTTTGAATGAACAGGAAAGAAGACAGAAAAACAGCTGCTAGTGTTACACATACACACATTACACATGCACGTTTAGAGAAAGGAGAGAGAGAGGAAGGACAAGTGTCCTTTAATGTTGCTATGGCCGACTTTGTCATTAATGATGATTTACTGTTCACATATTATGATGTGAAATCAGCGCTGTGTTCACCCACGGAGAATGGGTAACAAATTTCTATCTGGATACTTTATATCTTTCGTAGGCCCTGTGTCTCACTTGACAAAAAAGTACAAAGCCTTCAGTTGTAGCAGGTTTCTCTTTTATAGCAGTACTAATAAGATGCTTAATGGAGTTATCGGTTACGATTCATAAATGTTTCTGCTAAAATATCCTTTAGAGAAAATTTTAATTAGTTGATATACAGTAAGAGTATTGAGTGCTAAAATGTGTAATTTATCAAAATCTTAAAGTTTTTTAAAGAATGTGACGGGAACTGTGTAGGTTCATATTAAAGTTTTTTAAATTGGAAACTTAAGTAGCTCAGGAAAATGTAAATGCAGTATGCAACATTGTTTTGAGATCTTTTCTAAACTTCCAATAATTTGACATGCCTCTTTACAGAAAAACCTAAAAAAATATACACGGTTTGCTGTCCATTTGATCTCTTTGCCGTCTATGAGAAACAATGAAAACATTACAGACAAGTTATTTATTGTAATCTGTGTTGGACAGATTTTTTTGAAAGGATCATATAAATAATCTGGTGAATGAATATGGTAAGAACATTCAGCACCATGGTATATGTCAAAGCTCCTTCAAATGCAACTATAGATTTCTCTAATGGATTGCAAGTGCCTATATAGTATTTGTGAATTAGATGAGGAGTTGTTTACCAAAATGTAATTTTCAATGACGAATCCCTGTCCTGAACAGGAGAGAATTATAAATATATCTCGCTCTATTACAGTCCTGAGGTAAGTGCTTTGATCATTCAGTGGTTCTGCGAGTCTCGCCTGAAACTGGAGTTAAATTCAGCTGTTGCATGTATAGTGTTACCAAGCTATTACTTGTGCAAAGCTCTTCCGTTTTGAAACCTGTCTTTACCCCTGTACTCTTGCGTATACAAACCACAGACAGATTGAAAAGCTTGTACCTCAACCAGACCCACTAAAACAGGCCAAACAGATAGATGGGAAAATGCAAGCTTTCGCAGGGCATTCTTGTAGGAGGCCTGAGGGTGGGTGATCCTCACTGTGAGTAATCCCTGCCCGTAAATATCGGCAATTGAATGACACCCTGCTGGGTGGGAAGTCCTGTTGTCTTTGAATAAATTCTCCTCACTATGGTAACCGGAGAGGCTCGTCCCCTCAAAGAATGGAAGCTGGAAAAATAGGCTGAGGATTTCTATACGTGTTAATCATATTAAATATTTCTGGAACTCATTTGAATAGAGGGCCTTTGAAACAAAAGAGAGAGTTGAGGTATGGGGTTGTCCATTGTCTGAACACGCCGCTAATGTCCCTCGCTGTTGTTCGGGTTGAGAGTTTGATGTATTTGCAATTGTTTTGTCGCTCTCATTTGAGAGCAGATCAAGGTCATGCTGTTTATTGAAGCTATAGTTACTCTGCCTTGATTATTTTGGGGGAGGCGGAAACCACGTGACGCAGATCCACTGTGTGTCTATGACATCCTGTTCAAAAGCCACTGACTGGAAAAAAACAACCTGCCTTTATTTAACCCGCAGTAGTGAGGAGAAAGAAAAAGACAGTAATGATAACACTCCTGACTATTGTCTTTCACCCGTGATCTTTTTCTTTTCCTCACACCCCCTTTTGCACACACAAAAGGACAGATTGGTGGTCACCGCCACCCCTCCCGCGTGTGTATTGTGACGTGGTTCCTGTGTGCCGGGCTTCAGTTTACGGTGTGTTTTGGAGTATTTTTAGCCTGGCACAGGGACGCCTGTTACACAGACAGGAAAAAGGCCAGAATAGAAGGAAGTCCATTCGCCTTTTAGACAAACAATCCCTTCATCTGCATCAGTGAACTGTGGGAGAGAGAGAATGAGAATGAATATTTCTCACATTCACTAGTGCCACATGGTGTTCGCAGGCCTTCTTGCTGAATTTCACAAAGTTGGGGTACAGAGATCTAACTCATTATATTCAGTGTCTCAGTGTCTGCATATATAATATTAAACATTTTAATAATTCATTCATTTAATGTTAAATATATACAAAAAATAAAAAAGGGTGATATTATAACTTAATGGAATTTATATTGGTATTGTATTTGAAGCCAAAATGTATTATTTAAATAGTATCTGAATATTTAAGTGTGTCTTTTATCAGCACGCTTTAAAATTAGAAGCACTTTCAATTCAATTCAAAAACCATTTTGCAATGTTTTTTTTTTTTTTTTAATAATTACTATTGTTCTAAAGCTGTTTTACAGTAAACTTTGAGAACCCTAAAAATGCATTTTAAAACCCAGTTTCCAAATTGCCGGTTAGGAAAAAAAGGGTTTGCTGTAATTTATTCACCTTCATTAAGATTTTCAGTAATACAATTTTCATTATTGGTTAAACAGTTCCTTTAAAATGAAAAACTATATTCAGTAAGCCATCTGCCATGTGTTGCAACTACCAAAAGATATACAAAATATATTCAGTAATAGATTCCTCCCTTTCATCCAGATTTCTGATCGTGAGGTAAAGCAGTTGTTCTCCGGCCAGATGCACCCCAGACTTTAGAGTGAGTTATTATTTTTTCACTTTTCAATTGTATTTCAAATGTGGCATGAAATATCTGAGCTTGTCCAGTTTCTCATCAGTTCAGATCATTGCCTAATGCCTATAGTTTCAACTCTTGGTCTAGATGTTGGAATGAACAACAGATCAGTCAAGTTAAGATTGCATTAGCATGACTCTTTAAAAATGCATGGTCTTGGGGAAGTTTCAGCTCAGTGTGAGAAACAAGCGACAGCCACTGCTTTTTAAATTATACATCTTTTGTTCCTCTGGATAATTACTTTGTTTTAGCGTATTCTATATGGCAATTTCACACAGACTAGTTCCTGCTCGGTCCCTTTGCAGTATGTGGCAGGATGTTAGCAGCTCTGTTTCAGAGAGAAACTTAACCCAAAGTTGAGAAAGTGTTGTTCCTTTTTCAGTTGCACAGATCCTGTACCCTTCAGTGTTGGAGAGTACCTGACTAAAAGCAGCGGTAATACTACCTTTTTTGGTAGCGTGAAAGTGGATGCACTGGTTTAAAAATATTTGATTTGGAGGTTCCTGTAGAGCACTGTAAAAGGTGGTTATGGTTATGTTTGGCTTCAGATGAATTATACCATTGAATGCATTATCGGCTTTGGATAACACATCTTACTGATGTATATATATAATATAAAGATCTTGGTTTTCCAGTAACAAGCTACTTTTTCCATAAATTAGCCTTATGCTGCACCACTGTTTAATTATCAAACTGGAACTGAGACAAACAAGCCGACGCAAAAAGCAAGCATATATCTTATATCTGTTGTGTAGAATACAGCTTTGAAAAGCCCGGTTTATTGTAGATTTATTTGCCTGCACCTTTTGACATTAACACATTGACATGAAATCCACACAATTTTTTCCAAGTAAGTACTGCTGTGGTTGCAGTGACCGGTAACTGTTCAGCTACTGACATTCTTTAAAAAAAAACTTCTTGTGTTCCAGGTCATTGAGGATTAGAAACGATGTTATCAACTTTGGCTGAACTGTCCATTTAACTACTTTATGGGTAGTTTCTAGTTCTAGACGAAATCCTTTAATTGATGTACTGACAGGGTGATTCATGGTTCATAATTTGACTGAAAGATGTAGCTAAATCTCAAAAGAACAGAGGTGGATGAAGTACACAAATCAAGTACTTGAGTGAAAGAACAGATACATACAATAAAATATTACTCCAGTAAAAGTACTCCTTTTTCAATTTTACTCGAGTGAAAGTACAAAAGTACTCTGTTTTTTGTGTACTTAAGTAAAAAAGTACTAATAGATTTATTTTGCAATTTCATATAGGCTACTTAATTTTATATAGCACATATTTTTTTTATAATCGTACTGCTCAAAACACTTGGAATTTTCCTAAAATAACCACTATATGGAATCAAGATACAGTATATTTTTGTTGTTGATTGGACCACATTGACGATCATGTAATGTTCACTATGAAGCTTACACTGCAATGTACCTGAGAGAAAACAGGTTTGACTGTCTAATTTTCACCAGTACGAAAAAGGTGTTTTAAAGCTTAGGTTATTGTTTTGCAGAAGGTCACAGTTATATATGACAGGAGAATAAGTTGCTAAAAATAAAACTACTCCAGTAAAGGACAGATACTTGAAAAATGTACTTAAGTACAGTAACAAAGTACAACTACTTCGTTACTGGCCACCACTGCAAAAGTGCACAGGTTGGGGCCCTGATCTGATTTAGAGCTGCTGCTGGTGTTGTGTTTTGGGTTTGCTGGGTTCATCTGTAGTAAATCAGGCTTTATAGAGTGACTGTCGGAGATAATCGTCTGTTGTCTCTGTGGGCTAAAGCTTTAGATGACTGTTTGATAATGAGGTTGCGGGGAGGTAACTCATTTACTGATTGCAGGTCTCTGGCGTTGTGTGAATGGTTCAGTGGAGCAAGATGGTTTTGCGTCTTTGTGTTTACGTGCATGAGAGCTCTCTGTCTGTGTTCGTGCATCCATGCATGCTCATTTTTTTTCTTGTCTGTATCAGCAATGGAAGCTCTGTGAATATTGTGACATGGTCCGCGTCACATTGCTGTTTATGAAGAAAGGGAGATCAAATTCTTACTTGTGTTGGTCACTAAATGTTTTGAAAGGGCACTCTGTACTTGTGCATTAATATGACCCACAGCAATGTCATTAAAAACTTTTTACCATTTAAAGCAGTTCAAAATGTAATTGCTACAATAATGAGTATGACATATACTGTATTTCACTGAGGAAGAGGTATCATTACTGTGGTTTTAAGTTCAGCTACATTTTTTTTTCTTAAACCAGTGTTCACCAAATAACAGGCAGCAAGCCAGACCCAGACCATAAATAGTTTCATTTAATTTTCAGACAAAAATTGCAAGAAAATAAGAAATGTCAAAGTCGTGGGAGGCTCCTTTTACAGCCAGAACCACTCCGTCACCATCCTCCGTCCTCACTACCCTTGACAGGGGAGCAGCCAAGGGTTACGAGGGCATTCCCCAGGTCGAGCGCGCTGTGGCGGTGCACTCGTCCGGCCCCTGTAGAGACATGGCAGCGTTGACTGCCAAAGCCTATAGTGTGGCTGGACAGGCTGCCTCCTCTCTTCATGCCATGGCTATCCTGCAAGTACATCAAGCCAAGGCACTAAAAGAGCTAGACGAGGGTAGTGCTGACCCGGGGTTGATGCAGGAGCTGCGCTCGGCGACCGACCTCGCCCTTCCGGGCGACGAAGGTCACAGCGTGGTGGCCCCTCGGGCGGATGATGTCCACACTCGTGGCCCAGGAGCGCTACATGTGGCTAAGCCTGGCTGAAATGAAGGAGGTCAAGAAAGTTCGCTTTCTTGACGCCCCGATCACCCAGGCTGGCCTATTCAGCGACACCGTAGAGAATTTTGCTCAGCAGTTCTCCGCGGTGCAGAGACAGACCAAGGCCATCTAGCACATCCTCCCCTGGCGTGACCCTCCAGCTGCCACCTGTCCGCCGCAGGGCCAGCCCTGGTCGTCTCGTCGCCGAGAGCGCCCCCGTACTGTGCAAGCAGCTCTGGAGAGTGCTGAGACTATGTCGAGGCCTCAGCGTAGAGAGACGGTGAGGCCCGGAGAGGCGAGAAGCTTGTTCATGGGAGGTTGTCCGCACCCCTCCCTCCATCCGAGGAGGGCCGGGTGGAAAATCTTTTGTTTCCTTTTATTTGCGTTCCACTGCAGGCCTTAGGTCTACGACTGCCTCACGGTCGTCCACGGCACCTCGCTTTGCCAGCGGCCAGGAAGTCACGGTTCAGGGACGCATTGCTTCCCCCCGGACTTTCGGCCAGTCCCTTCGGGGACATGGGCAGTAGCACTGTGTCGAGACAGCATGGGCTTCCCTCTGCTCGACTCAGTTGCCCTGCTTACCGCTGCACACCTTCTGGCAGACTGGTGACTCCTATGGTCCCATTATCGACGAGACTGGAGGCGTGGGCTGCGCTTTCCAGCCCGTCAAAGTGGCTCCTTCGGACAATCCGGTTCGGCTATGCGATTCAGTTCGCTGTATGTATGGATGGGGCGGGCAGACAGCCTCTGGGCTCTGGACAGGGCCCCAGCTGCTTTGGCATATCAATTGCCTAGAGCTGGTAGCAGTGCACTTGGCCCTGCAGCGGTTCCGGCCGCTACTGCAGGACCAGCACGTGTTGATCCACACGGACAACTGTGGCGTATATCAACTGGCAGGGGGCTATACGGTCACGTCGCATGTGCCAGCTCGCCCGCCGTCTCCTCCTATGGAGCCAGCACCGGTTCAAAACCTTGCTGTTCAGATCCTGGGGGAGTTCAATCGTGTGGCCGACGCGCTTTCATGACAGCTAACCTGGGAGAGTGGCGTCTCCATCCTAAGACGGTTCAGCTGACCTGGAGTCGATTCGGAGAAGCACAGGTGGACCTGTTTGCTTCCCGCGAGTCCTCCCACTGCCAGTGGTTTTATTCCCACACTGAGGGGACCCTCGGCACGGATGCACTGGCACACAGCTTCCCACGCCTTCCCCCCAGTGAGCCTGCTCACATAGACACTGTGCAAGGTCAGGGAAGACGAGGAACATGTTGGTTGCGCCATACTGGCCCACCCGGACCTGGTTCATGGAACTCATGCTCCTCGTGACAGCTCCTCCCTGTCGCATACCTCTGAGGCAGGATCTCCTCTCTCAGGTGTTCAGCACCCTGTGGCACCCGCGTCCGGACCTGTGGAACCTCCATGTGTGGCTCCTGGGCGGGATGTGGCAGACCTAAGTGTTCTTCCACCAGCGGTGGTTAAACATGATCACTTCGGCAAGAGCCCTCTCTACGAGGCAAGCTTATGCCTTGAAGTGGTGTCTTTTCGCTGATTGGTGTTCTGTTTGTGTGGAGAACCCCCGATCATGCACGATTGGAGTAGTGCTTTCCTTCCTGCAAGAAAAGTTGGAGCGCAGGCTGTCACCCTCCACTTTGAAAGTGTATGTGGCTGCCATAGCAGCCCATCACGATGCAGTGAATGGCTGGTCCATTGGAAAGCATGATCTCGTTGTGAGGTTCCTGAGGGGCGCAAGGAGGCTAAACCCTCCAAGATCGCCCCTGATGCCGCTGGAATCAGTCGAGCTAAAATATCTGTCTCTAAGACAGCGCTCCTGACCGCGCTCACTTCCATCAAGAGGGTCGGGGACCTCCAAACATTTTCGGTGAGCGAAGAGTGCCTTGTATTTGGGCCAGCCTACTCTCAGGTGACCCTGAGACCCCGGCCTGGATACATGCCAAAGGGAAGGCTGCTTCCAAGCAGAGGTTGGCCCACTGGATAGTGGATGCCATCATCTTGCTGCGCCATACCCCTAACAAGGGACGCCTCGTGTCTCCTTTTGCGGACCCTGGTCGAGCATCCTCCAAGCACCAACGGCACTCAGAGGCGGAGCAGTCTGGCGCTAGGCCCAGTATCCAGGTGATGCTAAGCCCGAAAGGTCAGCCCCTGTACTGGGATAGGTGGCTGCATGCATCCCCATAGGTAATCTCTTGCAAAGGTATTCCACGAGAAAGTTTCCCAGATGGTAAACTCGTGTCTTCCCTCGGCCCGTCTATGTGTGACTAGTCTTTCCCCCTGTGGGCGGAACTAGCCCCGTAGGCATTTGCAGATGTGACATTACCCAGTGGGTTGGTCCATACTGCTTGCCGCACATTACCTCCCTGCGGGCAGGGTGTGGTTCTCCGTAGCGCCCTTCTACGGAAGGAGCGCTTCCCCTTCGTTCTGCCAAACTGTAACAACAAAAAGGAGGATTTGAAGCAGTCCTCGTAAAGGTCGAAATCCCTTCTCTAGAGTTTAAAAATACTCTCTAGTTCAGGAACGCGCAGTTTGGCTCCCTCCAGGGGCAAAGTACTACCAACTGGTCCCTGCGGGTACCA
>JAUMHI010000019.1:1637287-1654703 GCA_032359435.1 Enteromius unitaeniatus
TGAGAAATGCATTAACTGTTGTGCAAATTTAAATACTGTTGTGAGAAATGCACCAAAGCAACTGAGAAAAACTGTAACAGATATGTATTTAACATTTGCTCAATGCAACACATTCACTAAACTTGAGTATTCCTGTTTTCATTGCATGTGAAGTCTGTCTTTCGTAACTACGACCATGACCATGACGGATACATATCTCAGGAAGACTTTGAGAGTATCGCTGCAAATTTCCCTTTCCTCGATTCCTTCTGTGTGCTTGATAAAGACCAGTAAGTAGGAAATACACACACACACAAAATGTGTGATTCTTGTAAAAGACCCCTGCAGTGCCAAACTGCTAATAGTGTTTCTTGGCAAGTGTTGATAATCTTTTATAAGCCTGGGCTTCAAGATTCAAGATTGCTTGATGATATTGGAAGGGATGCGTTTTCAGCACATCATCTCATTTCTGACAGGGTCGATTTAGTGTGTCTGGAAATTCCTCAAAGGGTTATTTCAAGCGTGCTAAATTCGTAAGCCTGTTTATCGCTGCAAATGGAGCAGAGCATGGCATGCCGACTAAACAACATAGTGATGTAATATTTAAACAACAATGATACATTTTTAAACAGAATTAAAGTGCATTGGGGGTGTGGGAAAAGGCTGATGTTTCTGTATCACTGAATGAACACAAAAGAGTTTATTTGTGTATTTATTTTTAATGATCAGAGAAAATGCATCATGAGTAATGCAGAATTAGTGACTTTAGGCCATGCAGCTGCTCGTTGTGGGTTACCTGCTGCGTTGTTTAAAGGCAGAAGGTCATGACTCCCAGTAAAGGATGCACAGCATCAGGCATGCACAGACTCTCTCACACACTCACAAATTCCCCAGGCGTCCTTTGTGGTTCATCTTAGCCGTTCAGCGCTCAAACCACATTACTAGCGTGTGACTGCATGCATTTCTACTAAACTTTTGTGCTCACACTTATGATTCAGACATCATACTTGACACAGGAAGTAAAGAAATACTGCTTTATGAGTTGGAGGCTTTCACGGTGATCTCTGCCTTTTTGTGCAGGGATGGATTGATCAGTAAGGATGAGATGATGGCTTATTTCCTGCGTGCCAACCCGCTGCTGCAGTGTAAGATGGGGCCTGGATTTATTCACAACTTCCAGGAGATGACTTATTTGAAGCCAACATTCTGTGAACACTGCGCTGGATTTGTAAGAGCTGATTTTATTTAGCTTATATAGAGATACTAAATGTATTCTTTCTTTTCACGTCAGCACAATTGATAATGCATGCTGGGAGGTTTCTGCTGTGGAACGCTTATACAAAGTTACTCTCTAGGACTAAAGTGCAGTTGAAGACTTCAGAGGGTTCAGCTCTGTGTGTTTGTGCAAACAAATTTAACCAGCAAGACCTGAGTTTACCACAAAAACACTGAACCAGACAGTGTTTAAAGGTTAAATCCAACCTTAAAAACACAGTGTCTTGCTGTTTTTCACTCCCAGGATTTCTGGCTAGTTACAAATTTTATTGCTATTCTTGTCATCACAGGCCAAGTGGCTGACTGTTAAAAATAATGAAATACACTACCATTCAAAAGTTTGGGGTCAGTAACATTTTCATTTTTCTTGAAGAAGTGTAATACTTAAATGCTTTAAATTAATCAAAATTGACAATAAAAATCTTGTTCTTATTTACTTTCTATTCATTCAATATAAGCAGCTTTGATGAGCATAAGTATTACCGACCCCAAACTTTTAACGAGATACAGTAAATAAGGTATTTGGATTATTTATCAAAATATATATATATATATATATATATGTGTGTGTGTGTGTGTGTATATATTGTTTTCTGTCATACGTTGTATTTATGTATATAATGCAAACCATCCAGACATTTTTAAGGGTACTTTTGAGGGTCACTGAATACAAAACATCTCTGGCCATAGTCACACAAAAGTTGTCTTTCCTACTAACACATTTCCTGTTGCCACTGAACTGAATATTCTCGCCTGATGAACTATAGAATAAGTGTATACACTACAGCAAGTGTTTAGTCAAAATTACTGCTGCTCAAATTGTTCTGTATTTACACAGTTGGTTAGACAGGAATCCGCTGAGTTAACACACACATTCTTTTAAACAGACGTTCAGACACACACACACACACACACACACACACACATATATACACAAATATCCATCTTGTCACACTATATTGCACAGGAAGGGTGCAACATGTGGAAGTATCCTGTTTATTACTCATGATTCTGTGTACAGAAAACCATAAACTCAAACGGCATGAACTTGCTGCTTCTGTCCCTAATTCGTAATTACTCACATGCTTCTCTCTCTCCATTTTGTTCTCTTCGTGCCCTTCCTCTTCACCCCATTGTTCATGTTTTCAGCTCTGGGGAATTATTAAACAAGGATACAAGTGCAAAGGTAAGAAATAAATAAATAGAGCAAATCACAATAGATGTTTGAACAGGGCACTAATCTTGTAAATTCACTATTTGTTTCTTTTTTGTTGTTGTTGAATTAGTTTATATTAGTGGCTTGTTAGATAACCTAAATCTCACATTTAAATAAATGCATATATGTGTAATATATTTTTTTAAAGATTAATAGATATTTTAAGTTTCTTCATTGTATACAATTGTCATGTAAATATCCAGATAAATACGCATTTATTGCTGTTTGCTTTCAGACTGTGGTGTGAACTGCCATAAACAGTGTCGTGAGCTGCTGGTTTTGGCGTGTCGGCGTCTTCCTCGGTCCACGTCTCTGGGCAATGTGTCTCCTGGAGTGCTCACACACAGCTCTTTACCCAGCAGCCCCAGCTTGCCCACCTGTAAAGGTGAGAAGGACATAGTATATGTATTCATTTGTTTTAAAAAGTCTTAATAAAAACAAGACAAAACATGTATAAATATTGAATAAATATTCCCTTTGCTAACATTCTCTTGTCCTGTTATTGCACAGATGATGACGAGGTGTTTACGTTCCCTGCCATGTCGTCGTCATCAGGCTCTGACCTGGAGGGAAAGTCCATCACCCTGATGACCGGTTCAGCCCAGCGCATCTCAGTGCGGCTCCAGAGAGCCACCACCAGTCAGGCCACGCAGACAGAGCCCCTGTGGGCTGAAAACAGCTGGGGGGCTGTCGCAGACAGTGGGTCACACACATTCCCCAAAATGAGATACAGGCCACACCGTAAAGCGTCCAAGAGCAAAGGCTTTGCTCGCTGGGAGAACGACACGCAGAGTTCGGCAGCGGCGAGGAACAGCAGGAACTCCCAGGAGCACAGTGAAGAGTCACAGCAGAACGGACTCACAGAAAAACATACAAACAAAACCAGGACCTCTGAGGTACGACTGAGAGAAAAGCACTTTTTGAATCCTGAAATGATCCTGTAACTATTTTTAAAGCTGCGGTGTGTTGTCCTCGGTTTTGTTTGAGCTGGAAGACCTTGTGAATCCCACAAACCGCCTTCTTGTTTCACTATCATTCAATTCCTTCATCTCTTCCAAGGCCCTGAAACATCTTCTTATGAAACTTTGCTCCCCTGTTGCCATGGAAACGCCAAGGTTTTGTGGTCTGGTCTTTTGTCACTCTAGAGATAATCTTCATCAGGGTCCGCAGAGCAGAGAGCGCCACAGCACTCACGCTGATGGGCCTAAATATGGAGTAGCACTAACCTGAGTAGGGCTCTAGGCTGTTATTTTAGGACCTGGCAGACACTTTGTTTTGGGTTAAAATACACAGCATATGTCTGACCAGGATTGTGTTGCTGTATTTGTTAAATGCAGATTTCAGATGTGTTATTTAAAGAACCGGCTTTAAAAGGCAGGGTCACTTGACACACAGGGATTAGACTGTTGGTGCACCTGTCAGCATTTCAATGCAGAATTGTTTTTTTAAGCAGTTATGCATGTTAGAATATGCATGTTGAACTAACTTTCAACCTTTTTTAGGCAGACATATAAAACTGCAATCATTATTATTAATATAATAAACAATTTTTAGAATAATAATTATAGTGTTAATAAAAAAAAACACCATTCAAAAGTTTTTAAAAATATTTTACTTATCAAGAATATTTTACTTATCACTTATTTATTTGGTAAAATTGACGGTAACTACCGTAATATTGTGAAATTGTAAAAGTAAATAAATTATATATATATATATATATATATATATATATTCATACATAAGTAAAATATGTAATTTCTGTTTTATAAATATAAATTACTATGTTTTCTGAAAAAGGTAATATAATCTAAAACAAAACAAATCAAACTTATTACTAAGTTGTTCTAAACAGTTCTAGAATGTTGTTATCCAGACTCCAGTATCCAGTGTTCAGAGTTTACTTACTTCCCCGAAAATCCCGAATCGATACTGAAAACATCCTGAGCAGGCAGCGCTAATTATTTCCCCTAAACAAATGAGTCATGTGTCCTCATGATCTTTCACTGTGTGTTTTCAGATCAGCTGACTTGACTGCTCTGTGGGCCCATGCAGGACACCCTGGAGCCTGTCAGGACCTCGGCCCAGAGGGCTTGCCGCTCTCGGGGGCGTGCTGGGGTGCCTCATGCCTCCAGTGGATCAGGAATAGGGCCACTATTTCCACAGCCACAGTAAAGGAGGGGCGGCAGGCAACCCGCTGACTGAACTGGGGGAAGGGTTGCATCAAAAGAAAGGTCTCAGACTAAGCAGAGAGTGACTGCGCTGTGCTGTCCTGGTTGGAAATCTAACTAAGAATCACTGGAAGCTGATGTGATGGAGACATCAGCGTGATAATAGATGAGCGAGCCATTATTTATGGGTATTTAAGGTATGCCATTGACGTGTTTGCGACGCACGCTCTGATTTTCGATCTCCAAAAACACTACTCTTAAAGGACAGTGGATGTGAAGGTTATATTCAGAAGTCTGAAGTCGAACGTGGAACTGGGAAAGATGAAGATGAACGTATGTATGATCAAACATTAAAACACTAACTTAATTTATGTGTTACCCGGCAACACATTATGATCTGAAGTGGAAGGTACATTGAGTTTTAAAACCCCTTACCCCAAATATCATTATAAAAACCATTTACGTTGTTTTTCAGAATGGTTTGCACCATAGTTGTGTCTCCTGTGCTGGAGAAAATGGAGTAACCTCTGACCTTATGCATCGTTACATCAGCGCTGCTTAGCAACATTAATAGCTATGTGAGGTTGAAATGATTTTTATATATATATACATGAATTCAAAGACTCAAATTCTGCTGACACAGGTGTGCCGTCAGCCAGGTGTTTATATGGCCTCTGTTGCTAAGCGCCAGATGAGTCCATCGATAGTCTGTCACCAAGGCAACACGCTGTCCTTCAGCGCCATATGTTCTGAAATAAGTTTGACACCCAGACATCTCGGCTCAGTTAGAGCCCGACAGCCTCAGATGGGACAAGCCTCATACAATAATTTTTGCAGACACTGTATGCGAAAGAGAGCACAGGTGGATCAACAGAAGAGCTAAGACAAACAATAATTATAGTGAGTTTTTAGCCTATAGGATTAGATGCTCTTCTGGTGACACAAAGGCAGATTGCACAATTCCACTTCCTCAAGAAATGAGCATTCTGTCATTATTTACTTACCATCATGGCTTTGTGACTGAAATTAGTGTAAAATCTTATATTTATTGTGAAAAATGTATGAAAAAGGCTGCTATTTTTTGATACAATGAAGTTAATGGTAACCTAGTCTATCAGGCAAGATTTTCAGTGAATATCAGTTTACCCTAAAGTGAAAATTTAGTTGTTAATTACTTTCCCTTATGTTGTTCCAAACTTGTAAGACCTTTGGTTCATCTTCGGAACACAAATTAAAGCATTTTTGATTAAATCCAGTATCTTTCTGACCCTCTATAGACTTCAATGCAACAGCAAGTCCCAGCAAGGTAGTAAGGACATCGTTCAAACAGTAAAATCTATAAAATAGACATGAAATATTCTCATAGCTTCATAAAACTACAGCTGATGTCCACTGATACCACTGACATCACATGGGCTATTTTAATTATGTGGAACCTGTCAGTTGTGTTGCTGTCTATGGAGGATCAGAAAACTTTTGAATTTCATCATGTTTCAATTGTGTTTCAATGATGAATAAAGAATTTGGAATGACAAGAAGGTGAGTAATTAATGACAGATCCCTCAGTATCCCACTCCAAAAAAATCTATTGAAGGCTTGGCACGAGTCGTATGTACTGTACAAGTATGGAGGTTTTTTTTTTTTTTTATTGTTGTTTCCCATTTACATTCACTGTATGGAAGATAGCAGCTTAAAAAAAGTCTCCACAAAAGAAAGTTATATATGGTGAGAAACGACTCACGGGAAATAAATGTTAAATGCCAGTGATTCCTGAAACTGCTGAGAAACCTTTACGTGTAGCCTAGTGCTGAAAGTGCTTACCTGTGGCCATAGTCCATAGAGTATTATTCTAATTCTTTGCTAATGACTCTGCTCTCATCTGTGTGTGTGTGTGTGTGTGTGTGTGTGTGTGATAATATGATACATGTGTATCTGCAGTGCTAGCATTCAAATTGTCAGAGATCAGAAGGTGTTAAAGGCACATGCTAAAATTCATTTTGATTTGATGTAGCATATAAACCATACTACTGAAAGGAATCGTTCACCCAAAAATTAAGATTCTGTCATTGTTAAAATCACCTTACTACAACAACAACAACAACATGTAAGTTCATACAATGAAAACATTTAAACATATAACATACATTTTTGCTTAACTATCCCTGTAACAATTTAGGCATGACTTTCAAAGCCTTAAAATGGCAGAACCTCCTGTGGGATATTTTTCTAATACTGTCTAAGTGCTGTCTTTCACTTGTTAATAAGTGAGAATTATTGCTAAAGTGTGGCGCACACATAATTTGATATACGAGCAGCAGTCATATCAGCACAAGTTCTTGTGCAAACATCTTTACGTAATACAAGCTTTGCGAAATCAAGAGATGTGTATTTTAAACAGTGATGACTCTTGCCACTTCTGGGCCTTCAGGAGATATGGCCAATAATTACTGCTGTAAAATGATCAACTTTGTCATTGCTGAATTGATTGTGGTCTTATGAACGGTCATGTTTCTGGATGATGCCAGGTTTACATGAGGGAAAGGTGTACATTAACTACATTTTAAATATCAAGCCTCAGTAAATTTCCGATCTTCACTATATAAAAAAGCAAAAAGCAAAAAAAAAAAAGCAAATCTAATTATTAGATTTTTACCAATGCTGAAATAAGGTTGTAAAAAGAGCAGGTCATCTCAGAATCTCAGGTTTGCCAGTGAAGATAAGCTTGACCTGGAAAACTGAATATTAAACATCAAGGGACTTTTACCATCTCGACTGGAATATTTGGACACCATTTATGTAACTTCAGCTGGAAAAAACACAAAAGTATTACATTTAAAGTATTTGTAGTGTATTTTTAAAGACACAATAAACTGGATTTAGATTTGAACAGTCTGCTTCGACTAGAATGAGTGTAATTGAATGCATCGTATAGAGATGGTCTGTGATGCTTTCATTGCACTGTTACAATTTACTTGCTGTTCATGGAAAACATCAATAAACACACTACCCTAAAACTGACTAATCACAACTCTTCAAAACATTCTTTAGCTTTTAAAAAAAACTGTGTTTGTGTTTAATGTTTCCTAATGACTGTGATTAAGTGACTTTGAATGTTTAGAAAATTGTTTAGGCCATTTTGATGGTATTAAACAAAAATAAATTGCTGTCTGTCACCCCCATGTGGCCACTGTATTTGTAAGCATGTCACAACCACATAGGAATCTAGTTTCTGTAGAATTCTTGTATTTAACAAGTTGTTTTGTCACTGTAACTTCTGATATTTTATTGCCACTGTAATGCAAGAAAAAGAATCTTTATTTCAAAAAGATTTTTCTGTGATTCTAAAAATAAAAAATACGCCAAGACTGAGCTCTTCTCTTAACGGTTTATTTAATCATTCCAAAACCTTTAAACGTAAAGGTGAACTGCATCCACTCTTACCCAAACCAGAAGAAAGCTCAAAACAAGTCGGTCAATCAGTCTCAGGGTTTCCACACAGTCAGCAAACGAACATTCACTCGGGAGCGTCGGGAACTCAGCTGACCTTTTATTCGTACGTTAACAAAATCTCAAACAAACATTTTCAAGTGCTGCTCGTTGAAATGACAGGATGGACACTGACAACTAATGAATTCAAAAGTAATATTTCCATAAATAAAACTAGAAGAACAAAAGTTTGATCACTTCCTAGTATAAGGCTTTGTCAGATTCAGAGTTGGGGCGGCAGTAGACTGGACCGGTGTCAATCATCAATGAGGAAGGAAGAAGAAAACACCAAAGTTCATCCTTGGAGATTTTGGCAACCCAAGCACGCACTTCCAAAATAACTAAAGTAGTTTAAATGGTCTGCTGGAAGTAGAACCGTTTAAACCAACCGTAGACATGTAGAAGCGCATTGTCCATTCAGAGGAGATATCTGTAAAACACTCCAGAGGCACCATGGGAATGATGAGATGTAATGCCTGTCTGCTCATTCAGAGGCCTGTGTCTCTCTCATTCTCCCACCCTCAGAGAATTGTGGGTCCATTTAGTAGCTATAGATCGCAGTAACAGTCTGTTTTCAGCTTGTAAACGGTCTTCCTTGGCCAAAGCCAGCTTGGTTATACTGTTGCCCACCTTGCTGAAAGAATTGCTCAAATTGCCCTCCTTGGTTGTAATTCTGCCCTCCTCTTCCACCCCATCCTCCACCCTGCCCGCTTCCTCTTCCTCCTCCTCCTCTTCCTCTACCCCCACGCCCACCTCTTCCTCCTCTCTCCTGGTGTCGTCCTCCATCCTGATAGTACCCCTCATGCTGGTAACCCCCACCTCCACCCTGATATCCACCTCCTGGGTACCCCGGTCCTTGTTGGCCTCCTTGATAGCCCCCTCCTTGGTATCCTGAGCCCTGCTGGCCTCCTTGATAGCCTCCTCCTCCATATCCTCCTCGATATCCACCGTCCTGGTAATGACCCTGGTATCCACCTCCACCAGAGCCGTCCTGCCAGTTCCCCTGCGCTTTACCTCCACGGTGGTCTCCTCTCCCACCTCTGCCTCCACCTCCTCTTTCATGACCTCCACGGCCGCCCTGCTGCTGATCATAACCACCTCGTCCACCACCTCTTCCTCCTCCGCCGCCGGAGTAATACTGTCCTCCACCGCCCCCTTGTGGACCATCCTGACGTTTCTGCCACATGGGCATCTCTGGAGGTGGTGCTTCGATCTCATTGGGTCTCCCTCCTCGATCAGGAACACGACCCATCAGGACCTAACAAACACAAGAATAATAAATTCACTGTTATGTACACTACAGCTTAGCCTTTTACTGTTAGCAATAAAATTAATACTTTTGTTCAGAATGAATGTATTAAATTGACTATAAACGAAAAAATCTTTTTGAACATTTCAAATAAATGCCATTCTTTTGATCTTTCTATTCAATGAACCCTGAAAAAATGCATCTAGGTTTAGAAATAAATGTTTTTAGAAGCTACTGAAACTTCTGAAATTGTGCAGCTACAAAACAGTCATTTATAACATTCAAATCTAACCCACCTTGTTAATGGCACAGGCGGTTTTCTCCCGGATGTGACCACTGCTGGTTCTCAAGATCTTTGATAAATCTTCTCTAGCAGCAAACAGATGAGCCACAGACACTCTGGTTTTAGTGGCCAGTATCACTCGAAGAGGTTGGTACACTTTTGAAAGTTTATCAGCATGTGACTGCATAGAGAAATTTTAAAATGTAATTCATGTCACATTTTTGCTCATTTTGTTTCATGACATACATAAAGTAAAAACAGAGATTCTTGTACCTTGGCTCTTTCTGACCAGCCAAAAGACTGCACCGTCACATCCAGTCGTTTCAGCAACATCTTTCTTCTGACGTCATACTCATTCACAAGTGCCTGGTTTATTGCCTCAATTTTCTCCTGGAGATTTTAGGAAAAAAAATAGAAACATTTTCAATTAAAATGTCCAAATTTAAAACGGTTAGTTTAATGCATTTAGAGGATAAAAATAAAAATCTGAACTTACCCAATGCACAGGCCCCAGTGGTTTCTTCAGCAGAGGTTCTCCTATATGAGATGGAGGAACCTTTGACAAAGCCTCCTTCAGCTGTGGGACAATAGCATTTGATTAGAGCACACAAACAAACAAAGATTCTAATTCACCAACAAACAAGTACATGCATTCTCATGGGAGCAGAAAAGATTTTTATGCAGTAAAATATCAGCTTCACAACAGATGCATCATTCTCATGTTGATCAATCTGGATTATTCTAAATGGAACATCTAACTGCAGTTAATAATTAAAACTGGCTGTAAATATGAAAAAAAAACACTTTGATTTTTATCTGATACTAGGGGTCGTGATATATGCTAAAATTCATATCCCAATATTTTTCACTGTATTATATTGCGATATGAGAGAAAAAAAATGGAATCACATTTTAGTAGTACTTAGTGAAATTGGAGGCAAAATATGTATTTAAACCTTATTTAACTAGAAACATGATTTTAAGAAAAAAAAAATCATCCAGTTCAGGGGGACATCTCTCTCAGATGACAGTAATGGCAAAAAACATAAAAAATGTATAAAGATAGATTAAAATAAAGTAAAACATTCAAATTAAAATAATAAATACTATAACCACTTATAAATAATAACACATGGGGTTTTCTGCACAAATCCATTACACATCTGATATACATTAATATAAATCAATTGTGAATAAACCTTACCTTTTTCTCAATACCACTGAAGAACTGGAACATGGTGATGTTAGGAGGAGGTTTGGACATGCCCAGAGCCATACAGATGCCCTTCAGCTCCATGAAGACTTTACTGCCGCCTGTCTCCTGCCCTTTCTTCTGGGGCTGGTTGATCAGGATCATTCTAGACGACTCAAGCTCGGAGATCAAGAAGCCTGAAAGAATTGTATGAATATGAAAAAATATTTATAATGTCAAAGGATCTTGAACCAGAGTTATTTTATTCATACTTTAAAATCACTTATTTTTATATTTTCATTTTGTAATTAAAGTGCCCCTATTATGCTTTTTCAAACATGATCGTTTAACAACAATCTCTTGTTACTGATGACTGCTTTTCCAATCTTGGAGTACAACACGATATTCACCAAACGCTTGGTCTTAAAAGACAGATAAGTGCCCAGTTTATTTGGACCGGCTTGCTCCTCTGAACTTCTACCTGTAAGTACGATTAATAATCGATGATTGTATTTTCTAGCGATCATTCAAAACACGTACTTGTGTACCTGTATTGGTGTCTCTTTATTTATTATCATTTCAACTAATAAAATTCACCAACAGCCCCGATTTCTAAAGATTCACAGGAATGATTTTGTTTGCATACTCAGCAGTAACAGGCAGTTGTTAGCATTCAGCAGACGTTTGGTGACCTCTCCAGTTATAAGAGCAGGATATGGACAGCACAGCTCAGCTAAAAGACCACTCATCTCCAGCTGAAACCCCTCAGCCTCGCTCGGACCTGCACAAGCCACACCCCAAACCAAGAATTGACACACTATCTGACACTTTCACGGTCTTGTACATTATATTATATGTGCGGGATCACACTCACAGTTGGTTGCCTGCACATTCTCCTCTAGTTTGCAGTAAAGCCTGAGCTCAGACACAAGCCAGGCACACAGTTTAGTGAATTCTGGAGATGCAGCACCACCCGTCACAGCTGTCTCAAGAGCTCCGTCCTCTAGGAGTGGACCCTGGTATCTGCAAACACACACATACACACTTTTCAGATCAGGTCATTTGCTAATGTTTGCATTTCTCTATGGTCCTAGATCATTCTGCACTTCCCCTGCCATTTAGAAGAATGAGAAGTGACACGTTGATGGTGCAATATCCAAGCATGCTTACTTCTGGTATACATTTTGAAAAAGCTAGACGTTTTAAATTAAGAAATAAGACTATACTACAGAAGTTAGTGATTATCCTCAAACCTATTACACCCAAAGGCTTATAAACTTACACAAAAACGACCCAACGTTCTTCACTGATTCTAGAACAGTCTACGGATTGACAGATCTAGAGCTGGGAATGTGGTGACAGAGGTGTGTTCATTTAGGCTATGATGATTCAGGCTATTTATGGCAGTGGACATATTTGAGATCTTTAAACTATGCTGACGCAGCACGGCCCAATCACTTCATTGATTATATAAATCATGCTGTCAAATACATGTGCCAATATCCCCCGCTGATGGTATGACAGACAACTAATCACGGCTGCTGAGGAATAAAAAAAACATTTTCAATTAATTAACATTCCCTTAAAGTTGATACCATTTCTAGAAGTTCAGAAGAGGGAGCAATTATGTGTCTCAGATCATGCAGAACACCGGCGTGCCGGGACATGCGTGCACGAACTCAGATTTACGCCGTTAAAACATTACATTAAAACGGCCGATGAAGCAAAAAAATATATTTTATAGCAAGAGATTTGTTTCACCTACCCTAGGTCCTCCAAGGAATCAAGAGTGTCCGTAAACTCCATTGTAAATTACTCCCTCTGGGAGCCGTAATGACTGCAATGCTGGGTTGGCATAATGGGGTCCTTACAGCTCCTGTAGGCGACCAGAAACATGCCGGATACGTTTTATTAGGTCTTGAGAAAATGTTTTAAATGAATTTTATTATTAAAAGAATCATTTAATTTGATCGTTAATGTGCTAAATTTAGAACAAAAATTAGCTAAATTTCACAAGCATAAATTAAATTTACGTTATACGTAAATATACGTAAATGTACGTATATATATATATATATATATACACACACACACATATTATAGAATCGGTTTTTTATTATATGAATTAGTGCCATTTACACTGTTTACAATAGTGCAAGTTACGTATTATTTATAAACTTATTTTTGTCATTGAATTAAAAAGAAAAGGAGGCTTTTACTTTTTACTTTTACTTAAATATTTTTACATTTGTTATTGTTATTTGCTACTTCACAAAATCCCAAGGAACCCAATATAGCCCATTGTTTGCATGTGTGCCTCAGTCTAGGGTAACATCAATATTGTATATTTATGTGTTTGTCTTCATTGCTAAATAACCAGTTCCAGTGTAAGTTTTGAACTGGCATCGTTTGGACAAGCGTTTGTGAGCCTCACTGTGGCTCCGGTCCTGCAGGCGGCGCTGTGGCTGCGCTCAGGCTCACGTAGACACACAGGAGCTTAGAGAGTGAATGAAAAAATAACCTCGTTTAAACTACACATGAAGTGATCAGATATTTATGCACAAACATGTATCGAGGTACATCGAACCCGGATTATCACCGGCCACCGGTACCCCCGTCAGGGTTCGGACACCCCGCGCCATCTTTTGGACCTCCGCCGTTCTGCCCACCTTTTGGGGTTCCTCCAGGGCCTCGATACTGCGCTCCGCTGCCCGGTCCTCCTCCAGGACGCCCGTATGGAGCAGGGAATGAAAACTACAACCGAGAATCGTTTTACGAGGTGTGTTTTTCGGTCCTGTCAAAAACGCAACGTGCCTCTTCTTCTTGTAGCATTGTTTACATCCACCTGGTGAAATGCTTAGTTTATATATTTAATTTAATGTTAAATGCATTTTCAGAGCAGTGCGTGAAAGTATAGTGCATCAGTATTGCATGTTGGTAATTGAAAGGCAATCTCAAGCAATGTGCTTTAGTGTAATGCTTCATTTAAATTTAGGGATTATAATGGCACTCATTTGTTTGATAAGTTAAAACTTATTCAGGTTTAAATGGCAAAAATCTGTCATTGTAAAATTGGTACTGGATATTATTGGAGTCTTCAATATAAATATGAAAATGTCATGTGTTGTGATATTTCTGTTTTTCTTAAATTTCTTTCCTGTAGAACCGACCCTTCACCAGCCACACCGCTGACCAAAGTGAATCCATGCTGATCAACTCTCTGCTTACATCTTCAAATCAGCATCAGCTTGGTCAAACCTCACAGAATCGGTCAACCAAAAGTCTAGATGAGCAAAACCAAGAAGTCAGGTATGAAGAACTAAAAGAACTATAGCTAAAAAAGTACTTTTATTCCTGTGATCCAAAGCTGAAGTCAGCCATTACTCCAGTCTTCAGTGTCACATGATCCTCTAGAAAGCATTCTGGTATGCTTATTTTGTACTCAAGCAACAATTACTATTGTCAATATTGTGTGTGTATATATAAACCGTTAGTTCTGAATCCAATGTGTTTCAATAAAGGAAAAAGGCAGAAGAGTTTCTCAGAATCCTGGAGGCAAGTGACCGGATTGAGCTGCCTGGAGATAAAAATGACAGTGGTGATCGCACAGCAGACAAGCATTCCAGCCGAACACGGAGCCGGAGCAGAGGGAGGAGCCGTCCACGCAGTCACAGCAGGAGCCGTGGAAGGAGCCGGGCGAGAAGTCGTGCTCGGAGTCGTGGAAAGAGTCGGCCTCGCAGCAAAACACGCAGCCGCAGTCGAGGAAAAAGCCACACGAGGGCCAAAAGTCGTGCGAGGAGTCGTAGCAGCAGCAATAGCCGCCGCCGCAGCCGCAGTCACGGGAAGAGTGGAACACACAGTAAGAGTCAATCACGCCTGAGCCCCAGCCAGACAAAACAGGCTTCCAGAGGAACTGCTGAAGGCAATCACAGCTCTAGCAGCGGAATCAGCCTTGGCAGCAGTGCCATGCCTGATCTGTTTCATGGACTAAAACAGATCCTACAAAACAAAGATCTAGACAAACACCTTCCTTTGGTCAAGAATGCCCTCCTTAGAAGCCAGGTGCGCAACACTATTCCGTCATGTTTTGAGTTTTTATCAAACACGTGTTTTATTAAAGCTATACTAATTCCTTTTTTAAAGTAGTTATTAATGAAACAATATAGTGTAATAAAAATATTTGGAAATTGCATAAATATCTCATTCCTGTGTGCTTGTAATATCATTTCTGTACACCGAGAAATGGAAGTCATGTATCATTCAAATGACAACTCTTTGGGGTATCAGCAGTTGTGAAAACAAGTATACAAACACATAATGTAGCTTAAAAAACACACTACAATGCCATTCATACAGACATAAATATGTATGTAATTGTAAAAAGTAAATAAACTTTAGTTAATTAGTCTGACATAACCTTTTATAAATGTAAAAAACAGTGATATTTATGAATTTAAAATGCATCATTTTAAAAAATTACTTTTAAAAATATATTTGAAAACATTTTTTTAACTATTAAGATGTGTTCAGGGTAAAAGATTATTTTTGACACTTTTAGAGCCAATTAATTTAACTTTAACCAACTTGAAAGAGTCAACTTTTAGGAAATTTGTACAATCCTAGACACTTTTCTATTCTTTGTTGTTGATACTATTTTGTCTTGTTGACGTTCAGGCCATTTAATATCATTTAAACTTCATTTACAAGTAATGTGAAATGTGTTTGTCTTCTTAACAGAGTACTGATGACACAAAGGGAATGTTTCCAGCTAATCTGTATGCAGTTAGAGGCTTCCAGAACCTAGAACCTGAAACCTCAGCTGAACTCTGTTATGGTTCCGTGCTTCCTCATGAGAGGGCTGGCGGAGACAGTGGCAGCTTTTCCAATATCTTATTCTGGAACACACCCAACCAGCAGACTGAAACCAAGCCTGCATTCCAGACTGTTGAAGATGAAGAGAAATTCCTGTATGGAGAGGAAGAGGAGCGATCCAAACCTCAGGCTGTGACCGTTCCGTTGGCTCAGACGAGATCTGTGAGGTCTCCGGTTCATCATCTCAGTAAAGAACGCCAGACTCACAGTCTCCAGGAACCCAATGCACATGTCATGCCTGCTAGTGTGCCGCCCGCAGCTTCTGGCACAACTAAAGTCACTCCAGAAGAATGCGAGAAGGTGAGAACCCTCCTGAGAACCATCGGCTTGAATCCAGGCATGGCTGACATCTGTAAAATGGCTGCTAGACTAAAGGAAAAAAAGGAAGAACATGGAACGCCTGCTTCGCTTCTGATGCTCAAACCAACCCTGGAGGCGCTGCAATCGCTGTCCAGAGGTCAGAACCGGCATGTTTTAGATTTTTTACTCTTTCTGTTTTTTTGTTTTTACCTAAAGTGACACTTGATAAAGACCAAGCAGTATTCAGTATGCAAATATAACGTCACCAGAGTTTTGGGTCCTTAACATGCTAGCCATATGTGAACGAGGCTTTCAAACTATTTAAAAAGTCTTTTCAGAAAAGTAGGTCTATGCATAAACTAAATAGGCTAAAATCATCTAAAAATGTAAAAAAAAAAGTTTGAATGAATCTGTACCACAGTTGGTTAGAATTGAATTAACAGTCTTTTAAGTTGTAGAATTGTGTCAGGAGATTGTTGAAAGTGCATTTTAAGAGGCTGTGTTGCATCATAGCTGTTGTTTTGTTCTTGATGGCTGTCAGCTGTTTGAAAAAAATGATAAAAAGACCAAGAAGACTTCACAAGAACCTTGTGCTTGTAATGTATTCAACCTTTAATGTTTTCTTTTAGCGACTAAAACTGATGATAGTAGGAGTAATCGTTCCGGAAGCAGCCATTCTAATCACGATTCCAAGCGCGACGAAAAGGTAACTCTTTAAGTTATAAGTCTTTATTACTTTTAGCTCAGTAGTCATGCTCTCAAGAGTCTAACTATGAACACATTGGACTGTTTTAGAAGACTAATGAGAAGGAGAAAGATAGACGAGAGAAACAGATTCAAAAGAAAAGGAAAGAGTACCTGGTGAAGGAACTGGAGGGTCTGCTGAAACAGGAAGGTATTAAATGAGCTCTTCAACTTGAACAACTTCTTTAAAGAGGTTACTTAAAGATGCTCTTAGCGATTTCAGCTGCCTTGCATTAAATTAGTAAATGCTGAATGAGAATATTTACATTTTATTTCTAAATTATAGCAGTAATTAACACTATACGTATCTTTAAAATGCCACAGAATGCTGATTTGTCTTTTGGTTTAGTTTTTATTTGTTTGTTTATTTGAAATATGAACTATACAATATTAATGTGGTGTTGTTGTTCTATAATATTAAATCTATATATTTAATTAATTAATTTTTTATCCTATCAACATTTCAACCATGAACCATATGTTTGTGTTTATATATTTTGTTAATAAAATAGTAACAGTACAATACAGGTCCTTCTCAAAAAATTAGCATATTGTGATGAAGTTCATTATTGTCTGTAATGTACTGATAAACATTAGACTTTCTTATATTTTAGATTCATTACACACAACTGAAGTAGTTTCAAGCCTT
>JAUMHI010000019.1:1654803-1699084 GCA_032359435.1 Enteromius unitaeniatus
TTATATATATTTATTTATTTATAAATAAAAATGTTTACTAAAATTATTGGCTACACTTGAAATACAGATTAAGACAACAAATGCCACCCTTAAAAAATGTGTGAAATGCTAAAATAACTAAAACAAATAAAAATTAAATATAAAGCTATATATATATATATATATATATATATATATATGAATAAAAAAATATATTATATTAAAAATAGCCAAACTAATACTTAACCCTTAAATTGAAAAGATAAAAATAAGCTAAATATCAGTAATACTATGACTGTGTATACAAAGAAAATAATTAAAAACCATAAGACAAAAACGAAAAGCACTACATGAAAGAAAGAAGTAACAATAAGAAAAGTACGGAAAGAAATATGTTTGTTTGGATATTCTTATAAAGTAAGGGACAACTATAAGAAAAAACAAGATTATTTTTTTAAAGAAAAAAAGTACACTAAAGAAATACTGCATAAAAGAGGAAAAAAGTGAGTGTGTGAGAGGGGGGATGGATGGATCCAGGGTGTCTAGAATGACCCAACTGCACAGGCCTGTTGTCCTATTTTAAACAACTGAAATGATACAAATGTGTGTAATTATTTTTTTAGTTCTCAAAACAGCTGAACACTCTCCACCCCACCCACACGATCACTAAATTAAACTACATCTGTTTTAAACCGCACACTTGTGCTTTCTCTGGAAGCTGTTCAGTCCTTGAAACTGAGTTTGTAAATGCTATGGTCGCACTAGACCACAGCTGCATGCGCTCCATTGAATTTAATTCATACGTATATTAAAATCCAAGTTTCACGTCCGATCACAGGTCACTGGGAAGAGAGGCGAAGGAACGGTGTCACAAGATGCCTGTGCAGAGGTGTTTGGTGCTGGAGAATATGAAACCAGCATCATTGAGGAGAAACAGGATGGACTTCCGACACAACAGAACCTGATTGACAACACCCAGAATGACATCAAACCAAGTGAAGAGAACCTCAAACTCAATGTAAGAATGAATACAACAAGATAAAAGTGAGCATGGCTACAATTTCATATAATAACGTAGTAATTTTTCTTAGGTTGACCGATCAGGACAGCTAAAATTGGAAACTGTAGAAGACCTCTTCAATATTTTGCAGCTGAGAAAGAGGAGAATGGAAAGGAAGATTCAAATGCCAAAGAAACAGCCAGAGCCTGATATCCTGGTGAGGAACTCCTTTTATACTGCATAACACATATGGCTATATTATTTGAATATGGCTATATCATAAAGAGTTGAGATTTACTTATAACATAACATTATTTCAGCCTGAAACAGTGGACCAGGCTTTGTTCCTGAAGGCTGTCACAGAGAATAAAATGCCTGTTGTTGAGAAATATTTAGCAGATGGCGGAGACCCCAATTCCTGTGATCATGTGAGTGTAGAACACACACATCTCACACTTTCCTTCACAATTAAAGGGATAGTTCACCCAGAAATCAGAAAAGACACAAATCAATGGTAACTCAAACAGTTTAGTTACCAACATGTTCCACAGAAGTTTTGGAACAACATTTTTGTCTTTAAATAATGGACATTTTAACTATCCCTTTAAATTCTTACCAGTGTTGTTTTGGTATTCGTTATAGACTATTATAGAGCAGTAATGTGTTGTTATGTTTTGTTAACAATACTGATTCTCCCTTGTTCATCCTCTTTTAGTTTATGCGCTCAGCCCTGCATAAAGCCAGTGCCCAAGGTCACATAGAGATTGTGCGGAAGCTCCTGGAGAGTGGAGCATCCATGGATCAAAAAGACAAGGTAGCACAGATGGTGGATATGTTACACTAGTGCTGCTAGAATAGTATCTCACATTTATTTAATATTATAATTCTAAGATGCAATTTGTGTATCACATGTTCATAGCTGGATGCCACAGCTGTGCACTGGGCCTGTAGAGGTGGAAGCCTGCCTGCCCTGGAGCTGCTTCTCAATAAGGGAGCCAAACTTAATTCCAGAGACAAGGTAGATAGAAAGATCCTGCATCTCACAAGATGGATCTTTAGACAGTGAAATACACAAACCATCATGCTTTTCATACTAAAGTGTTTGTAGCAAACAATGATGAAGCCATTTTTATCGTGTAGTTTGCACTTTTAGCCCACTGTATGCCAACCAAAACTCTTGTTGTGTGTCTTCAGCTGTGCAGCACACCCCTTCATGTTGCAGTTCGGACGGGACATTACGAATGTGCTGAGTTTCTCATTCATTGTGGAGCTGATGTAAATGCGAAAGACAGGGTAAACATTCTTTTTGCAATTTTTTTTCAAATATTTACCAAAACATTCAGAATTTTCACATAATATATTATTTTATATATATTATATAAGAAAGCAATGCATTTTCCACATTTAGTTATTTTTCTGTAATGCCAGTGCATTTTGTTTGTGTAGGAGGGGGACACACCAATGCACGACGCGGTTAGGATAAACCGATTTAAAATGATAAAGCTGCTGATGATGTATGGAGCCAGTATAAATTCCAAAAATAAGGTAAGTTCAATTAGGGCATATGATGTTGTAGTTCACATGGTGCCCTCTAGAGACCGATTGAAGCACTACAGGATTCTGAACCGATTCTCCACAAAAGGGGTCATTAAACTTGACCCTGCAGAGTTTACCTCGAAGTTGCCTCTGCACACCTGCCTAGAAGGGTCAAGTGTACCTAGTAAGACCTTGATTACATGCTTCAGGTGTGTTTGATAAGGGTTGAAGCAAAACTCCTCAGGACAAAGGCCCTCCAGGACTGAACCCCCACTGCACAAAATTAATTATAGGATAAGAAAAAATATTTATAATGGTTGATTCGTTGACAATGCAAATAGCCAGTGCAAAAAGAATTGTCTTATACTGTGTTTCTCAAAAGTAATTCTGTATATATCTGTATAAATGGGTATATTTCAGTGATATATCCTAAAATTATCTGTTATTTGCAGGATGGGAAAACACCAATGGAGACTCTGCTTTCATGGCAAAAAGGTGTGAAAAACATCCTGAATAACGTTAACGAAGAGGAAGCACCAAATTCAAATGTACAACAAATGTACAAAATCCATCTCAGTGCTGAAGTGTTATAAAATACTTCTTTCTTTCTTTCTTTCCTCCTTTCTTTCTTTCATATTAAATGTTAAATTGAACATTACTTTGAAATTTACACAATGATGACGCTAATATTGCGGGCGATAGAGCGTCTGAAATATTGATGAGGTTATTTGTAAATATTGTTTAATCACTTTTTATTTCTTGATTTTGAGAGCAAAGAATCTTCAGCGAGTGGCACAACTTGTGTGAGTGGTTATGTGTTTGTTTGCGGTAATTTTTTAATATTATTTTAAATGAATAACTTGAAATTGAAAAATGCCCATGGCCGTTCGAGCTACTGGAAAAATGTTGACAGACTGGAGGCAGAACTACTAGTGCTCAGAAATGTAACAGAACGTGAATGCTGGTCTGAGAATGTTTATTATAATGGATATTATTATTATATTGTAGGCTAATGTAATTATGGATTGGAATCATGAAAGACTTTGCACTGGGTACATGACAGCTCTTATGAAATGTGCATTAGTATATGTGTTTTGTAAATCTATTTGTATTTCTTTTAAACCCCTAAATGTAATTGTGAATCATTTGAAACATGTGAATAAAGTGTTTTGGTATGAGACACCAAGTGTTTCCTGATAGTTTGATGTTTTATTTTTAATTCTATGAGGGTAAATGTATATATTTTTGTTTGCTCATTATCGTTTATTCCTTGGTGATGTAATTCCCTTGCAATGCAGGGAATGTAGGCATATTTGTATGTTATTATTATTATTATTTAGCCTTTTCTTGTATTTTGCGCAATATTTATACAAACTACAAAATTATACTTAAAAAAAAACACAACCTAAGAAACAAAATAACAATTTGAGCAAACGAGCAGCAATCTGGTTACGAGAAATACGCAGTACGTCTTCTGCGCATGTATAACGTCACTGTTACATGCAGGAGCACGCGCTCCCAGCAGCCTTTGCGATTGCTCTCGCGCATCCGATTGGTGGATTTGAAAATAAGTAACCGCGACTGTTTGGAAAATGAGGCAAGAGACATAAACACAGCCGCGGAGTGAAATAACTTACAATATAATACACTTTATCCACTCACAGTCCTGTAAGTCAACTTATTTAGCTACTTTTAGTGACCTTGCTTTGCTGTCCTGTTTTTATAAGTGAGTTTGTCAGCTCGGCGGGTGTTCGTGTCATTTTCTGTGTGTAAGATTGGTTTATAAAATATGTAAAATTGTGTAATTGTCTTTTAAAAAGAGCAAAAGATTATACTATTGACAAAATGCTCGAATAAATCGGAGCTGTATGATTAGCATCAGATTTAAAGGGTTGTCATATTATAATGTTAGTTATTCTTGGTAAATCAGAGGCTGTTATTTTATCCTGCTCTTCTCATGTTGTTTATAAGAGCAATATGATGGAGTCAGGGCTAAAGGATGATGCGGTGAGGCCGGAGATAATAACTGTGGAAGATTTAAGAAGAAATCTATCCTCAGATTTCAGCGAGTGCTCTGATTTCCAGGTAAAATGACAGCCGACCATGAACAAGCCTACAATGACCTTTGAGGTTTTTATGTTATCACTAATGAAGTAATCAACAACAATTGTTTGACTGTTGAAGGACCCTGCTGACCTGGAGAAGGAACATTTGAAGGTGTATCTTAGGATACGACCATTTACATCGGCTGAGATTGAAAATGGAGAATCGCAGGTAAAAACAAGAAACAAATGGTTCAGGGACGCTGTACACATTTTGTGTGCAGACCTTCGTGTAGAATATCTTTTTATATTGTTAGGAAAAATATTGTAAATAAAATTAGTTTGTGACTTCTCTCTCTGTTTTTGAAGGACTGTGTGGCCATTCAGCCTCCGGGGACCGTGCTCCTCAAAGCTCCACAATCTTCTCTTTCTGCCAGGCTCAGTGATAAATCAGTGCCAGTTACAGCTCAACGTTTCCAGTTTTCTCAGGCAAGCAGACACATCAGCACAAACCGTCTTGATTATGACTGATGTTGTGCTTTCGGTAGCTCTCCATATTTAATCATTCTGAAGAATCTTGGCTTTTGAAAATGCTGTTCGAGGTCAAGTGTTGTGCTCTGTCTTGGGTCATACTTATAACTTGGTTTTGTATGACCAATTATATACAAGGTGATATCAACATTGTGGTGTTTTTAGGTTTATGGTCCAGACACTACACAGAAGGAGATGTTTGATGGTACAATGAAGAGTCTTGTGAGGGATGTGCTAGAGGGACAGAACTCTCTGGTCTTTACATACGGTGTCACCAATGCTGGAAAGACCTTCACTTTTTTAGGTATGTGTATTTTATTTTTCTTGTATTTAATTATTTTCTGTTGTAATTTACAAAATGCAACAAATATTGTCAAAAGAGCTTAAAAGTTAATAAGAAACAAAGTTTGTTTCCGAGGCAAAAAGTTATTATATTTCAATGAAAGATTAAAAACAGTTTTGAAGAAGAACACAATAAAGGCCAGAAATATGAAGTAGGGTCAGTCAATTAAGGTCAGTTTCGATCAGACCAAACCATGTCAAAGTGTGTCAGTGTTAATGCAAAAGAAGTAAACAAAAGTGGTGATGGATCATTTGTTGTGTATCAACAACAAAAAGAACGGCAAGGACGACTATCCATTTTCTCCAGGGGTTCTGTCCATCAGTTGTTAACTGAATGGAGGCAGATCTGAATGTGTTATGACATTTACATTAATAGTTGTAAGTTAAAAAAATGCATTAATGAATATTTAGCTGACTTTATGATTTGCTTTTGTAAAATATTTCAATTAAAGAATTATGTCCTAATGGTGTTTTGATGTATTAGGTCCAGATACTGATCAAGGCATATTGCCTCGTTCCCTCAACATGATCTTCAGTAGTCTGGATGGTCGCATCTTCACCCAGATGTGCCTAAAACCCCAGAGGTGCCGGGATTTCATCCGGCTTACCAAAGATCAGCAAAATGAGGAAGCAGCTGGCAAACGTAATTTGCTAAAGCTTTTTAAAGAGGTACAATATGTCATAGTGAGTTGAACATCTTCCTTTTCAGTAGTGTTTTATTTGTCTCATTCATTAGTTTTTGTTTTGTCTTTAGACTGATGCACAGAAGAGTACATCTTGCCATAGCTCGAAGTCTGATCTTGAAGGTAAAGAGATCCCCCCCGTTTGTTTGTTTTTGTTTTTTTACATCTCTTTAATCTATTTATACATTGTTTGTCTGCCTGACCCATCATTTTCTGGTTGCCTGTTGTTAGATGGTTCAACTCTAAGTGATATAAGCTCTGCATTGAATGAGAGGAGCTTAGCTGTGGATATGGACGTGCACACCAAGTTTTCTATTTGGGTCTCATTCTGCGAGATCTACAATGAGAACATACACGACTTGCTAGAACAGCATTCAAATACTGCTTCACGGAGAACTAACCTCCGCCTTTGCCAGGATGTCAAAGGAAATGCATTCATCAAAGGTAAACAAGAAAAAAAAAAAAATATATATATATATATATATATATATATAAAATTTTTTTTTTTGTTGTTGTTGTTTTTTTTCTAGCATTAAATTGTTACAATGTGTCTGTGGACCTGATAGGTCGTCCAAGCAAAAGTTGAATCCTAATGTTATACAGTTTTGCATATAACAAAAACAAAAAAATAATACACCGATAACCCATGACCTTGGTGTTACTAGGACCATATGTTGTTTGAGTGACATTACAATGCAATATTTCTTCATTGAATCATTCCACATGGCATTATTGAAGTGACTTCTGGGTTTTCTTTCTTGGGATAATGTGTAATAGCTATAACTGGCCAGGTGCTGGTGCTAGAGCAAAAAGGAAAATGTGGCAACCGTAGCATTTTCTTGTGTTGAGATTCAGTCAGTTCGTTTAAGGTGCTGCATTGTGTCTTTGCTCATAACAGTTTTTGTTTTCTAGATCTGAGGTGGGTGCAGGTGAGCAGTGCTGATGAAGCCTTAAAAGTGATGAAACTGGGCAAAAGGAACCAGAGCATCTCAAGCACTAAACTCAACCTGCTATCCAGCAGGAGGTACCCAATACAAATAACATTTCTGTGACTTTCTGCTGTTTATCCATTTTAACACAGCGGGGATGTAATTCTGACTTCATGTCTTATTTGTTTGATTTTTAGCCACAGTATTTTCTCTGTCCGCATCCTGAAGGTAGAGGATGTGGGAATACCCAGAGTGGAGTCAGTTAGCGAGTGAGTTTGTGTATCCTGATCTGAGCTCTTTACAGGTTGTGTTGTGCTTCAGAATGTTTCATTTCTAAAACTATGTACTCAATGGTTCAAGGCTGGCGCTTTGTGATCTGGCCGGATCAGAGCGATGTGCTAAAACACAAAATAAAGGTGAACGGCTGAAAGAGGCAGGAAACATCAACACCTCTCTACTCAGTCTAGGAAAATGCATCAATGCTCTCAAAAATAACCAGCAGGCCAGGTATACAATTTTATTTATTTATTCTTTTTTTCCCCTCCCCTTTGCCCTTGTCCTTTTTAAACACTCTTGTGTCTTTTCAGGCAACACATTCCATTCAGAGAGAGTAAACTCACTCACTATCTACAGGGATACTTTACTGGAAAGGGGAAAGCCTGTATGATTGTAAACATTAATCAGTGCACCTCCATGTATGATGAGACGCTCAACGTGCTTAAGTTCTCTGCCATTGCTCAAAAGGTGTGTAATTTCCTAATATTACTCCATCTCAGGGAAAGATCGCTCAAAATGAAAATGATTGTCACTTACTCGGCCTCATGCCATTCATCTTTGTATATATTTAATGTAACAGAAGATATTTTGAATGCAAAAAAAAATTCAGTCCATGGTTTAATTTGTGTTGATCAATGTGTGCATGTGAATAAAAGCCTATGTATTATATAAAACTATTGTGTATCTTTTTCAAGAAGAATTGAATTAAACCTCTAAATTTTTTTGTAGGGCTGTATACTACACTTTTTCTTTCTTTCTCTTTCTTTCTTTTTTTTTTTTTTTTTTCTTTTCTTTTCTTTTCCCAAAATCATGTTTGTCAATATTTCTTGATATTGCTCAAACTGCTGTAATTTGTTTTCAAAGCTGTGTTATGGACATGTTATGTTTATTTCATACATGTTTTTTTTTTTTCAGGTTGTGGTTCTCACAGCTAAGAGTGCTCCAGTGGTGGTGAAAAGGAGTGCCAGAGAAGTTTCTTTCATTATCAACAATGTAGATCGTCGGGAAATTCGGCGCAGCTCGCTGGTACGATGGGACCCTAGCCTTGAGGATGTCCAGGAAGATTCTGACACTGAGGAGGATGAAGAGGAAAGTGAAATGGAGGACACCATTCTAGATGCTGACGAAGAAGGGAAAGAGACTGTGCTGCTCGATAGGGGGGTTTATGAGGTGAGACACCTTACACCATAAGTCACGTCTATAGTAATTTTAGTTTATTTATTTATTTTTACTTTTTCTAACCAGCAATAGCTTTGTCACACTCAACATATTTTAAATGTTTTACAGGTTTTTCATTTGCTAAGGAAACGCGTATTAATCTGTGTATTTCGTATTTTTCTGTTTGTATGTAAAGGCACAGCTGCAGTTTATAGAGGAGATTCAGCAGCAGTTGAGGAAGGAGAAAGCCGAACACTTGTCTCTCGAGACACGTGTTCGAGATGAAATTACAAAAGAATTCTCTGAGCTGATTTCACAGATGCAGGAAGATTACAGGTCAGAGATCACAGGCCCCCGTGTCCAATTATGTGTAATTAAAGCAAATTACAGTTCATGCTATGATGACCCAGACCGCTTTCATGTCTTTTTCTTTTTTATTTTAGTGAGCGCATGTCTAGAGAGAGGCAACTGATTGAGGAACGTTGTGAACGGAGACTGGAGATTCTTAAAAACCTTGTAGGAAAAACAGCCTTGGAGGACGACAGCATAAATTCAGCTGAGACCAAATCAGAGGTACAGTTATAAATACTTGGAAAATGTGCGCTCTAAATACTTTGTTTTAAAGGTGCTCTTATTTATTTATTTTTTTCTTGTTAATGCTCGCATGTAGTGGTGAATTTGTGTCTGTGTGTGTAGGAAGACAATCGTGTCAATCTAGACAGCATTCTTGATTCTATGGGCAGTGACCTGGCTGGAATCAGACAGGGTGCCCAGGCTGTCCAGTCCTGCTTGGTGACCTCTGACACTAAAGTCTCTGTTACGCTGCTAGACCTTGAGAAAAAGGTCACAGAACTTTCAGAACTGCTCGGCGAAACTCAGAATCAGCTGTCACTCAAGACACAGGGTGAGAAACGATTGCAAATAAGCAGACCCACAACAAATCTGCACTTGCATAGAAATCCCTTTTTAATGTTAAATATTTTTTTACATTAGGGGTTCCACTATTCTGGAAAACCTTGAAATATCAGGGAATTTCTAAAAGTGTTGTCATAAAGAGAAATTCATTGGCCAGAAAGTGTGGAAACCCTGTATTGAGACGCACGTCCTTTTGCAATAGGACTATAACCACATGCACTGCTTAGTGTTCACACTCCACGTTACCAGGCTTCCTAATCACTTGATCTAACCCTCACAGAGCTGGAAACCCAGAGCCAACTGTCAGATGAACTGGAGGAGGTGAAGAAGGTAAAAAAGCGACTGTCATCATCATTTCCTTTATTTAACCAGGAGATCACATTGAGACAGTACTATCTCTTCTTCCAGTGAGACCTAGTCAAGACGACAGCACATAAAGTTTCAGACAAAAAGAGTTACAAAATACAATACCAGCAGAATTTACATAATCATAATTTATCAGAATAAAAAATTCAAATAATAAAAAACAAGTATCCTTTAGAACATTATACTATTGATTTGAAGAGTGTGCAGCTTTGTATATATAATTCTATAATCTGCATACAGGTGTATTTTGGCTGAATCTATTCCATGGCCTAGATCGTTAATGTAAATAGAAAATTGCAACGGAGCTAGAACAGATCCTTGGGGAACCCCGGTGTTTACGCTAAGAAAGGGTGTGTTATAATTTTCAACAGTCACGCATTGAGTGCGTTCTGAGAAATAATTTTCAAACCATTTAAAGCGCATTTACTAATACCTACAAGCCTAAGTCTCTGCAACATTAATTTGTGGTCTACTGAATCAAATGCCTTGGACAGATCAACAAATAGAGCGGCACTGGACTGTTTACTGTCTAAAGAGGATGCAATATCATTTAAAACTAGCGTGGCTGCATTAGTTTTAAATGTGTCAGTACTGTGTCCCATTCTAAAATCTGACTGGTAATCCTGAAGAATATTATTAGCTGACAGATATTGTTTTAGTTGGTCGTTTATCAATGATTAAAAAACTTTTGCTGAAACCGACAGTCTAGAAATACGACGATAGTTATTGTAAAAGGCTTCTGCCATTTTAACACATAGTATGAGGACCTGACTAACAGCATTTCTGCATAGGCAAGCTCCACTTCTTTTTTTTTTTTTCTCTCTCTCTCACTTTAGAAAATTAAATGTAGTTGTGGCTTGTTCTTCTGATTATAGTCTCTGGAGATGCACAAGCAAAGGGAATGGGAGCTGAGTGAAATGTGCAGACAAAAGGATGAAATGATTTCCAAACTCCAGACAACTCTTGACCAACATATAGAAAACACTGCTCAGGATGTGAGTGTAAACATCTAGAGATTTGTTTTCAGGTGTCCGTAATAATTGAATGTACACTGCCATTTAAAGATTTGTTCTCAATTGTTTTTAGTTTAAGTTCTTACACAGTTTTTATTTACCATGCGTCTTTTTTCTTTTATTGCGGATTTCCAGAGAACTCAAATTGACTCCATCAAAAAGGAGATCATCCATCTTAAACGCAATTGTGTCTGCTCAAAGCAGCTGCCTGACACCTGGACTGAAACCAGAAAGCGTCGTCAGGAAGGGGATGGGCTTGATGGGCAGCCCCCTTCCAAGAAAGGTACAGACTCCGCCCCGGGTGCTGAAAAGTGCCTCCCAGCTTTTGTCACAACCAGAGGAGCCACCCGAGAAAATCGGGTCAAAGGACGACGATATCTTCACAGCCGAAAAAGGCTCTCAAACATAAAAAAATGATAATTATAAATGTTTTAGAAAAAGTTACCACAGTGCATACGACCTGTCTCTCAAAGTACTTCTGTGAAGTGTACTGTTTTTATGAATGCAACTGAATAAAGAAGTAAATTTATTTTACACATGGGGAACACTGCTCAAAATAAGCACTAAAAGTTATGAAAGGGGGGGAAAATACCAATAAAAAAGGATGCCTGACTTTTATGTCAAAGAGAGTGTAACATAAATGTTATTATAGTATCAAAGTATCCCACACTCAAGATGCAGAGTATGACTGGGAGGCTTTCAGGCTGAGTGATTCCAGTTAAATGCCCCAGTTTCATCCTCAGAATGAAATCAAATTGAAAATTACTTTTATGCCAAATGTGCGAGTGTATTTTAGATTCAATTAATTGTTTTGTTGCCATGCTAGTAGCAATACATTGCCTGTATATACATGCCTGATTTTACTAAACTAATTTAAATGTTAAAGCAATTTATTTTAATTAAAACAAATTATGTTGCCCAACAAAAATTGTTTTATTGCATGTCATACTGACAGATCATTAATATACAAATGCTGTTCTTCATGCTTTATAGGTCCCCTGGAAGACTCAAAAGCCCAAGATGATGTTCCAGATAATGGATGCCAAGACCCCGCCCTTCTTGAGGTCAAAGGTCAGCTGGAGTGCTGCCTTGCTGAATCCAAACAAAAAGACAGGCAGATCACAGATCTTGAGCAGGAATGCGACACATTAAAGGTTTGCATTCAAGATTTGAAGTCTAAACTGGAAGAAAGAGTTTCACAGGAACATATTCTGGAAGAAAAGGTACATCAGACATCCTTGGAAACTAAATCAATGGTAGCAGCAGTGGATTGCAGCAATTTAAAGGTAGAAGTTGTGTCGGATTATAGCAACAAGACAGAACATTTACAAAGTTATTCTCAAGAACTGGCTGCTGCCAAATCACAAATGGCTAAGCAAGATCACGAACTGGGAGAGAGGAATAAACACATCTTGACACTTGAGCGGGAAATTACACTACTGCAACAGGAAGCAGAAACTTCCAGAAAAACTTTAGCTGACTGTGATAACCTCAGAAAAGTCAATTCTGACCTGCAGGCCGAGGTGACAACCCTTTGTGGGGTCAAAGCTGAACTCGAGTTGAAGGTCGGATGCCTTGAGAAAGAGAAGGAAGAGGGAAACGCGGCGCAACAGGAGGGGCTTGAAGACAGAGAGGTGGGACTGACGAACCCTAACACTCTTGGATCTAAAAACAGGGAGACCCATACCAAAATAAACATCACAATGTCTGAAAAGGAGGCCGAGTTGGCACAGAGGGAGAGTGCCCTAGCATCAAAGGAGGCTCAGCTCTTAGTGCTGCAGAAGAAGCTGAAGGAAGTACATGAGCGTCTGGAGGAGGAGGAGACGCAAGCTGTGCAGGAGGCGCGCAGGAGGGAGGCGGAGAGGAGGAGAGAGCTGCTGGCTGTGGCAGAGGAGGCCATCGCTCAAAAAGATGCAGAGCTACAGAAGAGACAAGACGAGATCTACCGGTCAGTTATGTTCCTCATTTGCAATACAGTTTCTTAAAACACAGGTTACATTAAACCAACAAACAAAATCAGTTCAGTTTATATTTGTAGGATTTGTGTTACACACGTCAAGCACATTCATTATGTTTCCTTTTTTCATTTATTTACTCTACTGTTCAGTGGTTGAGATAAATTAATGCTTTTATTCAGCAAGGATCCGATAAATTTATCAATGTTATGTTTTTTAATGTATTCATAAAGAATCCTGGGGGGAAAACACAGTTTCCCCAGAAACATTAAAGGACACAACTGTTTTCAACATTTAATAATAGTACATGTCTTGAGCACTAAAATAGCATATTAGTATGATTTCTGAAAGGCAACTTAGTAAATTGTCAAATGATATCAGAAATAATAAATTGTTTTAAATTCAGCTTTAATGAGCATACTACATTTATAAAATCTTAACAATCCTAACCTTTAGAATAGTACTAGTTCCTATATAAAATATGTATGAAATGAAAATATGTATAATGTATTACAATTTTTGTGTTTAGTCAATTAATTTGTACTTGATCCTTTTGTTTAGCAGGCTGTTTAATGTTGATTTGTCTTTGTAAAAAACAAGCTTGTTTTTGTTCTTTGGAACTGACTTTAATTGTGTGAACTGGAGCATTAAAAGCTTTTTCATAAGCATTGATTATTTTCATGAAAGCATCAACAACTATTATTACTTATTCCCTGGAATGATTATTTTTTTTTGCTTTATTTGTCAAAGATATTGCACAGGATTGCAGCTTTTGTTAGATCAATGATTATCCAGCTCAGAACGACATTGATTTGTTTTTAACAGCCTGGAAAGCTTTTTATTTTCTCTTACTGAGCAAGCACTAAAAGGCAAGTGTATTTGTAATTGAGATCATAGTGTGTTTTGTCAGAAAAATGGTTGTGTCTTTTAAGGCTTTTAGGTAGTGGTTTACCAACATAGATTTTTCATTGGTTCATGCCAATATTTAGAGAGCAGGATAGGTGCTGCAATGCCAAAAATATACCCACAGTCCAGTCATAACAAAAGAAATGTATGTAATGATATTTCCTTAAGTTAAAAAAAAACTAATTTTACACATGCACTCAAGCCTCACTCAAAAAATACTCAATAAATTTGGAACTGGCAAAAGTTAAAGATAAACACTTCTCTTAATTGACTGAGCAGACATGGTTTATTGAAGCAGATAATCTAAAATTTGCCCAAATACTGCCCAATTAATCTAAAATAATTTATCGATACTCTTCTTTTTCCTTTTTGGTATTAATTGTATCTGCATGTGATTTGTTTCATCACTCAGGTTAAAGGAGGACATCAAAACTAGCGAGTGTAAGTCGAAGAGTATGGCTGTTGATCTGCGCAGAAAGGAAGATGATTCATCTGATCTTCGGGAAAAACTCTGTGACTCAAAGAAACAGATTCAGCAGGTCCAGAAAGAGGTGAGAACTCACTCTGTTTCGAACGTCTTTACTGTCTGGGCCAAAATGTGTCCAAGTATATACTGAATCTTACTGCTACTTGTGCTAAAACTCCCTCTGTGGTTTAACTTAGATCTCCTCCATGCGGGACTCTGAGAAATCTCTACGAATGAAGCTCAGTGATCTAGAAAAGACTAAAGCACTGCTCCAGAATGAGATTGCCAACAGGGACCGCACCATCAACCAACTGAAAGCTGTAAGCACCGCCTAGAGATGAATAGCTAAAACAACAAAAAGAAAAACGGTAATTGGCACTGTCATGTGAAGAACTATTTTTCTCTTGGTTCTAAAACAGGAGCGGTCTTCTGAATCTAAGTCAGACGAGAATCTGCTGCTCTATCAGAAAGCCTGTAAAGGTAGGCTATATGTTGTTTAGTTGTCTGCGTCTGCACAAGTGTGTGCAGTAATGAGTGGCCTTTATTGTGAAGTGTTTCATTAAATCTGCGACAATAAACAGTAAAGCATGTTAATGTTTGTTGATGGTTTCTGTAGATTTGCAGGAGCGTGAGCGTGTTATTGAAAACATGCGTTTGGCTCTGACAGAGCAGGAGGAAACACAGACAGAACTGGACCTGGAGTTGGACAGCAGAGAGGCTCAGATAAAGGAGCTCACTCAGGGTACAAGATCACATGGAGAATATTGCATTCATAAAACTTTAATGTACTCCTATAGCATTTAATAGTAAAATCATACATAAAAAAAAAAATATATATATATATATAATTTGTAATAAGTATTGCAGGGTGTTGCTGTCTAACATAGCATAAATTGGGGAGAAAAAAAATCAATAAAGAATACAAAATATGGTATGTAACAAGTTTAATAGGAAACAACATTTGGTATCTCTCCATTTCCCTTTTTGCTCGGACTCCAATATTGTGAATGCGGACTGCAATACCTAGTTCAACCAATAGGTGTCAATTCTACATACAGCACCATTTATTTTATTACCTCACTGTATTTATTTTCAGAATTGATGAAGTTGAGAGAATTGCAACCTGAACAGAAGAACAGGAGAGATTCCAAGTCATTCTCTGATGACGTTTTACAGACCAGACAACAGACCGCTCATGCTCAGGAGAGCTTAAAGGCCTGTTGTCCAAATGTATTTTTAATTCCTTTTCAGCTCTACCAGAAAAGTGTGCTTATTGTCTTTTGGTTTTTCTTTGTTCATGTTTGTAGCTGGCCAATGAAAAGCACCAGACAGAGCGCAGGAAGTGGATGGAGGAGAAGTTGGTTCTGATTGGTCAGGCTAAAGAGGCTGAGGAGAGAAGGAACCAGGACATGAGGCGATACGCTGATGATCGAGACCGGCATGCTCGCCAACAGGCAGAACTGGTAAACAGCAGTGTGTGTTCAGACACTAAATATATTTATTAAAGAGAGAATGATTGTTGATTTGTGTCAATTAGGAGTCTCTTGCCGGACGTCTTGCTGCTCGTGAGGAAGAGATGGAAAGCTGGAGAAAAGAGAGAGACGCACTCGTCTCTGCTCTGGAGGTTCAGCTGAAAAAGCTTATCATGTCTAATGCAGAGAAAGACCAAAAGATCAAGATCCTACAGTCCGCAAACACCCACCAAACACCAGAGGTGTTACAATCTCTTTTTATTCATCATGCTACCTAGTAGAAATGAATATTTTAGTTGATCAAAAGTGACTGAAAACCATTTAAAATTGTCTGTCTCAAATAAATGCTGTTCTGTAGAACTTTCTATTTATCAGTGCATCCTGAAAAAAGTTACAGTCACAGTTACTGCGAAAATATTAAGCAGAACAACCATTTTCAACATGCATTCAACCATAAGAAATGTTTCTTGACCGTTAAATCAAGATCAGCTAATCAGAATTCAAACCTAATTGTAACCAGTTGAAGCATCAGCCATTGCCAAAAATGTGTTCTTAAAATTTTTGTTCATAACATTTATCATAATATACACATTTGTATGTACATATTTTATTTTCTATCTTAATTCAGATGTTTTTTAATCATTCTTGTGGTAATTCACTCAGTGTCAGTACAGGTTCCCTTTGGAACGTGTTATAGCAGTGTCGTCATTGTTCAGTGGCACTGAATACTTGATTCTGATTGGCTGACAGACATTCTAAGGGTTAATTTAGTCCTGATTTGTTTACTGCATTAGTGTCAAATTAGCAGACCTTCAAAAGGCCATACAGCTCTTTTGAAGCCAAGCAGATCCATAAATTATGGATTTACTCCATTGTAATTATGGAGTTCTAGTAATGTAGCTTGTCAAGATGTGTGTGTTATGTTAATACACAGATCCCTATTGTCAACAATAGTCTTGCTTCTGCAAATGTACATTATTTTTTTTATCCACACATTTAATCCTCCACATGAAGTGTTTTAACATTTTGTCCCTGTCTCAGGAGGTCACTGAGGACAGCAGGACCGAGGCACTGCAGGCAGAGCTGGCTGTGAAGGAGGCAGAGATCCAGAAACTAAAGGAACAGCTTCGTGTGAGCATCATAGACAGCAGCCTTCGCAGAAACTCCTCTACCCAGGTCTAACACACATATTTTATTACTGCCATTCACCCATTACCTTTGATGATTCATTAGAGTTTGCATATGACAAATATAATCACTGTCAAAAGACCAAGATCATAATTTTAAGTGACTTTAATCTGAATGTCTTTAAAAAGCTTTTTGTCATTTGCACTAAACGCACTGCTATGTGACCTTGTCCTTTTTTATATATATATATAACTGTATATAGTTCCTATATATATATATATATATATATATATATATATATATAGGAACTATACCTGAGCATAGTTCTCTGTATACTAGGAAAAACTGCAAGTCACATGAATAGAGCTTTTATATAGATTCTTTTTTATTTAGTAGGATAGCCCTTTATATATTTTCTCTTGTTGGTGCACCAATGTTTTCCAAAGAATTTTCACCCTCTCTGTTTTGTACGCATGCATTCATTCAGGCAGTTTTACCTGAGGTGATATGTGTGGTTTATTAGACATACTGTAGCTGTTTAATAAACTGAGTTTCTAATTAGATGTTGATTGAATGTTTCTAAATTGCTGTGCTAGACGATGGAAGGGGAACTGTCTGACACGAAGCCTCTGAACACCAGTACACTTAAACACACAAGCAGAGCCAGAGGATCTGTCACCAGTCAGGTGGAAATGCATCTTTCTTAAATGTCATTAAATTGTTCAAAATGTCAGTTACTTCATTGGTTGCTTATCATATTTTTACTTTTCATTAAGTGTTGTGCAATAGTAGATGCCACACACAAGTGCATATTCATCTTTCTTAGTTTTGAATGATCTGTCAGTAACAATAGATAAACACCACAAGGGAAAGTTGTTATGCTGACACTAATGGTATAGTGAATTATTGATTTAGATTAATATTCATTTATTAGCATCGTTCACTTGTTAATTAGTTTTCATTTCTATTAGTTTAATGTTTGTTTGGACCACACTAATTTACAATTGATTAATTATACGTATATGTATTAAACAGTGCTGTATTTGTTCGGTTCACACACATACCGAACCGTAAAAATAAAATCGGTACAAATTTGTAAATGGATACACATACACATTATTTCACATACTAAAACATATACAGCTCTAGAAAAAATAAGAGACCGCTGCAGAAAAATCATGTTTTATTCTTAAAACTGTTCATACCACCAATACAAATCAATGCATGTTTGTTTCGTTTTTTGTGAACTGCCGTCTTTGATTATTAAGGATAGAAGCAACTTGACGATCACTGAATCCTTGTGCCAGTAAAGCTAGGACTGAGGCCTTTTTTTCTTGATTTAAAACCTTTTTTTTCACTGTTGGCATGTTTAGTGTTTATTTTTAAATTTCTAATTACGTTTGAAAGACTTCTAGCATTTTTTTACCATCCAACTGGTCACACTGCGAGAGGATAGTGTTGATTACAGCAGTGCTTTTTATACATTTCCCGTTAAATAGAATTGGATTCAGGTGCTCACCAAATAAGTACCTCTATAAACAGAATGAAGTATGTTTGTGTAGAAATTGAACAAAGGCGGGCATGAAATGCTTGTCATACTCAGAGATACTAATTTAGAAGTAAATTGCAGTGGTCTCTTATTTTTTTTTCCAGAGCTATATAATGAATCGTTTGTAAATTACTGCGGTATTATTTGCAATTTACATATTTGCATAAAAGAATTTGTTGTTCGATTGTTGATTTGTTGTAACCTTATAGTTATGCAAAAGAGCTCCCTGTAGTTTAGAGCAGAAGTTGAGTTAGATTTTTGTCAGTTGGAAAATGTAACCTAATTGAATTTAAGGAAAGAGCGATTTGTTCAGAATGCAGAGACTGATAAAATTTCAAATGTTGGAATCAGTAGGATTTCTAGTATCTAATCTCTAGTATTTACAGTTGTAGCGCCTCTTATCTCATAAGATGAATTTGTTGATTTTTGATTAAAAACATCTACTTCATCTAATTCTCAGTCCATTGATTATGATAATCAAGTTAATAATAATGATCTTTATATCACAGAGTTCATCCGGTAGTGGTCCGCTGGTGCTAGATTCCTCAGAGATCTCCACAGAAACAGGCAGACGTTCCAGGTTTCCGCGGCCCGAGTTGGAAATTTCCTTCAGCCCTCTGCAGCCGGATCGGTTTGCTCTTAAGCGGCAGGGTGAAGACTCTGCCGTTACTGTAAAAATCTCCCGACCCACACGCAAGAGGAAGAGCGGAGAGATGGAGAAGGTGAGAAATTAAATGGATGGAGGGGGTTTTTTAGAAACTGGTTCTCAATTCACACAAATTAGAATCGAGTGCTGAGACTGGAATGACCTTCAGACACCTTCAGCTTGAGCTGTATGTGTAATATTTTCAAGTTCTAGCCTTAGATTCATGGGAACTTGAGTAGAATGTTATTTGAGATTTATCACACAGTGTCCAGTCCTTTTTCTCCTATTTGGTTGATTATTAAAAAATTATTATTGTTGTTCTTAATAAAACCAGCAGACCATCTGCCGCTGACATAATCTGCACAGCCAACAGCCCTTTAATCGTCCTAATTTGGCATTAACAAGGCTCTAATTTTCCTCACTTACGCTTAACGATCAGTGTTCATTGTGCATGGGCAGTCCTATTAAGCGTATGGTTCTGTGTGACAATATATTTGTGTGGTTGAGCATGCCTTGGCCTAACCTCACACACTCTTCTCCAGGCAACATATAAACACTTGCGGCCACTTGTTTTGGGAGCAATAACAATAATTATAGAATACACAGTAGGTTTATAGATTGCTAAAACTTGTTTCTAAAAATTTAATTGAATTGTTCAGACAAAGGGATTACGGATGCGTAAATTCTGCCATAAATGCAGTCTAAACAGGGTGTTAACATTTTGTTATATTACACTTTATAAGGGTAGCTATGCACTTAAGATTCTCTAGTATGCATATCTCATGCTATTCTCTCCAAACAGCGCAGTGAAGATGTTATGTTGAACACAGAAAAAATGCTTTCCACTCCACATGAATGCTCTCTTATTGACAAAGAATTGTGTGCTCTCTCACTGGTTGTCCCTGGCAACAGAGTCACGTTTCCACGTGCTTTGTAGCTGCTAATTGTTAGAGACTTTTGTAAATGAATGAAGTAAACTATTTTTAATGGCGCTTCTGTTCACTTGAAGAAGAAAGGAGGCAGGAGCAGCGTGGTGAAAAAGAAAGCTTTCTCTGAACCCAGTGCCCAGGTACCCTCTTACTGTTCATGCCTACCACAGCTCTTCCATCTTCAGGACTCCTAATGGTCTGGACTCTCATGGTCATGTTAATTTTCTCAGGTTATCCCACTGAGCTAGATATTGGATATATAAATCCATAATTTGTTAAATTTGTTTTTCTTCACACTGAATCAATTTGGGCAATTCTGTGTGATAGAGGTGTTCTATTAAATAAGTTACTGGCAAAGTTTATCCTTATGGACTTTCTTTACTTTCTTAAAGGGTTAGTTCACCCAATAAGGAAAATTCTGTCATTAATTACCCGCCTCACCCTCATGCCATCCGACCCTCCATAGACAGCTATACAACTGAAATTATCCCAGATCCAGAAACATAGTAAAAACATTAGTAAAGCAGTCCATGTGACATCAGTGGATCAGCTTCAGTTTTGTTACGTTAGGAGAATACTTTTTTTTTTTTTTCTTTTTTGCACAAAGAAAACAAAAATAACACAATTTACTCAACCATTTTTTTCCCCTGACTTGGATCTTCTGTCATTTTAGAGATGCATCAACATACTCTTTTCAAAAAGTGGATGCAGCTTTCAGACAGGAAGTCCTCCAAAATTTATTACCAACTAGAATTGGGTCCGGCTCTGTTCTGAGATGAGATCCCCCACTTTATTACACTCCAATTTTTTGTGGGGTCAAATCTACTTCATTCCCATTTAATATTCTTTTTTACTCTGAAATGTGTCCCATTACGGAATCAAAGTTTGCATATGCTGTTTCATGTTGACTTTAAAGGCTTTAGCTTTCAAACTCATTTACTAAAAGCAAAACATGACATAGCCTAGACCTCTCTGATCCAAGTACGTATAAAATCTAAAAATACAGCCAGGAAATCCTACCAGCAGCCTTATTAACCCTTTAAAGTCCATAATTAATTTTTTGTGACCATTTCATCCAGGCCATTTGTTCCTGATGGTGGAAATGCAGCTTATGAGTCATTATCCCACAAGCTTTTGTTGCATCAAAGAAATAATAACCTTTTTTTTGTTTTATCAAGGTGGTTGTGTAAATGGAACGGGTTTTGCTATATGGTTTTGCAGATCCATTAGGGTGATATTTAACGTAAGAGCCATCCATGCCCTCAGTGGCAGGGCATTTATTTCTACATGGTGTATAAACAACAGAGGCTTTGGGAGATAATGCTCTGTGGAATTTAAAATAGACCCATAATTCATCATTCACTCATCAAAAACTCAAGATCATGACTTTCGCATTTGATTGGTGGAATTGATTGTGATCCTGCAATACCTTCAGCCTCAACACCTCTGATTTATTGCAATGACACTTTCCCATTTCATGGCAGGGAAACACCAGTACCTGACTACAGAACAAGACATCATTCTTGATCTCTCACGCATTTCTCTCGGATACGATTGAACGGTGAACGACTTGGCAGATTCCTGGAAGTCAGGGCATTAGTCTTCCTTTTAATGCGAGCTTGCAAGTCAGAGAGTGGCATAGTATCTCACCTCCCAGCACTGGAAACAGCAGGTGACAGGTGTGACAGACCGAGATCCGCCCCTGTCTGCCCTGTTTAGACTGGCGGGGGTTACGAGCATGGCATTGGCTGTCACATGCAATGTCACAGATGTGATCTTGTTGTCTAGAGAAAGAGAGAGAGCGATAGCGACAGCAGGGGAGTGATGGAGCGAAATGCAGACAGGTTGGTGAGAGAGCGAGACAAGAAGAAACTGAAAATGATGAGTCACTGGAGAGACTAAGAACGCTTTCAGGCTGAATCATTTATTTATTAATTCTGCAGATTTTATGTTTTTGGGAGTTTTTTCTTGATGTATTATTTGTTTATATGTGTGTTGAGAGAGGGATATGGCAGATGCTCTGTTGTCTTTTTAATGATGATTTAATGCACTGCACTCTCTTGACACTAAATCTGTCAACTAATCCTCAGGGGTTTGTGCTCTTTGAGTGTCAAGAATTTAACGGCACTTCTTCCAGCGACCTGTAACCAATTTGTGTTTTGTTAGGATTAAAGATTCAGATCAGGGAGTCAGTGCTGTCTGTGTTTCTGCATATGCGTTTAACATATAATTTACAATTCTACGATTGCTTGTTGGTCAGCACATAACCACTGCGTCTGGGTAACTGTTCTTTTCCTTGTCTAGTTGATCATCATAACATCCATCACATCACATCTTATCTGACCAATCACAGCCAAGCATTCGGATTCTATTAAGGCCTGTTTCACTTGTTCACAGTGTTCATTTTTGGCAGCCATTTTATTAAGTGGTTACAGCATTCATGCTAATCTCTTAATTACATGCAGCGATTTTTTTTTTTTTAATTTTTTTGACAGTTTAACTTCACTTAAACTGTAGAATCTTAAGTTTTAGAATCACGTTATTTGCTGTACAAATGTGTAGGTGTGTTAAACAGCAGAAACACTGTTAGTGGAAACCACAATGCACATTTTTTGTTAAATTGCTCACACTTTGCAGACACCAATTATGTGAAACAGGCCTAAAAGAAACCAAAGCATTAATGTTAGCCTTCCAAACTCTGAAATGTTGTTGTTTTACTTGCATGTTGTCTCTCAGGACGGGGTGGAAAGTGAGAACATCAGGAATACTAGAAGTAGAATGACTCCTCGCCTAACGCCTCATCAGGAAGAGGTGAGTGACCACATTCTAATTCTTAAGCACTAAGTAAATTTATTAACAATTTAAAAAAAGTGTTCCATCATATCAAAATCCATCTCACAGTTTGATACTGAAATTCATGTTTAGTTCATAGCAGTGAGTGATAAACACTGTTTTTATTCCTCTCAGTGCTCTAATGCCCAGGAGTCAAACCAAAAAGGGAAAAAAGACAAAACCATCCAGAAGATTGGAGACTTTCTTCAGGGCTCTCCTACCTTTCTTGGAAGTAAAGGTCTGGAAAAAAAATATTCCATCATTATTACCCTATTGCTGATTCCTAGACTTCATTAGACTATTATTTGTCTGACAATTGCTTGCTTACTCTGTTTCAGCAAAGAGGATCATGGGATTGATGAGCGGAAAGTCCCCTGATGGTGGGGCGATGTCTTCAAAACTCAAATCCAAACGTGACAAACGAAAACATGACAGACCAGAGATCTCCTCCCCAATGGACATACCAGCCCATCAGGTACTGTACTGACAAACTTATACTAATGTTAAAAATGTTGTGGTGTATTAAGATTTATTTTTTTGTTGTTGTTGAAAGAAGTCCTATATTTTCACCAATGCTGCATTTGTTTTGTTTCAAATACAATAAAAACAGCAATGTGAAATATTACAGTTCAAAATATTTGAAAATGCTTTCTATGTTAATATATTGCAAGTTATTTTCTTATTAAGCAGAAATGTTAGCTGCCATTGGTTAGTCCAGTCTTTGATGTCACATGATCATTAATAAATAATTCTGATTTATTTATTTGGTGCTTAAGAAACATTTCTTCTTATTATCAATGTGAAGCATTGCTATTTTTTTGTGAAAACCATTTAGGATTCTTTGTTTAGAACTTTTATTTATCAGTCTCTTACACACTTTTGATCAACTTTGATCCTTATTAAATATAAGAATTAATTTAAATAAAGAAACTCACTGACACAAAACCTTCGATGTGTACAATAAACCTCAACCTAAAATGACATTTTTAATGTTCTTAGTAACAATTGACATTTGAACTTTCTTGTAGATCATTGGCCGGAATCCAGAGGAGAAAGAAAGTGAAAACCTTATCAAGAAACGTCTTCGCGCTAGAATTGTGAAATAAGCTGGAGAGAAATGTATTTTTATTCTGTATTTTTCTGTATTCTATTTTGTATCTTTTTTTTTTTGTTTTTGTATTTTTAAATCAGCTTTTTTATATTTGTTGCACTTTTCATTTATAGCATCTGTTATATATAAGTTAAATTCTTTTCTTTCCTTTTTAACAATTACGGCACATAATATATTATCCTGTAAATGAACACTAGTGCCGCTTTTAATGGCAAGTTGAGATGTTGGACAGTTTTCATAAGCTCATGTATGGAGAAATGAACTAATTTTTGCTGCTCAAGATAAAATGGAAGTTCAGAAATCACTACTGCACAATTCTGACACAGGCTGTACGTTAAAACCACGGTTATTCGTTTTACATTGTGCTTATGCTTCCCTGTATTTAAATGCAAATCTGTTGTTTCCCACTAATCACTTTCTGCTTTTCAAAATATGAAAATGCACATACACAAAATATAGCACATAACTGCATATAAATGTTTATGGGTTATTGTGATTTTAATTTTTCATCCCACTCCTCAAACTTCTTTTGTTCCTGTTTGTATCACCCTGTCACAAAGCATTAATATGTACCATTCACATGAAGGGCTCTCCATTATCACGTCAGTAAAACTGCCAGATGCCTAATGACACCCAAAGGACTGTTCGTTTGAATTACTGAACAAATGCTTATGTAACAGAAGGGTAATTGAATTTCCCAATCGCAGCGCATGGCCTTGTGCCCTTATTTAAGATTGGATAAAAGGAGCGAGGGGAAGGGTGAAGAACTGGGACCAGGTGTCTTTGTCTTTGTTTGTTCTGAATGGCAGGATATGAACGTGGTGGCTGCTTGCAATGATTAATCACGGTTTTGATAGTGTTGAAAGTGTGGGAGCATGTGGTGAAGACAAAATGGAGGAGTGAAAACCGACTGACCGGGAGGAATAAGGAGAAAGGAAGAGAAACATACAGAATGAGCCATGTGCACTTCTGCTGTGCTTGTGCAAGTCTCTGTAGTACAATTTTCCTCTGATTTCATAATTGTGAATGTTAGAAATAAGTTGTGAAAAACATACCCTTACATGTATTTCCTTCTGGTCCACTTCCGCTCACAAGCAAGATGTACATGGATGTTTATGTGCTCCCCAGTCTTGAGACAGACTGTAATCATCCGTTTTGTTTGTACGTGTTAAGTTGAGTCATTGTGTCATTTGATTGCATCACTTAATTGACGCATTGACAAAAAGTCTGGTCTTTTTATATTTTGTTCCATTTTCTTTTTGTTTCTGTCCTCTGCATTGAGAAAATGTCAGGGGGACATGTGAGCATCAGCTTGATCCGAGGCATCCAGGCCTGGTAAACAATGAGTTAATAATCTGCCTTACCTATAATTTAGGGCAGAAAATTACCGCATCATTTGAAAAGAAAAACAGGCAGAGTGTGCAGCTCTGTCTTTCCCGATACTCTGTCATGAGCTGAAGAGACACATGAATTGAGAGCCTGTGGGGATGGGTCTAATTGCTTGGCTTCATCAGAAGATGCGCTTTAAATAGGTTTGAAACAAAGTAGTGAGTCCATCGAGAGGAAGGCCGAGTGAAGATTTCCACTTTGTGTATCTGACAAAACTTGTGTACCCCCCCACAAAAAAAAAAATTGATTGATTGATATATAATTAATAAATCACAACGTGCTACTGTTTTTAAATCCTTTACCATGATACGTGGTGTTTTGGCGCTCAACAAAACACCTATAGAAAAAGAATGAATTCTTTGTAAATGAATGTACAGCTCTGGAACTTTACGTAAGTGGACCTCCATTTATTTTTTATGTAGCATATGTGATCTTTTCTAAAGCATATGCACGGATGGTCTCATGTTTTTAGGTTGTTTTTAAATTTTTCCCACATCAAAAACAGCAGTGACAATGAGTGTGTGTTTGTATGTGTGTTTTTTCAAAAGCGTTTAGCACCTGCTGTTACATACTTTTCACACCTCCAGCACCCTGTAGTTCTGAGAAATTCTGGACATTTTGTGTTTATGTCTACAAACCTAATGGATTTATTTTGTAGGTTGTTGTGAATTTAGTCTAACAACCCTTGATGAATGTGCATGCTGGGCCTTTTATCACAGAAGCCATTTACCATATGAATCTATATTTGAATTGCATAATGATTTCAAAAGCAATGGTAATTTTATTGTTTTGGTTTAAAGTATAATGTATACTTTTTCCAGTACAATTGTGGTATTCTGTAAAGAGTATAGATAGGTAGATAGAAGAACTCTGGTTCATGGCACATTTTAATTAGTTAAATGGGGTTTGCATGAACTGCACTGATTGCAGTGTCGTCTCTGAAGATGACCCAGAAGGACAACAAACTCTGTCACCTTTCATTTTCTCCCTCACTTCATTCAGATGTTGTTCGATAACTCTCGCTCCCCCATCTTTTTCTTCTTTCTTGTCTTCCGTCTTTCCTGCTGTGGCTTGTACGGTTCAGCAGTTAAGGTAAATTAATTTGTCTATCTATTAAAATCTACCACTGTTTTAAGAGTCTAATCAGGCTAGAGCCACATGTTGGAGTGCCTTGCTTGTGTCATTGTAATATGCTGATATGCTACTCCAGAACACTTCTTACTAGCAATGTTGAAATTTAGGTGTTTGTGGAAACTGATACTTTTTGATTAATAGTATTTATTTGGAATAGGAATCTTTTGTAACATTAAAAAAATTACTATGCATATTTTCTAAAAAAGTATTGATTAAAAATGTTCCAAACTGAATGGCATATTGCAGGGATTCTCAACTCCAGTCCTCAGGGTCCACCGTTTTATGCACATTTTGTGATTCTCTTATCAGGCACAGTTCATGGATCTCTCTCCTAATGAGCTGATTATCTGAATCAGGTGCTGGAGTTGAGAACCACTGGAATATGTGTTTTAGTCAAATCTTTAACATTAAAGAAGATACCTTGAATAAACTGTGTAAGACAGACAAGCACAAAATAACACCTTTAAACCTATTTTACCACCTCTAATTCATAGCTATTCCAATTGAACTTCCTCAAATGAAATCAACTGTTGGTCTTAAACTGGTCTTCCTGACATCCTGTTGTCATGAATTCCCCACCTCAATTGTGAATTTGACTTTGTTTTCTTTTTGAAGCTGGTAGCCGTTTGTGAACAATGTATGTTTGTTGACTACCATCTGTTAAATCTGCCACACACTGAGGAATTATTGGACTCCTTGACGGGGACCTGTTGGTTTTCCAGTATAGACTTGGCTAGTGGAGCCAGCCAGGTCCCCATTACTGAGAAACATAGGCCCAAGACTGCACCCCTTTCAAATTGTTTGAGTGGAATCGGATGCCCTTTGGGCTTTGTAATGCCCCAAGTACCTTTCAGTGTTTAATGAAAAAGGTGTTTGGGGATCAGCAGTTAGATTGCATTCAATGGGAACTGAGATATTTGGGACATATAATTTCTGTGCAGGGAGTTTCTACTGATCCTCAGAAAATTGAGGCGGTAGCTCAATGGCAACACACCACCAGTGTGTCAGAATTGCACTCGTTCTTTAACCAGCTACTGCCACGTGGGCCATGACTGAGAAATGTCTAAAATATCAATGAAAATATTAGTGTATCATCTTATACAGACAATAACTCCCACAGGCATTTGACTATCACTAAGTTTGGGACCACGGGACTGTCTTTGATTTTAATCTCCGGTTTTGGTCAGGTAAGAGTAACAAAAAAAATTGTAAGGTAAGCTAAGGAAATTGTTGCCTAGGAGTGAGTTCCCAGCTGCTGTAAAGGAACCACTGGGGGCAGACAAACTTGCACTGGTGACACAAGCTGTGGTTTCAGCCTTGCCTAGATTTACAGGTGATATGAGGGCCTAACAGGAAGTAGACCCGGTAATTGGGGAGATTCGGCAATGAGATCAGTTGCTGGAAATGAAGGGGATTCTGCATTGTCAAATTTTCAATCCAGATGGGGGTGAAGAGATTTTTCAACTGCTTCTTCCATCTGCCCTGTGTGGACAGCTCCTAATGCATCAAGGACATGGGCATCAAGGTGTTGACCATACCACTAGGTGTGGTTACCAGTTGGTTCAGCAACATTGTTGTTGGCTGGACCTGTCATCAGAGGTAGTTCAGTGGTGTTGGGACTGTAAGAGATGTCAGGTTGCCAAGGACTCACAGCCAGCTGTTCAGAGCAGTTTTTAGTGATCAAGTGGTTCTTTAAGCTCTGGGATTAGGGAGCAATGAACACTGTGTAGGCGCCATGTTGATTGGAACACAGTTCATGCACGGAGCTCACTTCTAATGAGCCGATTATTAGAATCAGGTGGGTTAACAAAGAGAGACATGCAAAATATGCAGAGCAGTGGGTCGTGAGAACTGGGATTGAGAACTGCTAGCCTATTTATAGTGTAGGGGGCAGGTGCCTTAGATTCTAGAGAGCATTTGATTGGTCAGAAGATTTGATGAGAAGCTAAAGTATGAGGTGACGTCAAAACAATTGTTGATCCGTTATGGCAGACGTGATAGAACTGCAAGTTTTGAACGCTTGTATCTTCTAAATACATATTTTGTCACTGTTTTGGAGCACACTGGCTTATAGATGACATTAACATAAACATATTGATGCTAACACCCCAAAAAATTTAATCTTTGACTTAAAGGTTTTGATATTCAACGTGTAGTCATTTCATTATGACCACATATGACCAAATTGTTTAGGCTGTCAGGGCGTCCTGATGGCTGTATTGAGCTTCTCAGGATGCACTACTCTATTAACACAGAGACCACAAATGCAGCTGTAGCTTTTAGTAGGCAGTCTGGTTCCTCACTAAATCTAAGCAGGCCAGAGATTGTTCAGTACACCAGTGGGGGACCATTTGTGAAAATGTGGCTAAAAATGGCCCGCCAGATGGGGGTGATCATTCCCTGGCTTGAATGACTTTTGAAGAATGACTTTTTTCAACTACTTCTTTTCAGGGTGGTACTTGGCAAATTGGGTTTTTCTTTTGTTCTCTGACCACAGAGACATAATTAATGTTTAAAAGGATTTAACAGGCACTTTAACTAAAATGGAAGCCAGACAAAAAAAACACATATTTCCGTCTGGCCAGTTAAAATGAGACTAATGGCGTGATCTAATTGCATTTGTTTGACTGGAAAAATTCAGTGTTGCTCATTATTGCAGGGAATAAGGCTTTCTAAATAAGAATTATTGTTGCACAAATCCAGAAGGGCTGAATGCAGATAAAACTGTCAAGAATTGAATTTTTAATTTTGCAAAAGAAAGCTCTGTAAACTTTAAAGATACAGTTCAATTTAGTTAACCTTTAGCCCATCCAAAATGTAGATGACAATTTGGAGAAATTAAGCATTACATGACCTGCTCACCAATTAATTTTCTTCAGTGAATGGGTGCCGTCCAAACAACAGTCCCAATAACTGCTAAAAACCTAACAAAAATTTGTTAAGTAATAATTCACAATTCATGTTGATTCAGCAGCCACTCTTATTCACTTCAAGTTGAAATGATCCAGACCACTAACAACCCAGCAATAAATATCTTGTGAAGCAGAAGTTTGTAAGAAATTCACCAAACTTAAACTTCAAACCATTGCTTCCAGCTAAAATATAAGTCATCTGTCTATTCTTAATGTTGCCAGTGAATATAGTTCAATACAAATATGTTAATGGGTTTTCAAATGAGAGGACAACAGGGGATTGACTTTGCACTGACAAAAGAATTTTTATGAACTATGGACAAAAATTAACATGCCTTAAAGCAGGGGTGGGGAATGTTGATCCAAGAGGGCCAGTGTCCCTGCAGAGTTTAGATCCCACCCTAGATCCCACACCTGAACTGGCTAATCAAGGTCTTCAGGATGCAGGTAGGTATTTGTTTTCCTCTGGGTTGGAGCTAAACTCTGCAGGAGAGTGGCCCTCCAGGATCATTGTTCGCCACACCTGCCTTAAAGATTAATGTGTTTCCTAAAAACATTCAGCTTTTCTCTTCACAAGACATGATAGACTGGACTTGTATGGACTATTTGGGTATTTTTGTGATCTTTTTATCAGCAGTTTGAGCTCATTTTCTAATGGCACCCATTCACTGCAGAGGATCTATTTGTGAACAAATCTCCAAAATCTTTCTCTAAATCTTTTCTGATGAAAACAAATAAATGTTACAGATTACCAGAGGGTGTGCAAATTTTATATATTCATTACTTGGTGAACTATTCATTTAAGGACTGTCATAACAATTCTTCATAGTAATTTATAAAATGACTGTTTAACATTTTAATGCTGGGATTGTCAGCATGGTAACTGTGGCCAGAGGCGAAAAACCTGCCCTGAGCAGTACTGGTCCAACAGATGTCTGTCTGCTCATATCTGACCGTCTCCTATAAAGGTCGCCACCCTTATTAGCACTGATGCTTTGACCTTTAAGTTAACATAATAGCACAACTAAATACAACTAAATTTACAACTAAATAAAGAGCTCTTCTCCCATTTTTGTGTGGTTTTTTTTATTATTATTATTCAGATGTTTCTGATTGCTGTGTTCACATGCTCGTTTGCCATGCTCTACAGAGCGTGAACAGAACACACAGCAGGCACCAAAACACTATTTCTCTCTTATATTGCCCTTTTTTAGGTTACTCAGTAGAATAATTTTTGAAGTATCTTACCAGATGTGAGTGTCTAAGTTAAGCTGATCGATTTTGTGTGATAAAGATTTCTAGGTCAAAAGGGTCTCAAACTATCAGCTCCTCAGGGAGTCCTCTCATCCTGGTCACTAATCAATTGTCACTTTCTTTAGAGATAGACTCAAAGTAGAGTGTAAGTGTGTGTTTTTATAGAATTCACCTGCTTTAAGTTCATTAGAAACACAGAACATTTTAAGATGGCTGAAAGGTTAAAATTTCATACTCAAGAAAATTAATTGTATGCTGATGATTGCAGTGACTGTAGCTTTTTACTTCTGAAACAACCATGTTGGAGAACACGCATATGGACAACGTCCATTTTCCAGGATGGCAAGGGCGATGTTCATTTTCATTTATGAACTGAATTGGCCGCCACCAGAGTCCTGAGCTTAACCCTAATGAAAGGAACTTTATATTCCACATGACTTGTTACATATGTGAATTTATTTTTTGTCTATTTTATTGTCTATATAAATAAGTGACCTTTCTATCAAATCTATATTTTGATGTTTGATCCTTCTGTTCTCAAGACTGATTTGATTTTACATTATGATCTGTGAACAAATATCAAAGTATAATCTAAGATTTTACAAAACACTACTGTGTAGAGAAGTATTTCATTGAAACAACAGCACAGACAAATGCACCTCTCTCTATCTCTCTCTCTCTCTCTCTCTCTCTCTCTCTCTCTGTTAATTTCCTTCATAATTTTGTTGATTTATGCAAGATCCTTTAATAGCACAATAAAGCTGTCATCAGCATACCCTAAGACCTGCCACCATCAGCCTTGATGGAGGCAATGGAGAAGAGTGAACTCATTCTGAGCAGCTTAATCAAAATTGCAAACAGAGATTCGGCAGAAAGGGGCAAAAGGAATATTAAAATGAGAGAATAGAGGAGAATGTTAAGGAATGAGTGAAAGGAACAATTTAGGGAAAGAGCTAAAAGAGTTTTCAAAAGACTTCATTTTCAGTACATGTCATTCTCGCACCACTCGTTAATCAAAATCTTATGAAAACCAATCTGGCAGATATTTAAATTGCCCAAATGCTCCATATTAAAAGATTTCCAGAAAACATTCAGTCTTGAAGTAAAGAAAACATTTGCACCTTAAGCAGCGATGTGTCTGCTATAGTTACGCTGACTGGACTAATTAGGTTAATCCACTTGGCTTTAGAGAGAAACCCATCTATTTAGATTTTACATTTACTTTCAGACTGTGTGAGTGTGTGTGTGTAAGCCAATGAATCATTTTAATAGTCTTCTCTAAACCTGAACTGCATATTTTACATTTAATTAATGCTTTTAATTAAACCTGTTTAGGCATGACTTAAAGATACTGACAACAAATATGTGTTTAAATACATTGCAATTAATTTCAATAATAATTGCTCGGTCTTCAGGAAGTTTTAAGTTGTGACTGTGATTTTTTTTTTTTTAATTATGCATAATATAAAATAAAATTCTGCAATATAACCGCTAGCCTATTTTAGATTTTAGAATTGTTTTGCAATCTTTATAGTACAAAGTATCAACATGTAACATTTAGAAACTAATATGCACAGTTTAGAAGCAAAGATTACCTTTTTTTTGTCTGAGGGTTTGAAGTAATGGCAAAAAAGAAACGTATAGTAGTTTTTGCACTCTCCTCAGTTTTGTCTTCTCACAGGACAGCTTTTCTGTGTATTTTTTTTCTCTCTGTGTTCTCACAGGCACAGATTTGGTGTTATTTCAGATTAATGTAGTGAACTGTGTGTGAAGTCTGTGTGTATGTGTATAAAACATTCATTTTGAGGCACAATCAAACCAACTGCAAAGTTGTTCTTCTAACTATTTGGTCTGACAGAATATTGAAGAGTTCTGTTTAGATATTGACTCTCTAATGTGATTTATTAAAGATATTATGCGTACAATCAGATCTGCAACATCTAAATGGAATGTATATATGGTGAATGCTTCAGTTACATGCATGAGGGCATCTAAAGAACATATGGGCATGTGTTTGAACATATGTGTATTGGTCAGCAATTTCAAACTGCATTCCATAAATGATATATAATATTACAGAAAAGTCTTCCTGTGATGGTAAAAATAACCCGGTCATCATCTGATATAAGCATTCGATATAAATACCCTTCTTCTCAAGCCTCCTCCTGTTTCTGTTTGTTCTCCCCCTCTCCTTCACCTGGATATCCCACACACACACACACACTTCTATTCTTTTCTGTCGATAATCTTTTCCTCATACCAAATATATAGTAAGATGATACTATAATGGGACTTATTCTGTGTTCTTTTTATTTGTAGCGATTTCGGGGATTTTGGGGGATTGTAGATTTTTACCACTTTTTTTTACATAGTGTTTTATTGTATTGTTTTATTGTTGACTTTGTTGTTTTTTTATGCTCATATTCAGTTGTAGCCACTCCTGCAAACCAGCTAAAACAACCATCTATGTTTCCTTCTAGCTATTTGATCATATTTTTCTGTTTCTGTATATTTCTGTGTGTGTGGGTGTGTTTGTAAGTGTATGTATGCTTTCTGTGCCCATACTGTAAAATTATGGGAAGACTGATCCAGCTTTGATTAAGGTATAAGATTTTTTAAAGATATTTTTAAGACCAAGTAAAAAATGTACATACTTACGAGGCTTAGAGGCTTTTGCATCTGAACTCTTCATTTGATGTTTTTTGTAAATGTCTTGGAAGCACATATGAATATAATTTTAACCGATCTCCATGACCTTTTAATACATAATCTGCTCCCAACTTATAGAATATGGAAATTACTTCCACAGTACCTGCAAAAGTTTGTCTTCTGAATGGAGTGGACTGATGAACCATTTTGCAATTTGTGTGAGGATCACATTATACAGGCCTCTATCATGAACGGTTATTAATCAGTTATAAAAATGTATTTTGGGCTTTTCGCACTGCTTGTAAAAACATCTTTAAAACAATCATCTATTAAAAAAAACTGCCAATCACAAAATGAATAGAGTTTATCTCAGTTAATACCCATATAGCCTACTTAGTGCAGTTTTAGAGGCCTTCAAATTTTTCCAATTAAGAAAAATTCATGAAAGTGTTATAATCTATAACGAATATAATGAACCAAACCAACCAGCTGAGGTGAATATTGCCTGACTCATATCTACATCATATTTTTACCTTTTTTTCCCCCCAGGAATTCAACTGTTAAGCACGATTGTGTGAAAAATAAATGAAACAATGTGAACTTATAGAAACTTTGTTAGTTGACATGGTTATAACTTAATTTCCTTGAAGTATTGTGTGTAGTAATTTCACAAAAAAATGGAACTATATGGAGAAATGGTTGATTTTAGTTAATGTATAATTCTGTCTTTCAGTTCTTATTCCACAAGAACATAACCTGAGGGAAGCCAGATGTACAGACAGTCACTCAAGTATTATTACATAGAAATAATTGCATTAACCATTATAATAATTACCTGCACAATTACAACTGAGCCAGTCCTTACATTACCACATAATCAGTGCAGCGAGGAAGCCCTGCAGTTAGACATGACATAACCTCTTGAAACAAAAAGAATGACCGACACAAGCAGTGAAACAGAACTGAGTGTGAAAGACATCCTCAAACGGCATTGATGAGTAACATGTAACATTTTGGTCAAGCAAACCAGCCCAATCAGAACACCACTTTAAAAATATCATTAATCATGTTTTCTTAATGCCACTGATTGTTAAATAATGTTGTACATAATTTAAATTCTGTAGCAATGATTGGTGTCTGTGATTACTGTTGTAGTGAAATAAGCAAGCTTAAATAGTTAACCCTTTTTGTAAAGCAGAGTCAAACACAAGTATGAGCTAATCAGTCTTAAGTGCACAGAAAGCTCACAGATGAAGCCTCTTGTTATTTTTCTCAGCTTGCTCTCATCTCTCTCGCTTTCTCTCAGCGGGTAGTTTGAGCAATTTTTCTGACCAACACACTTCTGAGCCACTTCATATGTAAATAGCAAGGAGACTGATGAAGAATGCAGACATATCTATTTTTTCTAGTGTAGAAATTACATAAAGAGCAGTTCAACAAGCCAAGATGAGAGCAAAGCCAGAGGAAATTGTATTATTCTGATTATCATCCACTGACAAAGAGTGAGTGCTCAGGACTCAAATGAGCTTCACAGAAAATATTAAAGGTATTTCAGTGGAATAATATAGCTCAGCATAATGTAATTTTCAGAATTAAGCTCCAGAGTCCTAATATAATTAATTTATGCAAAAAAATTATGAATTAGTGTTCATAAGAAGAAATGGACTCGGGTGAGTCAATAACCTGGAATAAATCTCATCACTGATGAGGTGTCATGATGGATGGATGGATGGATGGAGTGAACACCTAAATATCAGTAGAGAAGAGGAAAGATGGAGGAAAATTATAGAAGTAATAAAAGGATACAAAGAAAGACACCGGTGATTACTCCACCACTCACAATTCTCCTCTTTTGCTCCCTTGACTAAAAAGATTTTCTCAGTTGGACGAAATGTGTGGGAATTATTTTGACCTACAATTTTACAGTCCTCCAGTCCATCTACCGCTGCAGCATCAGCCTTTCTGTTATTTTACAGAATTTTACAAAGCTCAGTAGGAAAAAAAATTATTTCTACATGCGAGTAGGAGCTCATACAATACTCATGGACCAGAGCAGATTCGTGTTGGTGTGAAATCGGTTCCATTATTATCATCAGAAGCAGTGCGGCCTCTTTGTGAATGGATTTTGCACAGGTAGCTGTCACAGGTAGACACTTAGAACCCTGAAACAGAATCCCAGCAGGGCCTCAAGGACTGGGCAACTAATTAAATTTGAGTCATAACAAGTGCTTTAGTGATTCTAATGAATGGGAACACCTCCCCCACAGTTTGCTTCTCTTTTCTTTCCCTTCTCCCGCCATTCCTCTCTTATCCTCATCACTAGTTGTATTCAATATTCAAGGTAAATCAAAGTCATAGAAATGGGAAAAATGTGTAATGAGTGCTATAACTGAGCAGTAGTTTTCTATAGATGTGGCTGTGGTCTTGGGTTGATTCAAAAGTGTAAATGCAAGAACTTCAATGAAACAAAAAATCAGTATTTTGATTCTTTATTTCAAAATATGCACAAGGAGTAACATTAAAACACCTACTATAGTAGAAAAACACTGAATAAGTATCTTTACATTTTGATGCATCTGCTTTTAATGTTTGCACAGGTACACATAAGTACAAAAGTCATTATACAAATTTGTGTATGGCAAGTAATTGTGAGGGACCCAAAAGAGTGAACCTGATTACAACTGCATGAATTTTTCTGTGACATGTATGATAAATAAATTCTAGCTACATACAAGCTAATCACAAAAGATCTGAGCTGAATTAAACTATAAATAGCTGCCTACAAAAAAAGAGACCCGCGTCAATCTCATCAAAATCCCTTTAATTACTGATCTGTGATCAGATTACGTCTTGTTCCTTCTGGCTTAATCACAGCTGGAGAAAGAAGCTTAGCTGACATTAGACTGTGCTTTAATGTGTTTTCCATCAATGCATAAAACGATCGGTGGTTTTATACAGAGTGAACATGTGCAGAATGAAATGGTGTTTAGCACAGAGGAGCAATATTCAGACACAGATGAATCACACTTAGTGAAATAACAGGTGCTGACAGTTGACAAACGAGTTTCCCACGGCTCGATAAACGTTTTTAACACAGAAACGGAGCTGAGTGGTTTTCTGTTTTCAAGAATGAATAAATGTAAACCATTTTCTCCTTAAAGTTCTATTGATCTGTATATCCAGAGTCCCTTCGAGTGACAAGATATCATGATACTGGTGCAATATTGCACATGTCTTGTATATAAACTCAATTTGTTCTTTTAGATTTTCTGGAACTGAAATAGAAGCTGAACTCTATGGGATTCATCAGCTATATGTATTTTTCTCTCTTGTTCTACAAAAGGGAAACCAGTGGTTGTGTTCCTGTTTCAGCAAAGATGAGAAAATGCAGTTGCATTGATCATATTGCACCCTTCTGTCTAGTTTGACCCCTGTTTTGGACTGTGTAGGTACTGTCCAAACATGACACAATCCTAAATATCATCATGACTATTTAGGCTTGTATGTTGACCTCTGAACTGTGTTTGCACAGTTGGGGTCAACCGGAAACAACCACCTCTGGTCTTTCCACCAGTCGTAAGGCCTCGTGCATGCCGGCGGCTGACAGTCTGCGGTTAATATTGCGGTAACGGCAGCTGAGCAAGCTTCGGTAGGTTGTGCGCAAGTCACGGTTGAAGAAAGCGTAGATGAAGGGGTTGATAAGTGAGTTGGCGTAGCCCAGCCACAGCAGCGTTCTCTCCACCCACAGCGGGATGCAGCTACACTCTGTCCCGCAGATGAAGGGCCGGGCTGTGGAAAGGAGAAAGAACGGAAGCCAGCAGACGGCGAATGCTCCGACCACAATCCCGAGCGTGGCCGCCGCTTTCTGCTCCCGCTTGAATATGGAGATGCTCCTGCGGTCTGAGCTTCTCCTGCCCACTCCTCGCAGGAGTCGAGGCAGACGCGCACACTCTTCCACTTCCCTCTGCAGCTTGATCGCCACGGTTACGCAATCCACTTCCACATGTTCTTCCGCCCCATCTGTCCCTTCCGCCTCATCCTGCTCTTCCTCCTCATGCCCTCCACGAGGGAAGCCGGTGATGGTGTGTTTGGCAGCGCTGAGCTTGGCGGCACGGTAGATGCGGTAATACATGACCAGCATGACAGTCATGGGGATGTAAAACGCAACGGCTGTAGAGTAAATGGTGTAGCCAAAGTCCTGGCTGATCAGACACACACGGTCATCGTTCACATTCTGTGCCCAGCCAAAGAGTGGCGGCAAGGTGATTGACGCAGAAAGCAGCCATACAGAAAGCACCATTTTGGCCATACACCAGCCATTCTGTCTCACTGGGTAAGTTAGGGGTCTGGTGATGCCAAGGTACCTGGTAAAGAGGGAAAATACATGGATAAGATAGGACTTTATTTAAAGTCATGTTATTTAGGCAAAAGTATATCCAGTTTGTTCACTGGTCTGATCTAAACAGTCAAGAGCCAAATCATTTTTTAAACACTGCATGCCATTTCATATTAAACAATTCTGAGTTTCAAAGCAGAAAAATAAAACTTGGAGACATTTAATTTCAAAGAAACCTACTTGTTAACAACTATTATTTGTAACACTTCAGAAGGTTTAATAATCTGTTAACATCACCTACATTCACAACATTTTTTAATTATTACATAAAATTATATAATTAATGATTAATATCCAGTTGAATCAAGAGTCATTATAAAATGATCATTTTATTTAAATTAAGCATAATAATCTATGTCAATATTAGTTTGTGAGTACACTGTTCATTCTAAATTCATTTTTGCTCATAATAGAATCTAAAAATATATATGAACTATATGAATTATAAATGTTGTATACTTTAAACTGTCCTTGAATGTGTTGTTAAAAAATAGTAGATATTAAAAACATTAAGTGATATTAACAGAAATGATAAATATTATAAAAAAAAAGTATTGTTGATTGTTAGTTTGTAAAACCCCCCAATAGATTGACTAATGATGACAATGTTGCCAAATCTTTTTTTTGTGATCACTGATCATGATTATGATGCTCAATAATTCTGTCCACCCTTGAGAAAACTCACCGGTCGATGCTAATAACGCAGAGGGTCATGATGGACGCGGTGCAGCACATCACATCCATGGCTATAAACACATTACAGAAGAACTTGCCAAAAATCCAGCGGCCACCGATCAGGTCCGTGATGCTGACGAACGGCATCACCGCGAGCGCAACGGAGAGGTCCGCGAGCGCGAGGGACACGATGAGATAGTTGGAGGGCTTCCGTAGCTTTTTCACGAAGCACACGGAGATGACCACAAGCAGGTTTCCGCAGATGGTGATGAGCGTGAGCATGGTCAGCACTCCGCCGATCAGCACCTTCTCGACCTCTCCGTAGCTGAGGATCTGCTCCGCGCAGCGCGTGCCGTTCGTAACCTCCATCATCTCCAGAAATATCGGGAAGCTGGAGGGCTTCATTTCCAAGGATCCGGAGCCCGCGGCCACTGCCACCTCTCCAGACTCGTGCGCAATTTTGAATAGTCGAGGGATAAGGAGCTCGGAGATCATCATGCCGTTAGAGGTTTCCACACTTGCACCTGTCTCCTCGCCCATCAAGGACTTCATAGTTTCTCTGTGGCTTTGCGCGACAGTTGATCTGTTTGCAGCACCCAGCACCATGCCGTGCTCCTTTTATCCATCAACTTTTCAGAGCGCCGATGATGGCACGAGATCACAGCTGTGAGTGATGCGCAATGAGTGATGCGCATCCGATCAGCGCTCAGTCACTGACTAATTTCTCTATTTTTAGAGGAGATCATTGGTTCGTCATTATCGCACATCATGTTCTGACTAAAACTGTGTAAAAGGAAAGTTTATCGTTTGTTTTTAAGCATTAACGGGTGTAACCAGATTTTTTCCTTTCTCCCCGCAACACCAAATTACTAATACTCATGGATTTGTAATAAATTAAATTGACTGAGTTTTGCCTCCGATTTTACCATTTTGTCTTCTGCAAATTAAAATGAATCCACTATTTCAAGAAAAAAGACTACAGCTGTTAGCCTACAACCTGCTCTGTTACGCGTGGGTTTTAACACGATTTAATAGCTATATGTCATTTGTGATATTTAATATTTTGTGTGAATATTGTGGTAATCAAAAATTATGCTTTCTTTTAACCCTATCCAATGTCATTTACTTTTCATTTAAATTTAATATAATAGTCAAACCACAGAAACACTAAACACATGGAACGCATGAAACATAGATCAAAATAATGAATCACTCTGAAGGTCTAAGGTTTATAATCTGTCCCGTTTTGTGTAATATTTCACAGGACAATAGAGGATGTCTGGAGATACTGAAATCCCTCTTTGTATTCAAACCACTTCTGTTTCCAGTGCTATAAAGAAGAGCATAATTCCACATAAACCAGACGGAATAACAGAAGTCTTGTTTTGCAAAGTACAATCCTGAAATTTTATCCAGAAACGAGCTACACTGTCGCCTCCTAGTGGCAAAATACAAAGAACAGCAAATGCGCAATTACCCAAATGTGCACTGAATACGCGCATAGCACACATGAGCTACACCTGCATCTGCTCTGCTGGCATCTGTGTGCGCTTCAGAGCAATTATTAAAAAGAGACAGGGAGCAGCTGTCTAAAAGGAACTGTAAAAATTGTCAAGAAAAGGAAAGTTAGTTCTGATGAATGGTCAAGCACGCAACGACATGCGTAATGCATTCATGATTCATTTTCATGAGTGACGCTCTATGCTACTACATCTATGGCTTTTACTGCTAATAATATAGGAAGCTTATTTTTGTTAAGGTTTTTTTCTCTTCTTTTCTGTGACATTCAGGCACGTGCACAGGTAGGGCTCAACCCTTAGGGTACATGCCCTTTATGTAATTACTCTTGGAAGTGCCCTTTTTGGGGGGGAGATTAAAGCATAGAATAAATCAATGCTATTGGTAACCCTTTACGTTTGTTTGTCTTTTTAACAAACAATTAACCAATTTAAGGCATTAAAAAGCTTGTCTCTCAAACCGTCAGTCAAACTTCACAACTGCCACCTGCTATGTCATCTTGTTTGTCTATAAAGGTTCATAATGCATCACCACACCGGTGTGATGTTGACGTAATGTGATGTCCTCGTTTTAATGATGGACAAATTCCACACATTTGCTTGTTATGTAACTGCATTTGAGTTTGACACAAAGCAACCGAATGCTGAATGTGCTGATGCATGCAAATTAAATGATGTAATTTATTAACATTTCCTCATATTATATAGCCTATGGTCACACAGCATGGTAGGTTAAAGTTTACAGTGCTATTATATTATGTGTATGCTGGCTAGACTAAACAAATCTAGTATTGTACACTCCCCGCTCATCTTCACTTGTATAAACATAGAAAAACATGGTTTACTACTGTAATAATGTTGCATTAAATAAAAAAGATTTACACAAGGAGGAGGAGAATCATCAGGTCACCGAGCATTCTATATATTTTATCATGACATGTATGCAAAGCAAAGAAAAAAAAAGAAAATGAACATCTAACACAACTAAATAAGAGAGAGTGCACAACCAATTCACAAACACAGGACAAATAATACAACACCCAGGAGGCTAATTAGTAAAGCTAACTTTACTAGAAGGCCAGGTGTATTTGCACTGTTTAATGTCAAGCTATCGTAAAATATGATTTAGAAATTATATGGTCTTTAAATGCCTTTCTCCTTACAGCCATTAAGAGGGACATCCCAGTGTCATAAACACATGGCTGAGTGTTGTTGTAATTAGTTTTAAAGATACCCTCTACATGCCCCTCAAAAGGTCTGTGCTTGATTTAATGTTTGATGTTTTATGTGTTGTACATTTAAGTAGCAAATGAGAATTGCTGAAATTGAATATATTTTGAGACAAAGGTCTTCTTACATGATCATTAATAGGCAAGGCAAGTTTATTTATGTAGCACATTTCATACATAATGGTAATTCAAAGTGCTTTGCATAAAAGGAAATAAAGTAATCATTAAAAACATAATCAGAACAATAAAAGAAGGCTGAATCTTTTTATTTGTTGACGTTAGATTCAGATGGTAAATATCAAATAGGCTATATGTATGAATGGCTGATGAAAATTCAGCACTGCATATTTTAAAATATATTAAAATAGGCAACCAATATTAGAAATTATAATAATTTTTAGTAATGTTATTGAATATATATATATCATGGTATCTATTTGATATATATATATATATATATATATATCAAATAGATACCATGATGAACACAAGAAACCTATTTAAAACATAAAAAATCTTAACGATCCCTAACTTTTGAACTGCAGTATAACAAATAATTATTTTATAAAACATTAAAATAATTCACAAACTACATATAGTCCATGTAGAACGGAAACGAGCGTTACAAAACTAGTTGATTGTGTCAGTGTCCTCCTTCCTCCTATAGAGGGCAGCCCAAACAAACTCACATGCATTTTGTTTTCGTAAGGAGTCATGGCTGCTGTGGCGCTCGTGCAGGGCGCGAGTAGAGGTCTGGGCTTTGAGTTCTGCAGATATCTGCTGTTCAACAAGCCTCCAGCAGCCGTGATCGCCACATGCAGAAACCCGGAGGACGCACAGCATCTGGCAGCCCTGCGCGCGCAGCATGCGGACAGACTGACTGTCCTGAAACTGGACGTCTGTAGGGAAGATGACATCAAGAGAGCGGCCGAGACTGTCAGAGCTGCCTATGGGAAAGTAGATTTGATCATTAATTCTTCAGCTATGCTTCATCCGTCCGGTAAAGGAGAAACAAGTTTACGAGACGTGTCTGCTCAGGTGACCAATAGACCATTTTAATCGATACTTAAGTCATACTTTGGGGGGCATGTTCAGAAGTTTTGAACATTTTTTCTAACAAGTTGGCGTTCCTGGTTTTTTTTTCTTTTTCTTCAGGGAGTAATTTCTACTTTAAACGTTAATACAGTGGGTCCACTGGTGATGGCCAAGTATTTTGCCCCCCTGCTTCAGAGGGGAACAGGGGCGTTTGGCCAACAGTCCCCAAATAAAGAGAAACAGCACAGTGGCATCATTGTGAACATGACTGCAAGAGTGGGATCTATAGGAGACAATGGTTGGTATCTAAGCATGCATCGAGAATTTTTTTTTCTCCATTTATGTAGAAAATAAGGTTTGAACACATTATGGCTTCAGATGGAGAGTAAATAACCACTAACAAGAATTGCTCACCTGTCAAACATCAGATGTGCTAATGTAGAAAACTTCTGGTCTTTGCTTGTTAATACAAAACATATTATACCCTTCAAAGATAAAATCATTATGCTGATTGGTCAGCTACCATTATCTTTGCCCGTCTACTTTTGATTATAATACCGATTGGTTGACCCTCTTTATCTTTGCCCGTCTATATTTTGTTTATTATGCCTGATTGGGTGATCATCACTATCTTGTTGCCCTCCCTATGAATTACCTCATGGTGGCTGCAGAGAAGTTGCACTCTTTGCCAAAAAATATAGGGCTTCCCTTTGATTGGAGGTGATTTCATAATTTGCATGTCTTTAATGGTCTGCACTTGGATAATGGAAACTTCCAAGCTCAGGTCATGAGAGCTTCACCTTTCATATGCACAGTTCACGCTCGGCCATTCAGGCTTTAACTTGTATAACACATTATTCAGTATATTGATAGCTTCCATGATTTACATTGTTTGGTTAGTATGACTATATAATTTCTATATTTTACTGCTAAAATTCACAATACTACTTAAATGGTTCTCCATTCACAATAGATCAAACAAAGGAAAACATTCAGTTACCTAATAATGCTGACGCAGATCAGCTGCATGACAGCTGTTGATTGCTGCATCTGGTCTGTTTCTGTTTCAGCAACCCAAAGTTCACATTTCTTTTGTTTTATTTTTCTGTTATTAGCTCTCGGTGGCTGGTACAGCTATAGGATGTCTAAAGCTGCCTTAAACATGGCCACCAGAAACCTGTCCATCGAGTTGGGTCGAGGGCGGTCTAAAATTGTGTGTGTGTCCCTGCATCCTGGAACAGTGAATACAGATTTGTCTTTGCCCTACCATCGCAACGTACCCAAGGACAAGCTGTTTAGCACAGAGTACTCAGTCCAATGCCTTATGAACATTATAGACACTCTAAATATAGACAAAACTGGTAAAGCCTATGCTTGGGACAATACTGAAATACCTTGGTAAACTTTGTTTTGTCAAAAACTGTATTCTGTGTGTGCCCCATTTTTTTTAAAGAACAAAAATTACAAAGGAAAAGGAATGCTAAAACAAGTCAAGCAAAGTCTTTTTGTATATTTAGGAAATATTAGATTTAAAATGTAATGTTGTTATACTGAAAATCTTTGAAACATATACATACGTTCCAGTTTTGTTTGGACTGTACAGTCTATCTGCTGTGATCAAAACAAAGAACTACAACATCAGATAAAAAGAGCTTGCTAGATGTCATACTTGGATTTTTGTGTTTACGATATAATAGTACAATTATTTTATTTCTACTTTAAAAGCTATATGCACGGTTAAAATGTTTGGTAAATTTACACCTTTGCATTTTTGAATCCAAGAAATTGTATCAACAGCCTTTTCTGTTATTTGCCCCTTTTCTGACCCAATAAAGCTTTTTTTGTTGTAGTTGTATTTGTTTCATACATTAAAACCTAATTTTTTAATTTTCATTTGCCCTCATTACATTATGGATGAAATGTCCAGTGCTCTCCTTTCTTTCCAAGTAGCTGAAGTCAGTGCAGTCACATTCGCTGCAGTTTCCTGAATGATTTGGCCCGTCTCAGTCCTGTAGCTATTCTAGCATGTATCTATTCTGAAAAGCACCACCCACAGTACTTTCCAGAAATGTACACAGAGAATTAAATGAAATTTGATAATGCAATTATTCTTTAACACTCCTTAGTGTTTATCTGATACACTCTTCTGAATCTAACCTAAAGGACTGACCAAAGTTAGTTACCACTGATTAGAAACTAGTACTGATTTGCCTCTAGTTAATGTGGTCTTTACTTGTCTATTACACTCAGTCTTACTCTTTTTTTTTCTCCCATTAGATGGCCATTTGAAAGCAATCACAAAGAAAATACAAATTTATATCTTAATT
>JAUMHI010000019.1:1708901-1765506 GCA_032359435.1 Enteromius unitaeniatus
GGAGTCTGAAGAACTCACGCCACACTCTAGAGGTGAATTGAGGACCTCTGTCTGAGACAATATCTTCAGGTAGGCCAGTGGCAAAACACATGGTGGAATAAGGCAGTTTCAAAAGCAGAAGAGAAGGTAGGAGTTTATATCCCTTCGAAAATCTATCCACTACCACTAGAATGGTGGTTAATCCTTCCGATGGTGGTTGGAAACTGGGCTTGGATCGTGGAGTCTTGACAGTGCATCTGCTTTTGTGTTCTTCTCTCCTGGGCGGTAAGTGACTTTAAAAATGGAAACGTGTGAAGAACGTCGCCCAACGTGATAAAACGGCAATAGAAATTGGAGAACCCCAGAAATCTTTGAAGAGACTTGACGTTTGTAGGTAGTGGCCGATTCTGGACTGCTTGAACTTTATCTCCCCAGCAGGCATCGCTATGGAGGTGGATAATGTAGCCCAGGAACTGGATTTCCTGAAGATGGAAAGCACTTCTCTGCCTTAAGGTACAAGGAGTGTTCTCGTAATTGTTGAACCTTGGTTACGTGGATTCTGTGGGTAACAATGTCTGGGGAGTATACAAGGATGTCATCAATATGGATTATAACGAATTGGTTTAACATATCCCTGAACACTTCATGAAGTTTTGGAAAATAGAGAGTTGGTCAGGCCATACAGCATAACCCGATATTGGTAGTGACCAGGAGGAGTTACAAATACAGTCTTCCATCCGTCACGCTTTCTTATTTTAATCAGGTTATGTGCACTTCTTAAATCAAACTTGGAATGTGTACACGTGCTGACCTGAGTTCCTCCAGTGTGGATGGTACCAGAGGCAGAGGGTAAGCAAACTTCACGGTTTGTTGATTTAATTGTCGGTAGTCAATACAAGGACGTAGGCCGCCATCCTTCTTAGCCACAAAAAAGAAACTTGAGGCTGCTGGTGAGGTAGAAGGAGTGATGAATCCTTGATCCAACGCCTCTTGTACATATTCCTTCATTCCTTCAGCGATCTCGGTGATATTAATCCTTTTGTTTGTTTCCTTTTCCAGCTGCTGGTGGAGTCGAGCTCAGCGTGGGTGAGCGTGTAGCGGTCTACAGAAACAGGTGAGTGTAACAGGTGAGTATTAAAAGGTAAGTGCTGGAACTTTCTCACATGTTGAAGGTGAATGGCGTTGGTGGCATGAATAGGTAGCTCCGTTGTGAAGCAAATCCAGGAGTACACTATAGCACCGTTGTGAGTGTCCTCCGTCAGGTAAGTAGAATGTCAGGCAGTCTCCAATCCAACAGGCTTGAAGTCTATAACCTGGGAAGAGGCAAAGACTTGAAGTCATAAGACAGGTAGGCATACAGTAAGTGAATGATGTTACCTCAATCTCAGCCGATGAGTGACTGTAGAACTGGGGCTTTTAACCAGGCTCACCTGATAGCGTTCAGGTGGAGCTAATTAAAACTGGTGATTGAGAGCGTGTGATTTCGGCTGTGCTGGGCTCAGCGCCTGGTGGTGTTACACAAATCCATATTTAAGTTTTTGGAGTTTTTTTCCTCCCTTTTTTTGAAAACATCAAAATCTTTTTACAATAGCCTGTTTGGGAATCACCAATCTCCAAGTACTAATAGATTATAATATATTGAAGGTAGTAGTCCACCCAAAAATCATCATCATTTACCGGTTTGAAAGCAAAAAATATAATAAAATAAAATAAACAAAACAAACAAAAAACCCTGAAGTCATACAACATGAGAGTGAGTAAATTATTTTTATTAAAATCAAGCATGTCTTTAATGGATTACAAAGTATGTTATATTAGCATATCGCATTATCACAGTCAAATACAAAGCTTTAGAATTACTAATAATACATTGTGTCTGTTCTTTGACCATACGTCACACTGAAAAACAAACTCACCATATCATGTTTAAGAATGCTGTGTGCAAAACATCCAAACAGTCATGAATCAACCTGTTCATAATGTTTAACATCTCAATTTTATTCAAAATTATTTTGCACATTTTAAAACTATTACATACAATGAAACCCAAATGTTTTGGTCAACGTCTGTTCTCATGTATCCCTTCTGAGATTAATATCCTCTGAGATTAATTAAACTTAATATATTTAAATCATTTACAAAGACACTTTAATGTTCACGTATCTCTGATGTTGGTTAATAGACATACAGGTTAACAAACAATTATCTTTTTAGTAAGGGTTTTATTTGTACTGTTTTCAAACCATACTCAAAAAGTTATATTAGATAACATGAACATTTCCTACATTCATTAAATGTTACCACAAGTACAAACTGAAAACACATGGAAAGTTGTATTGAAGTTTATGCATAGAAGAATGCAATGCTAAAATTTAGTGTCTGGTGTCAGATATTATTAAAACAAGCCTCTCGATGAGAAAAGCCTCCGTGTATGTTCAGTTACAATGATCAACTACTGTACCCGTGACTTCAGCTCTCTCATCCAATCTGAAACAGACAGTGATTTTATACGATGATGAATAAAAAAAATCACAAAAGCAAATCAAAGATGTATTATAAAATTGGTGATAATGATGTATGATTTCTTATCCAAGCCTAATGTTGTTGAAGTAGCTGCTGACCTATGTCCAAGAAGACTGCATCAGAACAATGCACTGTATTAGCCTATAACCTGTATCAGCCATTAACTTGATTGAAACAATTAATCCCCATGTTGGCTGGCAGCAAATACTCTCTCACAAATCCCGTTTGATCTTATCCACTCGTGTTTCACCGCTGCTGGAGATCTGATACATTTCACTCAGAGACACACATTTATAATAGATTACAATAGTGGTAAACTAAATTCAAAGGGCGGTGAACATTGCTCCAGCTCCATCTTGTGGTTTAAATAGTAAAATCGTTTAAGTTAATATGTGACTCTGTGTGTGTGTGTGAATATTTCTACTATTAATCGCGATTCATCTCATGCAAAGTAAAAGTAAATATTTAAGCAATGAAGTAAGGGTTATAATTTTGTCACATAGGCTATCTATCACAACAAAATTTATATTTTAAATTGATCTATTATCTATTTATTATCTATTTATCTACAAAATATCTATTTTCAGAGATTTGAAAAAATACTTTTTTGGCTTATTTTTTTAAGTATGGCGTAAGGAAATATAGGCCCGGTTTCATAGAAAGGCCTTTGCCAGGATTAGGCCATAGTTCAAATAAGAAATTAAGTACTTTTTATAAACATGTCCTAGATCTTAAGACCAAACAAACGCACTGACATGTTTTAAGATCAGTCTCTTCTGATGATACTGCATTGCCTTTCCTCAGAAAAGTTGTCAGAATGGCCGAGCGGTCTAAGGCGCCAGACTCAAGGTTGTCACCTTCTCAGGTAATGAGGTTTCTGGTCTCCCAATGGAGGCGTGGGTTCAAATCCCACTTCTGACAAAAGCCTTTTTTTCAGTGGCAAAACTGGAATAAAAATACATTATAAATAAAATACCTTATTTAAAATTTTTTACTTAAACAGTCTAGTATGTGTGCTCTAACCGAAACGATTTCGTTTTTTAATATATTACGTTTACAAAGTATTTCAAAATATCTAAAATATTAAAGTGCCAAACTCAAGATTTGGATCTTATCAGGGAATGAGGTTTCTGGTCTCCTAATGGAGGCGTGGGTTCAAATCCCACTTCTGACAAGAGCCTTTTTTCACAGTGGCAAAACTGGAAATAAAAATACCTTATATATGCGTGCTCTAATCAAAAAGTTTTTGCTTTTTTAATATATTAAGTTAACAAAGTATTTAAAAATATCTAAAATATTAAAAAATGTCTCCACATGCTTGTATTGTCAGAATGGCTGAGTGGTCTAGATGCCAGACCATATCCTTCGCTGGTGTGGATGCTGTCGTTATTGTTAAAAGATATGTTCTTGGTGTGAAAGGGCTCTGACCTTCTCAGAGAAGGAGGCTTCTGGCTCCGGATGATGCATAGGCTCAAATCCCACTTCTGACAAGCACTTTTTACAGACACAAAAAATGCCTTAAATTCTTATATTTTAAATATGACTTAAGCGATATAGAATGTGTTCTCAGATTATAATTGTGTCAGTTACTTGACAAAAGTTGAGAGACATTTTCTAAAATCAGTTTCTCTCAAGGCAATTTTGAATATATTATGTTTGCAAATTATTTACAATTAAAAAACTCATATACATCAGTCATATGTCATATTTTGCATGTCCCCCGTACTGTCAGAATGGCCGAGCGGTCTAAGGCGCCAGACTCAAGGACTCTTCCTTCTCAGGCATTGAGGCTTCTGGTCTCCGAATGGAGGCGTGGGTTCAAATCCCACTTCTGACAAGAGCCTTTTACAGTGACATCACTACAAATAACAAGGTTTATGCAGCAGAACGTCGTGAATTAGAGCAATGTTAAATCTACTACACCTCAAAACCAGTCACGTCTCACAGTCACGATTTTCATGTAAAAAAAATAAAAAGGTGAGTCAGATTAGTCAGTGGTTTGCTTGATTCGAAGCATCAGACGAGCAGGATAATTCGAATAATTTTAGGGCAGATCACCTGAAATACATAAGGAATTCATTCACCGCGCACACATTAGTGTAGTTATTTATTATCGGTTTAAGATTACAACGAGGCGAAACCCGAAAGAAGCACATCGCGTCGATCAGCGATAGATTGCTTTAGTCTCGCGTCGCAACAGCGATGTGAAGAAGCGATTGCTTTTGTCTGGCGAATGGGTCAGTTTATGTTCTGACGTTTGTTGCTCAGCACAGCCTGATTCTGGTCTAAAATATAAAACAATGGCTCAGCCTCCACCAAAGCCATGGGAAAGGCGAATCCCTGGAACCATGACTGCGCCACTAAACTATCGGTCGGTAAACACTCGTCTTCTTCAAGCCGAAATGTCCAGGTGCAGGAACGCTAGCAAGCCTGTTAGCTGCCGAGTACTTAAATATGCAAAATACATTAACTTGACAAATTAGTATGTGGCTGTAAAATTAATAGGTATTAATAAGTTTGGTGTTAGCGCGTAAAAACTTTCTAGTTGTGTTGACACTTTTACTTGTGTAATGCCTGGCTCAAGTGTTTATATGCGAGTGCCAAAGTTCACTCCAGCATACCCATGCTATGCCCTCTTCTGTCTTTTACTGTTAGTTATACATTTACTTGATAACATTCAGCGGTGTTATTATTACTATTATTGATCCTATGGTGTTTTTTTTTTAACTTTTTAATCTTTTTTTCCATCTAGCTCAACTGACTTTGGATCGTTAACACAAAGTGGGCCGTCACTGTCTGGTCCTCCAGTTGTAACACGTGTGGCACCACCCCTTCCTCCAAGACCCGTTCAACAGGCATACCGCCCTACATACAGCTCATTTCCCTCCTCATACAGCCCTTATGGAAGCTCCATTTACGGGGGCTACAGCCCCTACAGCTACAGTGGTTATGGAGTTGGAGGCGGCCTGGCTTATAACCGGTATAACCTCACAGATGATGTCCCACCCAGCCGCTTTGTCCAACAGGCAGAGGAAAGCAGCCGTGGAGCATTTCAGTCCATTGAAAGCATTGTCCACGCCTTCTCGTCGGTCAGCATGATGATGGATGCTACTTTCTCTGCCGTCTATAACAGCTTCCGTGCAGTACTGGATGTGGCCAATCACTTCTCCCGCTTGCGCGTACATTTCACAAAGGTGCTGTCTGCTTTCGCCCTGGTTAGGACCCTTAGATATCTTTATCGCAGGCTACAGAGGTTGCTGGGGTTGCGTCAGGATTCAGAAGTGGAAGACTTGTGGGCTGACAGCGCCGCTACCTCCATGGTGTCTGCTTCAGGAACCAGAGGAGCAGGGATAGATGACCCTGGAGCAAATTCTGTCAAATCATGGCCCATTTTCTTGTTTTTCGCTGTAGTTCTTGGAGGGCCGTATTTGATCTGGAAGCTTTTGCGGTCTGCTGAGAGTCCTGAAGAAAATGGTGAGACATTCCCTTCCTGTTCTCATCTTAAACTGCACACACTCTTCTTGGGCTGACATGAGATTTCAGAAAGAAACCCAAGGATAATTTTGCTTTATTGTTCACCGTTTATTGATTATTTATTTGTGACATTATGGCATTAAGACCTTTATAATATGTTACAAACAATTTTCATATTAGAATGTTTTCTGAATGATCATGTGACTTTAAAGACTGCAGTCTGCAAAAATGTAGATTTGCCATCACAAGAATAATTTATAAGAATTAAAATAAAGTAGTATAATAAGTGCAGTATTAATAAAAGGATGATGATATTCTGTCAAATTACTGTATTTTATTATAAAATATTATAATGACAAAACCAATTACATTTTATCATTCAGAAATGCACATCTAATGTTGTGTGACCATAATGTGTTTGTATGTAATTATTTGCATGTGCCTGAATATGTAGCTGTGTTTGTGTCTATTTAATAGGCACTAACTGGGCAAGTGGGGAGGATGACCATGTAGTAGCACGAGCGGAGTATGACTTCACAGCTGCATCTGAAGAAGAGATCTCTTTACAGGCTGGAGATATGCTTAATCTTGCCCCTAAAGGTAAAAGAACAGGACAAATTCAGAGCTTAAGTGTACTAAAACACTTTGACATGCATAAAAACACTAGCAACTTCTCATATTAAACAATGTAATATTTTCTATTTAACTGATGTCAAGCATAGGGACACTATTTACCGTTTGTCTTAGGTATTATAAACACTCACTTACAGTTTGTACTCATCATTTTTACCCTTATTTTCAGAACAACAGCCCAGGGTGCGTGGCTGGCTGTTAGCCAGTGTCGACGGGCAGACCACTGGCCTTGTACCTGCCAACTACGTCAAAGTGTTGGGCCGGAGGAGAGGCAGAAAGCATGCAGAGTTAGAGAGAATGGCACAGGCCCAGCAGGCTGCACCTCAAACTGCTCAGGCTACAGCTTCTGTTCCCAACTCCAGGCTTGCGGTCCCCACCACATCTGTTCCAGATGAGCTGCTGCAGTCTGTTTACGGTGAAACACAAGGCCTTCATGCTTCCCTGGAGGTGCAGCCTTCCACAAATAATAACGGTGATACTGTGGTGATAACCTCAGAAAAGATGGACTTATGAATGGTGTGTGTTTTGGTGGGGCAAAAAAGGCGTGTCCTTTATGAGAATGTATAACCCTCTTTATAATTTAGTGCAACACCAATGAAAAATGCAGGTGTTGTGGAGAGGAGGTCCTTTACCTTATTATCTAAGAACTGCATAATTCCACAAATTTCAGTAGATTGTGAGCCTCAAAGCCATTACCAACATTTTGTTCACATTTTCTTTCTTAAACAAAAATATTGGGTATTTAGTGTGTACAATTGTGTTAATAAGAGCCATTAATTTATTTTAAGTAATTATTAGGAAAAATCTATTCAATTTGTTGATATGCTCACATCAAGCATAAAATGTTACATATATGTTGTCATTCGCGCATTTAATTAGTTTAAATTGAGTTCTTATATCAGTGAAAATCTATATTGCCGTGTTTATCACAAATCTCACGAGTTTTAGATTACTGTTCATCTTTCTGCAATGTGAATATTTAATATTTTAAGTCGTGTTGTATCAAGGTGTTTTCAGGCTTGTTTGTTTTTTCATACAACTAACACAATGTGCAAATGTAAATATGAGCAAATATTTTGCCAGTAAATGCTTAAAAATGCATCTCCTGTCATTTATAATGTACCAACATTTCCAAGATTACTGGATGACATTCAGCTGGTTAAGAAGTTTCAAATCAAAGTGTTACTATGCAGTTCTAATAACAGTCACTCTACTGTCAAAAGTTAAAGTTATTTTTGTCCAAGCACACACTCACTTTGAGCAGTTTTCCAGTGATGTGTGTGCTTTTGTGTTTGCTCTGTTTTAAGACAGTAACATCGTAAATTATTTTCACAATTTAAAGTCACAGAAATCCATTTTAATCACTGATCTATATTATAGATCACTGATTTGAATATATTTTGTACTTTATTTTTATTTTCAACATCAAACCTTTAAACTGTAACTTGGTGTGTACAAGTTTAATCCATGGCTGCATCTCAGTCTAAACATAAGCTTTTTGTCTGTCAGCATATCTACAGTGCTGCCTTTAAGCAATTACTTAGACTTGATTATAGAGACTAAATGCTTTTGGGTTCGTCTGGTCCCATTCCCGCCAATCAAATGTACTGTTTGGGATGTCGCCCAGCAACGGGGAAGCCGGCGAGTACCTGCTGCACTGCGGCACCGGAAATAGCAGATTCGCAGCGGCTGAGCAGGGGATGTGGAGATAATCCTCTGCTACGCGTCGCTTTGTCAGTTTAATTTTACAGGTTTGGGTCTGCAAGCTTCAGCTTCATATCGTGGCTGACGACGGAAAGAGAAGGGACACCGTAGCCCGAGCATCATCATGATGGCACACGCGCTCCGTGTGTGAGATCTCCGGCGTTTTAACAAGAGGGGAGAGACCGATGTGGGTAGTCATGCCCACCAAATCTGCGAAATTCACGCGTAGTGTTTGGTTTTATTATTATTTGCATAAGCTGTGTGGATGTGAACGTCACTTGTTTCCCCGGAAAAAATCTAAGTAACGTTAAGACACAGCATCTCTGTTGATGTTCCTCGTTATCAGCCCCGCTCCGCTGGAATGAAAGAAGAGCAGCGGTACCAGAGGAAACAGCGCATCAATCTGGAACAAGGTGCATTGATTGTGTGTGTGTTAGCTTAGCATTTCACAGGGTGATTCGACATAAAACGTGGGGAGTGCCACGGTATGTTATTTATTGTGCCAGCTAAGCATTTTTATGGAAGCACACAATTAAAATTATTTGCTACAAACGATATATTGCACTGTTAGTTTTTGTTATATCGGAGCTTTTAACAGATCAAATGCGACAGCTGTCATCCTCTTAAGTTTGTGCCTTTTTTTTCTGAAATTTAATACAAAGGAACGGCTGGTTGATGCGAATTGTCAAGGTTATTCTTAAAATGTAAACGTTTTTATATATATATCTCTATATATATATATATATATATATATATATATATATCTCTCTCTCTCTCTATATATATATATATATATATATATATATATACACACAATAATTAATCATTTTTTTCCTTTCTCGCAGAAATGAATCGTCTGTGCTCTGTTAATAATAACTTCCCATATGATAACAATCTCTTGGTGCTGGACATGGTCCTGAGCTCACTATGGGCTTCATCTCAGCCAATCAACTGGGAGAATGTTGCCAAGTTGGTCCCAGGGTTCACACCTAAAGAGGTAAAAGACGCGAGGACCTTGAACTATGTAAACTATGTTCTGTTCTAGAAATGATAAAAGCTGTATTCTTGGTTGTTAAAAACACAATTATTCATATTTTACCCCAGACTATGATGAAATCAGCAAAGGATGAGAAAGAAAAACAAACTAATTCGATTGTTGTATGAAAATGTTTTATATAGGCATTTAGAGATATTAGCCTATAGTGATAGATACTGACGTTTATATGGTTATATCATTTCTATCACAGCCAGCGTTTGCTTACTAAACTTTTATCTGTTAGTTAGTGTAACTTGGTTTCCAAACAAAGGCATCAGGAAATCAGGTTAAAAAAATTAACCATAGAAAAAACAATTTGTGCTATTTTATTCTAAAATATTCCAAAATATATATCATAAATATAATGTAATAAAATATTTAATATTATAATATTGTCACATAATGCTGTCAAACACAGTGCATAAATTAGAGAGTTTAACACCCACATTTTCACACAATCATCCAGAATTGTGCTTATTCAGCTTCTCTTCATATATTTTTTATAGTGTGCACAAAGGTTTGAAGAGTTAAAGACTACAGGCAGTTTCCCTCATGTTGATGACCAGTGTAACCCACTGACCGGAGCAGTGAGCTCTCCATCAGAACCCTTTTCCACCTACATCAAATCCAATTTATTGGACATTACTGGAGATACAAGGGAACCACCATCCAATCAGGCCACTCTGACAGTGTCAGGTGAGTCAGTCTGAATAAAAATGTCCATTTAATGCTGGATTACACCTTAATATATTGAATTAAATATTCAGGCCTCACTGTGGTCTCTACCGGTCGAGGAGCCTCTGCAGAGAGTGAGATTGCAGATTCTACCAAGAAGATTGAGAAAACCGAAGGGAATAAAAGGTGAGTAATATTCTCACAAATTGAATCATCTTCTCACAATGAATCATCTTCTGCTAATAATGACCATCAATTGCTTGATTTATTTCCTTTCGCACAGCCCCAACATGGTAATCCACGTTTGTGATGAGGCAAAGAACCTGAAGCAGGACTTTGTGTGTCCAAGGAACCTCCTGGTAAAAGAGATGCGTTACTTTGAAGAGTATCTTTCTGTGGACCCACAGCGCTGGGACGAGGTGGACATTTCCGTCCACTGTGACGTCCAGATCTTCGATTGGCTCATGAACTACGTCAAGAGTCACAACAGTGAACATTCGCACGGAAAACACATGGACAAACCCAAACTGGGTAACTGTCTTTTGGTAGCTGTTTCAGATGTTTTGTATGTGTTTACTGTTGTGTTTTTAATTTCTATAATCAAAGATACCATCAGAGGTGTTGTGTAATGTGTGTTCTCTGACCTGGCTGAATGGTGTTTGTAAGTGGTGGATGGTGTTTCATGTGGTTGTAAACGTTATGCATTGGCTGTGAGTTTGACGTTACGCTGTTTGTGATGTTGTCGGTTATGTTATGTGGTGTTTGGTTGCAGAGCACAGCAATGTCATCTCAATCCTGATCTCCTCCGAGTTCTTGAAGATGGAAACTTTAGTAAGTGTTGTGAGGGGTGACGATGTTTTGGGTAATGTAGTAAGTGTGCTCTGAGCTGGGTGATCTTTAGGTAATAGTGCATGATGCATGATGGCTGTTTCATCATTTGTGTTGTTCTTCTGGACAAATCTGCGCACTGCCCAGGCAAGTTCTAATGAGACTCTCAGTTGTAATTTTGAGGAAAGACCTGGTGATTTTTGATGGCTTTATGTGCTTGGAGAAAATTGGATTGATATTATTATCCAGTTGTCTGAGCGGTGTGCAGAAAGCATGTTGGTTTATCTCATCAGAAGTTATTCATTCAGTTGTTAAATGGGCTTGGGGGTTTTGATTATTATTGTGTTTTGTGGATCTGAAGGTTGACGAGTGTATCAAGTATTGTCACAAACATATGAGTGCCATCATAGCAACGCCGTGCAATATGAACTGCATCAACAACAACCTGGCTGGACGCATCGCTGATCTGTTCAGCCACAATGAGGCAGATGACCTCAAGGACAAAAAAGACAAATTTAAAAGGTGAGAACAGCACACACATGAAACAGAAACATAATTATCTAAAGTGGTGGATATTTATTGGCTATAGCAGTATCTTGTGCTCGCAAAGGCTGGATTTATTTGAACAAATATGGTTGAAGCTGTAATATTGTGAAATATTACTACAGTTTAAAATAACTCGCAAAGCTGCATTTTCAGAATATAAGATAAAGATCTCTTTACTGTTGCTTTCGATCAATTTAGTTCATCCTTGCTTGATAAAAAAAAATACATTTTACTGAAGCTTTTGAGTGGTAGCGTACAGATAATATTTTTAATACAATAATGTTCAGGTCGCACTTTATATTAGGTGGGCTTAACTACTACGTAATTGCAAAAAGTTGTGGTCATATTGTATTGCAAAACACCTTTGCTGCTATTGAGGTGGATATGGGTAAAGTTAGGGACAGTTTGGTACTATGGGTAAATTTAAGGGAGGGTTAAGGAGTAAGGGATGGCTTAACAATGTAAAAATATATGTTATTACAGAAATTACTTACAGATGCAATTACATATATGAATTTTTATAAATATAAGTACAATGTAAAAACACGTATTTATTATGTACACAACTGGATTTATTTAAATGTAATTACAAAGTAGTTAAGGCACCTAATATAAAGGGAGACCAATGTTTATGTAAGATACATATACGTATTGCTATATTTTATTTGTGATGATTTGTACTTTCTCACCAGTAAACTGTTTCAGAAGAAGATTGAGAGATTATTTGATCATGGTTATCAGAATCCCGATTCCCCTGGTAACGCATCTACTCTGTACAGGTGAGAGACTTTTGATTTGTAGTGTAAGCTATACACTGGTAGTATTATGAATGATTTCTTTGATGCAATAAAGTGAATTTCAGTGTAGTAATTTAATGTTGTGGTTCTTTCTTCAGATGTGGACTTTGCCTTAAGCTTTTAACCAAAGAAACGGAGAGGAAAATCCCTTGTGTTCCAAACAAAATCAACATAGATGTCAGAGGAAACATTGTATTCACTCATACCAGGTTGTTTAGGACACTGTATTTTAATCACACAAAGTGTTTAAAACACTCTGTCATTGAATTTTTGGGTTCCAAATGCTTTATATTCTAGCCTTACACACACGCACACATACACAAAAATGATGACATGTTGGTAATTGTGGTGTGTCTGTAGGCACAAGACCTGGGAGGTACATGAGTTTGTGAATGGGCTTTATGAAGAGTTAAAGTCCTGGGTACTGGTCTACTGGAGGATCTGGGGCACAATCAACTTCCTTACCTGTTCACGCTGCAAACAGGTAAACAAATATGTACTTCACAAATTACACTTTGAGATTTAAGTACAGGCAGGAAGATTTTTTGGAGATTGGAGAAATATATGCACAACACAAATTGTATAACAAAATCAAATCATCCTCCTCTGGCAGGAAGATTTAAAGGGGGAAAAAATGGCTGAAAATGTAATCCTCCCTTACACCATCCAATATGCAGAGGAGTTCATTACAACAGATTTGGAGAAATGTAGTATTACATCACTTGCATACCACTGGATCCTCTGAAGTGAATGGGTGCCATCAGGATGAGTTCAAACAGGATAAAAAAAAAAACACCACAGTAATCCATCCAAATAATTTAAAGTGATCTACATGATATCAGGCCATCAATCAGTGTCTTATAAGGGGAAAATGTGCATGCTCGTAGAAAACAACTGCATCATTAATGCATTTTAAATCAAAACCCTGTCCCTACTGACTAAAATTCCAGTACATAGTCCATAATGCGTCCACCATTAAAAAATCCACAGTCCATTTCCCGTTGTCCTACCATATCATTGTCCGCCAACATATTTGTTTGGAAGTGTTTTAGACTCTTTTCAGTTTTAAATGGTGCTTGATCTATGCATATTTCTCTCCTGATTCAGATGAGACATCATTTTCACTGGAGAAGGCAATATTATGGATAGAGGACCATCCATAATAGATGGAAGCAACCGTGAGATTTAAAAAAAAAAACGTCTTAATGATTAATTCAATTGTTACAAACACACAGCCTTTTGCTTCATATATGTTAATTCATGGACTGTAGTCATGTGGATTATTAAGATGTTTTCTCTTTCTGATGGCACCCATTCACTGCAGAGGATCCATTAGTGAGAAAGTGATGTGATTTCTCCAAATCTGTTCTTATGAAGAAACAAACTCATATGCATGTTTAATGGTGTGAGGTTAGTACACTTTTAATTTTTGGGTGAACTATTTCTTTAATTAAGTACATATGTACATACATTATGCATATACAATATCTATATGAGTATATATAGATATTGAATTATTTGCTGCCGTCTTGAGTATTTTAAAAACAAAAATTGGAAATAAGTGCATGTTGTGTCATCTTGGCAGGCATTTCTGTGTAAAGATTTGGGCCAGTGTAAGTACCACCCAGAGGTGGTTGTGTATCCTGGCATTGGGGCAGATCATAGATGGCACGGCATTGGTCTTTACCCCTGCTGCAACCAGAAAGTCCTGAGATTCGATCCCTCCTCCATGCCCAAGGTTTGTGTTGCTGTTGAATAAGTTCTCTTAAACCTTTGAACCTGGCTGACTGTTCACTATGAATGCCTGTGTATGTCTGTGAAGGGCTGTAAAATAAGAGACCACATTGTAAGCGCAGCAGTTGGTGCTGACTGCGGCGATCATAATGTAAACTCAACCCAGACCAGAATACTCAATGACCTGCTGCTACACAGAGAGGCTGTGTGTGTGCCAGAGAGGTCAGACTATAGTTACTTCCTTTAGAAAAAATTATTGGTTCTTTGTTGCATGCCATGTTTAATGCTTTGCCCAGTGTTGAGTTTGGGTCTTTTGACAATGATTTATGTTCCAATCCATTTTGTTCAGCTGTAGCTCTGAGGACCCTTCTGCAGGCAGTGAACGTGTGCCAGGATGTGATGTAATGCTGGAGCCAGGGGTGCTTACAGCTCACAGGCCCAAGGAAACCACAACTGTAAAACTTTTTTAATTAATTAAATTGCATTTGATCATTTTTGTGTGCGATTATATACAGGGGGGGCCATTTATATGGATACAACCTAATAAAATGGGAATGGTTGGTGATATTAACTTCCTGTTTGTGGCACATTAGTATATGTGAGGGGAGAAACTTTTCAAGATGGGTGGTGACCATGGTGGCCATTTTATTAAGGTGTATCCATATAAATGGCCCACTCTGTATATATGAACATTTCTTTTATGCAGCCATTAACATCAAACATTACCGGTTTGCATTACTTTTTAAAATTACTCCAGTCTTCAGTCTCACATGATCCTTTTGAAATATTTTTGATGATGATTCGGATTTATAATTTATTATTTGATTTGTATTTGTTGCTGTATTTTTTGATCAAATAAATGCAGCCTTGCTAAGCATCCTAAGATATTAATTAAGTCATAATTGTGAGACATAAAGTCCTCACTGGTGCAATCAGGAATTCGTTTCTGATGGATGCATCGGTTAAAGTTTGTCAAATCTAAATTTACTTGTAGATGTTCAAATTATAAGCATCTTTTTTCCTTTGGTTGCAGTTTTCACTGTTAAAAAACTGGAGTCTTCAGCTGGTAAGAAGCAAGTTCTTCAAATATTAAATGTGACACCTTTACTATATACCTACACTGACACATCTGGCTTGTTGCGTTGACCTTGTGCAGCGGCAGCAGTCTCTGCTGTCTGAAGATGAGGAGTACACTACAGGGTCAGAGGTCACAGAGGATGAGGTCGGGGATGAAGAAGACACATCAAAAAAACAAGGTGGGCAAACATGTTACACTTTAGTAAAATAAAATAAAGAGCTAGATAATCTTTAATAGGCAGTACTTCATTCTGGTCAGAAGGTGGCAGTCGTGTACAATTTCAACGAGACTGACCTTAAAGCTTGTTTGTGACTTTGTGTGCATAGCTGCAAAGAAGGCAAGAAAATCTGGAAAACCTTTGAAAAGACAAGTGTCCTCCCCCAGTTTCCAGCGTAAGGAGAAATCTGGAGAAAAGGTGAGTGCAACAAATTCACAATTGCTTGATTGTTTTTTTTTTTTCCTCTTTGCAAAAGGACTTTTATGTGGGAAAACATGTTTTCTTTAGAAACTTCTGGTCTGGTTTAGTTATTGTTGTTGTATGTCACTATTCTCTTTTCATCCATTCTGTTCATTTGTTTTAAAGGCACCATCTCGAGACTCCACCCCATTCATGTAAGTGATTACAAAGACTTGTTCTTGTTTCTGTAGAAGAATAAATGGCAAATTTATTTTCCTTGTGAAATCAGAAGAAGATATTTTGGTCCGTCATTGGGGTCTAATGTTGTTTTTTTTGGACCCCATTTACTTTAATTGGACTGATAAAACAGTTACTTGCATATTTATATAATGTTTTTTGCAATTCAAGCAACTTTTTTGTAGCTTTATTTAATTTGAAATACATACTGTTTTCTGTATGAGTGATCTCAGTATTTTTTAGACCCTGCAATGCTTTCTCTTACCATGTGATTGAAAAGTGACGTCTATGCTTCTGAATGAAACAGTTTCTTTTCAGTTTCTTTGTCCTTCTTTCGCTCTTAGCGTCAGCATCCAGAAGAATAAGTGGGATAGCAATCGCTCCATGAGGTACAATCAGGATGCACAGAGGGAGGAGGGTAGGTACCTTTTTCAGACCCTCTGACTGTAAAAAAGATTCTTACAAATGCACAGCGGTGGAGTGAGTCTTATAATTAAAAGGGTCATGATTTAAAACCACTCAAAAATCTCATCAAAGAAAGTTAAATCCACCCATATGCAATTTACATCTGCCAACTTTTTACAAGACTAAATCTCAAGCGTTTTATAAACACTTTTGTATTCAAATTAGGATTACAACTGTAGCCTTACTGTTATTAAATGATTTGTAATGGTAATTAATCAGTGGTATTAAATAATTCATAATGAATTTTTGGTTGTTTCTGACACAGAAGCTGTCAAGTAGATTATGTGTAGATTTGCAGTGATCTTGATGGATGTCTGCGTTCAAACTCACTCTAGATCAGAGGAGAATGGAGGAGATTATAGCAAATCTCACTAAAATGCGCTTTGGTGATCAAGAGCAGACGAAGTTTAAGGACACAAAAGAGGTACAAAACATCTTTACTCTTTTAGATAAGCCCACTAAAGCACCGTTAGGTTTTCACATGTGTGTTCTGATTTATTTCTGTATTATTACTTTATTACCAGCAGTATTTCAACATCGTACTCTTAATATTTTGCACCCGTGTGTGGTTGTGTGTTTCCAGCCTGCAGGGGGGCTCTACTCGAGGCTGGAGACCCAATTTAAGGCTTCCTCTCAGTCCAGCGGAAGACATAGCAGCTCAGAGAAAACTCTAAGGTACCACAGTCATCTCCGGCACTGAGGAAGCTGCAAAAAAGAGTGGAAGTGTTTCAAATTATGATTTATGTTTTTAATCATGAGATTTAAAGGATTAGGAACATGTTTGTATTAGCGCATATACTGAAATGGCTTGTCTGCTCTTGTCAGGCAAATTTAAAGGGATAGTTCACCTATAAATCTTTCTTCGTTTTGTACATCAAAAGATATTTTAGTCCATTTTGTGAAAGTCAGTGGGGTCTAGTGCTGTTTTGGACCCCACTGATTTTTATCATACAGACATAAACAGTAAAATGTAAAAAAACAAAAAACAATAATAATAATTTAGGTCAGGAAAATTTTAGGTGAACTATCCTTTTAAAACATAAGAACTTTTAATGGAAGACCCAAAGCCTACTGCTTATATAATATTGCTTTACTTGCTTGCAGCTTTAATTTTACCTTTTTACTTACTCCCTTTCTCTTATTCTCGCAGTTCCATTTTTAACCAGCACTTTGGTCTTATTTTAGAGTGAAGACACGCTCGGGGCTTTCGAGACCGACTTAGAGAACATGTGGAGATAAGTGGATGAGTTTTTGAAAAGGAGGAGTAAAAGAGCTTGCTGCTGTTTGACGAGGCAGAATAACCCATAGCTCTCTTCGTCCATCCTTTGCTCCACTCCTCACCCCCTCCTTCTCCCAAACTCTGTCCAGACACAGCAGAAATAGCATTCATACAGTCCTGGGAGAAGAATGGATTGCTGGTGTGGTCACTGATGTCATAACTGTAGCTATAGGACATAAACAATGGACCTAATAAAACCATCAGTCACACTGTAAAGAAAACAAGCTTTTGGCTGCTAATGAATCGGTTGCACCCACTAATCTGTGTAACAATAATGCTGTTTATTTTGCACCTTCGCTTGATCTCATCTCATGTCTAGCTCAGGATTCATCCCAGCTGCAGTGTGTTGTAATGTCCCCTGCTACATTCTAGCCGACTCAGGTGACCAGACAAAGCTCATCTCCGTGGTACTGACCCTGCACTTTAAGCCGTCTTAATGCAATGACTCAAACCTGTATAATACGCAAAGAAGCCACTGGGTAAAGTCACAAACTAATACCTATAAGGTCCATGATTGTTTCACTGAAACTATCACGACTGTGCCATTTGGACCAATGTGACATGAGGAAGTATTCAGAAGCAGTAGAATAAAATCATTTAAAATAAACATGTGGGGTTTTTTTTACTGTGAAGTTCTCTAAGCCTGGCTAATGATTTGGAAAAATTCAGTATGTAAATAGTGCACAGTGCTTCCTTTATGTGTTTGTAAAAAAGGAAGGTATTAGTGGTTTATCTCATGATCGGTCAGTCATATCATTGAAGAGGATTTCCAGCACAACTGTCACCATGACAACAGGGAAGGGAAATAGAACGTTCTGCAATGTGTGTGTGTGTGTGGGGGGGGCTTCGATGAGCTGGTCAGCCTTTTTTGGTGACAGTCAGTGTTTGATTGAGCTCATGCAGGTTGGGTTACAGTGCTGGGCCACCTGCCAGCCAAGAACACAAATGATCATGTGTTAATTCCCGCTTTGCTGGTGGGAACCAGATCCATCACAACCCCCACCATTCAATGCGACAGATATCTCCCTCTTTCCAAGAGTTGTCTCTCTCTTACTCTGAAAAGCTGACAGTTCTGAGGCAGCAGGCCATGTGGTTCTAAATAGCAATCTGACTCAAAACAATTATTACTGGATTTCCTTTACTTGCCATTTTATTATTAGTTCATTTCTATCCGTGCTTTAAACCCTTTAAAAATGCTGCAGTTATATTTACACTACCATAACAAGCCTGCATTTATTTTGTCATGGATGCAGTAAAAGTGATACTATGAAATATGAACAATGAAAAAAAAAACTTTTTCTACTTTATTATATTTAAAACGTCATTTATTCCTGGCAAAGCCTAATTTTCAGCATTACACCAGTCTTCAGTGTTTTTACGACCCTTCAGAAATCACTCTAATATGCTGAATTGGTGCTCAAGAAACTTTTTTGTGTTACGTGTTTAACAGTTGTGCTGCCTTATATTTTAGTGGAGATTTTCAATGTGTCATGCAGATTCTTAATTATTATATAGATGACAAGAATCTTAGTTAATCAGGTTAGTTACAAGGAACAGAACGAGCAGCGTTCAGCAGGGCGAGGGTAAAGGTGGATGGAGAGAGTAGTTGCCTTCATTCCCTCAGTACTTGGTCAAAGGTCATATCCTCATCATTCAATGCTCTTTTGTCTATTGTTATTTGTAACAAATGCTCTGTTGGCAGTGGTGCTGTGCAGTTGTTTAGAATGGCATGAATTTGTTTCTTTGAAGAATGAACGTACTATGCTAACCATTTTGGATGAAGGTTTTATATTATCCACACCTTCCTGTTTTCTAAAGGTAAATGCATCAGATTATCACCATAAACTATTTGCTGACATTATAAGCATTGCTACACCGGTTAGCCATAAGTCACGCGAACAGGGTAAAGCCACAATGTCATTTCTAGATCAAGGCACTATAATTTATTACTTGTTTTGGTTTGTACTATCGTCGCAAGAGGGAGCTGTTTGTATCTAAACACGATCCTCTTGAAGCCAAACTTCATGTGCAGCAAGGCCTCACTCATTGTCCGTGTTGTTGTCATGAAGTTCACCTCTCGTGAAGGACAGAGCTATTTATAGTGAGCACCATCAGGAAGAAACTCCTGCAAATAGCCCAAGCTACTCCAAATAGTGTGTAATTCTTTATTATACAATGCATAAATACATAAGCAATCACATAAATAAACTCACGTAAACAAGTTTTATATTTGAATGTGAACATGCGGCAAATTACAATTTAGTGCTGCTTCATGGTGCTTGTTGATTTTATAATGAGTGTATAATACTGGCAATAATTTAAGTAATAAAAAATTATTTATTATTAATACTAAATAACTTAAATATAGTCTGGTCTTTATGTGACCACTGTACTTATCAAATCATTCACTCTTAAAAACATACAAAAATATGAAATAAGGTAGGAGTCACAGGTTATGTGAAAGTATACAACACACCCAAAACAAGACAACTGTCAAACTTGTTTTGAGTGACAGGGAGGAGCAGGTGATGTCATTATAACGTATGTAAATGGCAAGGCAGGGCCAGACAGAACGGGATTAAGCCGGCCCAATCCTGAACAGAGCAGTCCAGCTCATTTCACATGTATGTGCTGCAATGCACGTGCAGTTTCTCTCCTCGACCCCTCCTACTTCAGGGAGATGACCTCTTTCGGTCGTCCCCGTGACCCTGTTAACTTTCAGACCCTCTGTATGTGCCGATAAATGACATACTTTTATAGATGAAACATGCACGGTTTTCACATCAGTGTAAACAGAAATGTTTCTGGCCTTTTATACACATGCATGTTCTGGAAAACAGACGTCCAGAGAAGTTTCAATGGTTTATTGTATTTCTGAAAATAATTCAAAACAGCTGAAACAACAAAGAAAGGAAGCATGGCAAGTTTTCTGTTACACAAAGTGAAGTCACAGCCTGAGGAACGTCAGATCTAAAATAAGAGCAGATTTGCCGTTTTCAAGCAGTTACAATGCTTAATTTGGGGATTTCAGCTCACAAAAATAAATGCCTCTCAAATTATGATCTGTGCAAAAACAAAAACATGACATACAAAAGTGCCAATTTTTGAAGGATTATCTAAAAGATATGAAGAGGCAGCCAGTCGTTGTTCTATTATTACTTGTTTTATTCTAAAACCTTAAGCATTAAATAGTTTTTCCAAAACAAATAAAGACAAATCTGAAACATCAACATTCTTGGGTTTGAAAGAATTTCGCCTGGAAAGCAGCTTGACCTGTGTTGTGACACTGACGTTATTCGCAGACAGGTAAACATGACACCTACAATTCATTTACACATCTCACTTATCTCAGCTCCAAAGTTTACAGCAGCACGGGACCTACATGTAATAAAAGATAAAAAGGAGTAAATATGGACGTGATGCACAGAACAGCTGATTATCAAATTACGCCTGGACCCATTAAATGCAGAAAACTGCAATGCTAGTGTCTGTAAGAGAATAAACCTGCTGCATCTGAATTAAAGGTTCACCTTCACTGGAAGTGAGATCAGTTTGTTGGTCAAATCTGAGCATATAATTTACCAAATTACTGGTCCTAAACTGCTGCAACACTGCTTATTTAGTTAACCATTTTAAAAGGTGTGTGGAATGGGCCCCATGCTCAACTAAAGGGAAATATTTTCAACATAAAATGCACATCATGACCTTCTGAAATGTAAGTTTTATTAAAAAATAACAATGCATGAGCCTGCCTGACTTCTTGACTGCAGGACAATGTATTCTTTTTCTCATTCTTTGTTCAGTGCAGACACTACAGTAGTTTGCACACACAAAATCCAGTATTTTTCCATCAACTGACGTTTAAGTGGCGTTGCGTCACGTGACTTGCAAAGGGGGAGCGTGCAAGCGTTTGACGTCTCTATGAAGCGCCACACGGACAGTTTATTATTATTTTTTCGGGTAATTCGATGCGTTTATAATACATCACTGCCATATTGGAGTTAACTTCGCGCTAGTTAAGTTTATGGAGACCGTAACAAGCCAATTGCATCAGGCTCTGACCCATGCCATGCGTATCATACCCCGACTCTGAACAACCACTCCCCTTCGTGGCTCGTGGAAAATTACCAGCTTACAATCAGCACAAGTACAAGCTCCAACATCCGCCTCACGGACTCGATGCCCTCGATATCCTTCAGTCCACCGTGAACTTCATTTTTCCGACCCCGCATACAATTTACCAAGCGACCACTGCTGTCGAATACCCAGAAACGGTTCATTTAAAGCTCACGGCATACATAAACACGGAAGAAAATACCTTGCATTTCCTTGTCAAAGCCATAAACAAACAAATAACACGCGAGCGTAATATTATCGCAAATAATAATACAAGTCCATTCTGCGCGCAGTTTGCTCGCCTTCTTTTTCTCTAAACGGGCGGAGCGGTCGCGTGGGCGCTCGAAAGACTTGAGCTTGATTGACGTGCGTGTTGTCCAATGGATCGCCAGTAAGGACGTGCTTGGCAACGCTGCGCCCAATGGCACGCCTCCATGGGCGTGACGTTAATCCAAACTTTTCGCGGCGCCATCGGCTGAAAACTAAACCGAGATGGAATCTCCCAGTCTGAACCGGTTTCAACCGGTTACGAGTTTGTTGCTTGTGAGAAGAAGAGGCACAGGCTCAGTCTCTAATACCGCCCTGGTGCAAAATATACTTCAGTACAGAGCACATTTCTTAATTAAGGTTAACTTTGTTTCGTAAAATGAACCGGACTGAGAAAATACAGAACTCGCCGTGATTGTTGGTGCGGAATTCACATCCTAGTGGTCCTTAAATCAAGCAACTAGCTCGTGTAGTCTTCACTGAGGAATAGTGTGACGGCTCACCCTAAAGCCGGAAAGCGTGTACAAACCAGGCACCAACGATACTGGATCAAATAAACATAATTTTAGCAACTCTGGCAGACAAGCCCACCTTCTTTCTCTCAAAGGCTTGGACTTTAGGTAGGTAAATATGGGCTGGGAACTTGCAGCCAGAGTGCTTGGGTTGGATTGTGCTCTGTGGAGAATGACGATGCTGTGAGATTGTGTAGAAATGCCTAGAAATCGCGCGTGTGGAGGTTAAGGTCGAGATAAAGTGAAACGGCTTTGCCGCTGAGGGATGTTGCGGGTGTGTTGCGTGATGGCTGGTGTCACGCGGGGCTGGATGATGTATCTGGGTTTTGTCCGTTTTAACAATCGTTATATATCTCGAGTAACGTCAAAACAACCACAAAAACATGCTACTAACTGCTAAGCATCAGCGCAGTCCCAGGGTGTGTTGTTTCAGCGAGCAAAATGCGTTCAGGACAACCGTAAAGCTTTCATTTAAAGGCGTTGAAAATACACGCGGTCTATTTCTTACCTGGTTAACTGCTAGTAAAGCCTGCAGGGCTTTCAGGTGAAGGGTGCAGAGCATGCTGTTGGTGGGAGGGGTTGCTCCGGAGTCAGGGAGGGAGATCCTTGCAAAGTCACCCCCGTGGAAGTCATCCGAGACGGGTGCAGACCGTCAGAAATATCGGCGTTTGTTATGGACTAGGTGCTCGTTTTTAATGTCAGTTGCGCACTAAAGCATTTGTTTTGCTGTCCATTTAAGCGCATTAGCATGATCGCAGGCGTGCGGAATTGTTGCCGCTGTATGTAAAGCGTTGCATTATTCGGCATTTTAACGCATAAACGAGCCACAGCGATCGCATTAGTAGTTAGTTGTTGCGCTCCTCAGCGTGGATCTCAGTCCAACCCAGTTGTGTTTTGAAGACGTGTGCATAAAATCAGCTGATAAGTAGCTCTGTGTTAGGATACAGATCCTATTGTGGCCATTGCTTGCTGAATGAAACTAGGTGATATCTGGAAAAGGCGGGTAAATCAACAGGTTGCGCAGTACCGAGGACTAGTTATGGCACCGTCGCTTAGTTTAGGCCCGAGAGAGCCGTGGTCTTACAAAGCTTGACTGTGTCGTGTCCAAGTAAATTCTTGAAATTTCTTCCAATGCATTTTTTTTCTGGGTTCTTGGCCGTAATGCTTACCTCGTTACGCAATAGTTTGGCTCCGAGGTGTAAACTGAATTAGCTTGAGCATTGGCCTTTCAAGTGCCCTTCAAACTGCATGTAAACATTATTTAAGTCTCACGGTCTTATAAAAGCTCAGAAAAAGACAGTTAGTAAGCCTGAGAGCTCGGTTCGTCTCTTGTGTTATATGTAAACAGAATGACGTCAGCGAAAGGCCTGCCTAGCACGTGGTCTCATTCAGAGAATAATGGCTCATGTGATCACGAGGCCAGTGAGTGGCCCTTGTTTCTCGGACATATTAGGATATTCATTCTGCAAGCATGTTACCTTTTTCACGCCACCCAACTATCCCATTGTTATTGAGGATTAAACCCTTTAGCAGGCATTGGTGTGTTGGCAGGCCAGGTCATATAAGGCTTTTCGGATGGTCCCGGGTCGAGGGAGGGGGGGTAACAGTCAGCTGTTTGGATTTGTGAACCCAAATGTTCATTTCACTTGACTTTACCCCTGCTGGATGTTTCCTTCCTGTCACCCATAGAGCTCTATGCCAGCAGTTATGACAATGTTAGCCGACCACGCAGCCAGACAGCTGCTGGACTTTAACCAGAAACTGGATATCAACCTGCTGGATAATGTGGTCAACTGTTTGTACCATGGGGTTGGGCCACAGGTGAGTAAGTTTTTTTTCACAAACAGATGAAGTACAGTAGCAAAAAAATAACAAGGACCAACTACATTGATTAAAAGTGGCAGTAAGACATTTCCAGTGTTACAAAAGATTTCTATTCTTTTGAACTTCAATAAAGAATCCCCTAAATAAATATCACTGTTTCTACAAAAATATTAAGTAGCAGAACACATCTTTGTATTTATATTTATACACTATTGTATGCACTGACATCATTTAATATAAAGCCACTTTTTAGTTGTTGTTATAGTGCAAATTATGACAGTTGTTTTTCTGTTTTAGCAAAGAATGGCCCAGGAGGTGCTGACTCATTTGAAGGAGCACCCAGATGCTTGGACTCGTGTTGACACTATTCTGGAGTTCTCTCAGAATATGAACACCAAAGTAAGCTGAGTCCCAACTTACTCAGGTGGAGGGTCATGGTTTCTATACTTTGAGGAAGATCTGTTCTCTTATCACACATTATGCAGGAACACAATTTAGTTTTGTTTCCCTTCAAACTAGCAATACCCATAAGTGTTTTGGGGTTGCTTAGCATCCTGCCAAAAACAGATTCCTCTGTACATGTGTGAGATCACACTTTTCTACACCTCTCTTCACATCCTTGCCCTGGTCAAGCAAAGCCATAGTTAAAATTGGTGTGTGAGGATCCTCGGTTGACAGTGAAATACCTCAGTACCTCCAACTGCACAGCAGCCAGAGGTGTGTAAATGACTGACTGTTTAGGGTCAAGATAAAACACCTGATCCTTGCGATCCAAGTTCCTATCCATGGATTTTTATTTCATTTTAATTACTTGAATTTATTTATTCATAATGGAGAATTTCTAGTACACTAAAGCAGAATTTGTGCATTGGTAAACTACACACTCCCAGAGTTCATTTCATACGTTCACCTTGTAGTGTGTAGATTGAATGTAAAATCATTTAGTAGTTTTTGGGATGAATTGTCTTCCTTGATGTGTTAATAGACTTCCTCAAAGTACTGCTGACCCATTTTGCCGTCTGCTTGCCTTTTAAGATTGCTCTTAACACTCTGGTCATTACTAATGTTTGAGTTGGTTTATCAACAGTATCTGTAATTTCAAAATGATAATGGCCCAAAAGTGAGGGCTCTAGAAGAACAGACAGGAAAATATACAGAGCAGGTAAATTCTTTGAATTTGTCTAAATTCATCAAGCAAAATACAGAAAGAGCGCATTAAAGTGCTGTTGAACATTTGGCTTTTTGCTTAATTTATTTACAGCCTTTTTTTGTAGGTGAAAAAGCAAACAAAAGACAATTAATTGAAGTTGTTCATATTTGATATTAATCACAATGTTCCATTATGTTGATTGCTTGTAATAGGACGAAAAGGGGTGTGTCTTCCTGTGCACCTTGACACAGCTAGGCTTTGGCGGCAGGCCTCCACAAGGTCTACCTTTTCATTCCCTTACTCTCAATTCTGCTGTGCCTCCATTCACACTGCACATGCCTCATATGGAGCTCAGAGACGGCAGGGAGATAGGCAGGCAGTTTACCCCCTTTTTTTAACCTCAGTTATGGATAGTAACAGTTATTTCCACTGTAGGGATCATCAGTGTCTCTGTGCTGTCCCCCCCCCCAAGCATCTCTTTTACCCTAGTCTACCCTTTTTTCTCGTGTCGATCGTACACCAAGACATATTTGCAATGTCACATGTGAGCAGTTTGGGGCTTGATGCTTTGTGTGATGTTGCAATGTTTTTTATGTCTTGCCTTTGTTTGTTTATTTATTTATTGATCTATGAAAAATTAAAGGTGAAAGAATCCTGGTGTTTTTTTTTACTGGGTTAAATGCAAGTAACCTACTTCTCCAGGCCTCACCTTTAATATTCTCACTTAGTATGTGACCTGTATTCCCTGTTTTGCTTTAACACATTAACATTTTTACTCTCTTCTCATTAATCCCTACAGTTGAAATGCTGTAAATCCAAATAACACTAGTGACCATAACAAGAACACTAATGCACCATGAATACCCTTTTAAGAGCAGTATATAAAACATCTTAAGGCAGTCTATAGACCCCAATACTGTGGCACGTCTTGCTGTTCCTGAGACCCACACCAGTTACCGGTGAAAACAGTAGTGTCGCATAAAGACAGAAAGGGGTGTGTACTTTATTTGACCAATGGGAAACATATCTCTGATGATTAAAGCCTTGTGAGTAGCTTTTGACACTTTTTGGGACACAGTTGTTGCGTTGCTCCCCCAAGCATCTTGCTTTGTTGTGGCCGGGCACAGAATCAAACCATTAGTTGTTTTCCATTAACGTCTTCTTTCATGTCTTTCACATTCTGGTGTGACATGGCCAGAAACAGCAAAACCTCTACAGAAATCCCATACAAACATTGTATAGTTTTGATGGGGGATTATGGATTTTTTTTATTTATTTTTTATTTTTTGTTCTCTTTTTTGAGTGTAATAAAATTCTTACAGAAATCAAATCTGCATGATGTTTCTTTTTTTTGTTTTTTTGTTTTTTAATCTGAATTAATTTGAGATGAACCAAAGAGTGTGTGAAAATATATTAGGCAGTCAAAGTTAAGAGCAATTTTTTTCCTTGTTTAATTGTACAGCTCTGGCAGATTGGCTGGTTAATGTTTGGATCATTAACTCTTGATTTGTTCTCTTGGCATTACAGTACTATGCTCTGCAGATTCTGGAAACAGTTATTAAAACAAGATGGAAGATTCTGCCCAGAAACCAGTGTGAAGGTAAGACTGACTCACAAGAATTCCCCTCACCACAAGTAATTCATAGCTCAGTCTAAATCAATTCTTAAGTCATAAGCAGCTCGAAGGCTGGATTTGGACAAGCGGTGAAGGGATCATTGAAATGTAGAAGTAAACAGTTCACTCTGCGATGGACTTGACTCTACAAGACGTTTCTAGCAGGCCAACACATTCATTAGAATCAAGTGTGTGATTGCCAAGTTTGAGCTGAATTCCCCTTTTAAAAATGCATGGAGGGTCGTCTGCTCAGCTTAATGTTCATCTGTTTCCGAAAAAACAGAATCTGTTCTGTGGAAGATCACATGAAATGAAAAACATGATGTAAGATTTTTAAATTGCTAATGAATCATCACTATGATACTTTCTACACCAAGCTTAACCAATATTGATGTCTCGACAACATCCAAAACATGTTCCTGAATGAGTTGTCAGTCTGCACCCAGCCAAATAAATAAATAGAGTTCTACAAAAAGAGTTTGTTGTAGTTTGACGAATGCTATAGACAAGAAAATAGTATAAATACTGTGGTATAACATTAGTTTCACAGTTTAATTTTATTTATATATATATATATATATATATATATTTTATTATTGTTAAATTAAGCAGTATTTGATATTCAGTCTACAGACATAACATTGCATCATTCACTGCATCAAGCATTTTACTTTTAAATTTTAATTTCAGGTAGTGTGAGAAAGGCATCAAATCTTTAATATGCTGATGCAGATCTGCGGATGAGCAGATAACAAGTCCTCTGAGATGAGTCCTCTACATCTCATCCGGATGTAGAGCTCATGGGGTTGCCTTACTGTACGCATTGACGCTCTGCTTTATTTCAGGCATAAAAAAATATGTTGTGGGCCTCATTATCAAGACCTCATCAGATGCAGCCAATGTTGAGGTCAGTGAACTTCCACTTATTTTGTTTACTGTCTTCCTGTGGTTTCTGTCTAGCTGTCTGTTTTATGCTATGCTCTGCCTCTTTTCAGAAAGAGAAAGTGTACATTGGAAAACTCAACATGATATTAGTACAGGTAAGGTGTGTTTGGCTGATTTTTCTTAGTAAATTAGATATTTATAGCCACAGGTTTATGAACAGCAGTAAATGTCACATAACAAAATGATTTTTGTGTATATTTGATGACTGCAATGAAATTTCTGTTATCTTCTTGTTTGTGTAATGCAGTACTTGATGTTTTTGTGTTTAGATCCTGAAGCAGGAGTGGCCGAAACACTGGCCCACATTTATCAGTGATATTGTTGGAGCGAGCCGCACCAGTGAAAGCCTATGCCAGAACAATATGATCATTCTTAAGCTCCTCAGTGAGGAGGTGTTCGACTTCTCTAGTGGTCAGATGACACAAGTGAAAGCCAAACACCTGAAGGACAGGTATGATGGTATTAAAAGAGAAGAACTCATAATTATTGTTGAGAATGAGGTCATATTCACATTACCTGTTCTTGTTAATTAACCCGTAGTGTTTTGCGATCTGATTTCTATCTGCAGCATGTGCAATGAGTTCTCCCAGATATTCCAGTTGTGCCAGTTTGTGATGGTACTTATTGTTTTCATATTGTTTCTTGCATACATTAACAATATTCCCATTTAATCATACACTTGTATATATTTCAGTAGTTTGTGATTTAATGATCACCTTGGAATCTGCAACAAACCATATGTTAATGACTGAGAGAGGTGTTTTCTTTCCATACAATTTTCAGGAAAATTCCCAGAATGCCCCACTTGTGCATGCTACATTAGAAACTCTGCTGAGGTTTCTCAACTGGATTCCCTTGGGCTATATCTTTGAAACTAAACTCATCAGTACTCTGGTGTACAAGGTGACAAACCTGGATAGTTTCTTATTCTTACGTATTTTAATATAGTAGAATGCTTTTGCTGTTTTTTGATAGATGATTTCATTTTTACCAACATAAAATGCTTTTATAAAAAACAACAAAAAAAGCAATAAACTGTAGCTTGCATGAATTAATCAATGATAATCTAATATTCCAGCTTGTAGCTTGTGTTTTTGTTGTACAATGAAATAGTACAGTTACATAGTCATGCAATAATAACTGCAAAGATTGTATTTCACACTAACAAAACAGTAGCTAACTCTTCTCTGTTGGATTGATCTATAGTTTTTAAATGTGCCGATGTTTCGCAACGTAACGCTGAAGTGCTTGACTGAGATAGCAGGAGTTAGTGTAAGCCAGTACGAGGAGCAGTTCGTCAGTCTCTTCACTCTGACAATGATGCAGCTCAAACAGGTAACGTTCTCTATAGTGCCCAGACATCAGTTGCTTTTGGGCCAGTCTCATGCTCTCTTTTTTTTTATTTGCGTGTTGAAGATGCTTCCTTTGAACACCAACATTCGATTGGCGTATGCAAATGGTAAAGACGATGAGCAAAACTTCATTCAGAACCTCAGCCTCTTCCTCTGCACCTTCCTCAAAGAGCACGGACAGCTGATAGAAAAGAGGCTGAACCTCAGAGAGACTCTTATGGAGGTAAACGCACTCGTGGACTAAACTTATATAGTTATGGAGAACCAGTTTCAGTCACGGATACCATTTTTGTTAAGGACCTGTTTGTGTATCTCTTTAGGCTCTGCATTACATGTTGCTGGTTTCAGAAGTGGAGGAGACAGAGATCTTTAAGATTTGTTTGGAGTACTGGAACCACCTGGCAGCTGAGCTTTACAGAGAGAGTCCTTTCTCAACGTCCACCTCTCCTCTCCTCTCAGGGAGTCAACACTTCGACGTACCGCCCCGCAGACAGCTCTACCTGCCTGTGCTCTCTAAGGTTGGCTCACAAACAGAAGTTTCAAGAAGAAATTTTAAGCTGAAATGGCAGTTATAGGTAGGAACTACAAGGATGTCTGTGTAATTGTCCTGCAGGTGCGTTTGTTAATGGTGAGTCGCATGGCCAAACCAGAGGAGGTGCTGGTGGTGGAGAACGATCAAGGGGAGGTCGTTCGAGAGTTCATGAAGGATACAGACTCCATTAACCTCTACAAGAACATGAGGGAGACGCTTGGTGAGAGCTCTGCTCCCTTATATTATGAATACTGAGGTTTTGGCCACTAAACTGTGTGTATAATCCTATGTTTCTTTTTGCAGTCTATCTTACGCATCTGGACTATGCCGATACAGAACGTATTATGACAGAAAAGCTTCATAATCAGGTGAACGGTACTGAGTGGTCCTGGAAGAACTTGAACACGTTGTGCTGGGCTATTGGTTCCATCAGTGGAGCCATGCACGAAGAAGATGAGAAACGCTTCCTTGTCACTGTCATTAAGGTGCAGAAATCCTACAATGCAAAGATCCAAAGTCTTATCATGTAAAAGTACAACTATAATAGTGTGCCCTTTTGATCTATAGGACTTGCTGGGTCTATGTGAGCAGAAGAGAGGCAAGGATAACAAGGCCATCATTGCCTCTAACATCATGTACATAGTGGGCCAATATCCACGGTTCCTACGTGCACACTGGAAATTCCTGAAGACTGTCGTCAACAAATTGTTTGAGTTTATGCATGGTGAGTTACAAAGTGTTTGAACCTTAGAATAGAATCAGACATTTGCATCTGTGTGCAGCTGTAATATATTCGGATAGATCTGTAAATAGAAGCAGATTTGATGTCACATTTGATAACACATACACAGAAGTGCTGCATTTTATTCATTTATGGAGCAGCTCTAATATATATATAATAAATAATAATAAATTTTGGGCTGATTGTGAGGAAATCATGTTCTTTTAGTGATATTTTACAATTGTTTCTTCCTAGAAACCCATGATGGAGTGCAGGACATGGCGTGTGACACATTCATTAAGATTGCTCAGAAGTGCAGGAGGCATTTTGTGCAGGTGCAGGTGGGAGAGGTGATGCCCTTCATCGATGAGATCCTCAACAACATCAACACCATCATCTGTGACCTCCAGCCCCAGCAGGTACCATATAACCCCATCCATCTCAGTTAGCCTGCTCCGTGTGTCGCTCTGACACATTGTGCTTTAGAAATATACAGCTTTTGAGGAAATGTTGCAGTGTGACCATTTGCTGTTCTCAGGTACATACATTTTATGAAGCTGTCGGCTACATGATTGGAGCGCAGACCGACCAGGCTGTACAAGAACACCTTATAGAGAAGTACATGTTGTTGCCTAACCAGGTGTGGGACAGCATCATTCAGCAAGCCACCAAGGTGTGTTTTGTTTTTTATTTTTTCCAAACAACAAATTTTCCTAATTTTCAAGACTGACCTTAAATGGATGCTGTTATCCTGCTGTAGAATGTGGACATCCTGAAGGACCCGGAGACAGTGAAGCAGTTGGGCAGCATCCTGAAGACCAATGTCAGAGCATGTAAAGCCGTGGGACACCCTTTTGTTATTCAGCTGGGCCGGATCTACCTTGACATGCTAAATGTATACAAGTGCCTCAGTGAAAACATCTCTGCTGCCATCCAAACGAATGGTGCGTGTTTTCAGAATTTCTCATCACATATAGTGAGTTTAATTCCAGAATTACCTTATGCATATGAGTATTTGCATCTCTGTTGGTTATCTCAGGGTGACCGATCCACATTAAACTGAAGTCAATTTGATTACACAAACTCACCCAGCTGGAAGACAAAAGGCTGCCACAGAGCTTAGCTCCATGTGCATGTGTGAACAGCAGTCCATTACAGGGCTGTCTGAGCAGCTATATATAGCACTGCAGCTAGAACAGAAGGAGTGAAGTTTAACTAAATTGTTGGTCAAAGAAATTTCTACTAATGAGGAAGTCATTATTTGTCAGAACTTTTTTTTTTGAAGAACGTTTAGTTGATTGCACTCAAGAACTACAAGTGCTTTGTTTACATCTGTTTATTTGATTTGTGGTTGTCTGTTTTATATAGGTGAGATGGTGACAAAGCAACCTCTAATCAGGAGCATGCGCACGGTGAAGAGAGAGACTCTAAAGCTGATATCAGGCTGGGTCAGCCGCTCCAATGACCCACAGATGGTGAGACACGAATCTATTTGTGAAATTTTTTAGAGTAGCAGTGTTACCAGTAGCTTGAAGTAACTTCAATATTTTAACATTTTGTTATCGTTCTAGATTTTGTGTATTTTAAATCTATTAAAATATAAGCCTTGTGCATGCAGCCTATTTTCACTTTAAATCTTTGTCACTGCACATTTGACTAGTGACCGCAACAGGATCCAAATGAAGGTCTTTTACATTTTTATACGTTGATCTAATTTTAAATATGAAATCTCGGTTTTGACACATTATGCAACAACTACCCACAAGCAGCTCATTACATCTCATCTGGGAAGCAAGTGCAGCTCAAGGCTTTCAGATCTCATGTTAGATCTTTTTGTTAGTTAGATCCAGTATTTGTGCCTCTGTGCAGATAATTCTGTCATACCTGCTTCAGGTCTGTCAGTCTGGACCTGTTCAGATTAGTGCTGTCCTTACACAACACACTTATCCGCTCATCCTTTAAGCCTGTCTGCGCATGTGTGTGTGTTTGTTTGTTTTCGTCTGTGTCCGTACTCCAGGTGGGGGAGAATTTTGTTCCTCCGTTGTTGGATGCTGTGCTCATTGATTACCAGCGCAATGTCCCAGCGGCAAGAGAACCTGAAGTGCTTAGTACCATGGCAACAATAGTAAACAAACTGGGTGGACATATTACTGGAGAGATCCCACAGATATTTGATGCAGTGTTTGAGTGCACATTAAACATGATCAACAAAGTAAGCTGCCCATATTCATCCCTCAACATTCTGAGATAAATATTTAATATTCCATTGTCATTTATTATTAAAACCACATTCTGTTTGTTTATTCTATTAAAGAGTCTTTTGAAATGCTTTTTTTAATTGGGAAGTGCGTAATATTCTTTGTTTTTACATGGGTTTATTTTATTTTAGGATTTTGAAGAGTACCCAGAACACCGGACGCATTTCTTCTACCTGCTGCAGGCAGTGAACTCTCACTGTTTCCCAGCATTCCTGGCCATCCCACCAGCCCAGTTTAAACTTGTGCTTGACTCTATTATATGGGCTTTTAAACATACTATGAGAAATGTGGCAGACACTGGTGAGGACACAAATGCATTTATTGAATCAATGTTTACCCTAATAATTTATCATAACATGCATACAACAACTGTACCGTGAATTATGTCATGCAGGCCTTCAGATTCTCTACACACTGCTGCAGAACGTGGCCCAGGAGGAAGCAGCCGCTCAGAGCTTCTATCAGACATACTTCTGTGACATCCTACAACACATCTTCTCTGTTGTCACAGATACATCACATACAGCCGGTCAGTTCTGGCCACTCGCTTCCCTCTCTTGCTCTTTAAAGACTTTTTATTTTTTTAATCTAAACACTGTGTTACCATGTAGTTATTGTGAATATTACGGGTTTTTTTTAAATTAAATAATACATTTTAACAAAAAAACATATGTTTGTATATTAATTTTAATATAATATATATTTTAATATTATTTTCTGAAATTAAAATCCATTTTATATAGTGACTAGTATTTATATATTTTATATAGTGGCATATGATTAAATCTGTAAATGTATCTTTTCCTGTTTGTTCAACTTCTGCATATTTGTCCTGCAGGTTTGACCATGCATGCTTCTATTCTGGCGTACATGTTCAACCTTGTCGAGGAAGGTAAAATCAGTACAACTCTAAACCCCTCAAACCCAGTCAGCAACCAAGTGTTTATACAGGAGTATGTGGCCAACTTGCTCAAATCAGCTTTTCCACACTTACAAGAGTGAGTATCCCACCTAAGCTTGTGTACTCCAGAGGCTGCATCTGTTCAGTCATTGAGCTTCAGAGATGCATGAATTTTTAGTAGCACTTTATTTTAAAGCATCCTTCTTGCACGTTACGTGTAATTACTATTAGAATAACAAATTAAATAATACATATTTATAATAAGTTTGTGTAATTACATGCAAGTAACCCTAATTTCAACCCTATCCATATAGTTAATACATAAAATTAATTAATAGTACACAATCAGCATTTACACTGTAACAAGGACACCTTAAAATAAAATGTAACCTAATTGTTTTGTAGTTATTTTAAGAACACAGGTCAAGAACCTGTCTCAAATGCCTGTAAATGCACATATTGCAGTCGTTGTGGTGATTATTTGGTTGAGTATTACACAACATATCTCTCAGGTATAAGTTTGTTGTCTCTCAATAGGCATCTTGCTCTCAGATTAATTAAAAAGGGTTTTGTTCCACAGCCGCAGTCTTTTTGAAATACTTAAGTATTTCCTATCTGATTTATATTTGTCCTCTTTCTCTTTGTAGTGCCCAGGTCAAAGTATTTGTGACTGGCCTGTTCAGTTTAAACCAAGACATCCCAGCATTCAAGGAACACTTGAGGGATTTCCTTGTACAGATCAAGGTGAGTTGCAAGGACACTTAGAGCCATAGTTGATAGTATAATAACGGTCAATAAAATCTTACCTTTGCCATATGCAAATATTAGGATATCAGTAGTGTAGTGTTTATGTAGCTGAGAGTGTGTGGTAGAGGAAATAGAGATGTGTGAGAGAAAGTGTGCTGTCCCTTTGACCTTTAAGGGATCGTGAAGCATGGTGTAACTTTATGGGTCATCTGGAGTGCACGGGGGCAGGTGTATGTGTGTGTGTGATTTATATATGATTTATTGCTGAGATGACAGCGTTCTGGCAGAGTGCTCAGGGCAGGCAGAACACACAAATGCCAACCCGTTTCACTGTGTACCTGTAGGAATTTGCGGGTGAGGACACCTCGGATCTGTTCCTGGAGGAGAGGGAGGCATCGCTGCGTCAGGCCCAAGAGGAGAAACACAAGCTGCAGATGTCGGTGCCTGGCATCCTCAATCCTCACGAAATACCCGAAGAGATGTGCGACTGAGTTTGCACGCAAACACACAGCACGCACACTGCGCTGACTCCTAAACAAACTAAACACACAACTAAAGCAGTGTTGTGGCTGCTCTTCTTTGGGCTGTCTGTGTGTTTTCTCGTAAGTGTGAGTGTGTGAGTACCTTAGGCTCTTCCTGCAAGGAGGCAATTTCCGCACTTGGCTGTCTCTTGACCAAAACAATGCCAATATGTAAAGGATACTGTCACCCAGTGGCCCTATTTGCATAGTACGCGTTTCATACAGACACTTTTACGTATCACCTTTCCATTGTAAACTGCTTTCTGTTTGGTCACCGTAATCCAAACATGCATGAAGTGTCACATCTGTACAATTAACTCGCTTGTGCTGGCTTTTATTTTCGTTGCCCTTCTATTTCCTCCTCTCCTTCCATACATCATGTATTTGTTCATGTATATTATATATAAAGACCAGAGTGCAGTTTGTTGTTGTTGCAGAGAGCTGTATGTGTTCTGGCAGTGGGTAGATGGTACTTGGTGTCAGTGTGTGGGCCAATGAGCGTCACACCTGCTCCAGCCAATGAGAATGTCAACGAATGTGTGTGATTGGTGAGATAGCCGAGGTGCTGTGCCCTCATTGGTCTGTGATTCATGTGTGTTGGGTGAGCGGCCAGAAGTGGTTCGGGACTAAAGTAGCTCTCAGCAGAATGTGAAGCGGATCGCTGAGTTGAACGGTCTGATCGATGCTGCTGTGGTTGTGAGTGGCGTTTCGAAACAATGCTCCATTTGCGCTTTTTTTTTTTTTTCTACAAGGGAGTGTTTAGCAGCCCCTCTACATGTTCATATCAGCATCACTGTACAGCATCTTTACTACCATGGGAACACGCAGATGTTTCGTCCTGTTTTGTTGTGGGTGTGTGAGCGTGCGTGTGTGTTGTCGCTAAGCCGACATCAGGTTTTTTGTTTTCCTCAATGAGGACAGTTGCTCCTTTTGTGAGCTTTCATTAAATTGAAGTTAAAAAAAAAGTGGTTGAAATATTTATGGGTTCTTGTAGGCTACACCTTTATAACTGCTCATGTTAACTCACTCAGAGACTGCTTTGGAGTTTTTCAAATTGTACTAATTTACATTGTTTACCATGCTGTAGTGCTGCAGGACACTACTTGGAGCAAAATAAATCTCAGTTTACATTTAATTTTGTATTTTTGCATTTTTTTCATTTTTATCTTTAAGTCCTGTCCTAATAAAACAAAGGTTTATTTGGGAGGAAATGACACAAATGCCAACATTCTCATTAGGAAAAAGAATGTACCAATCCAAATATTGATTATCAATGGTGAATTTGCCCCTTTGCTATGTGTTGCATTTGTTGTGAAACTTTTTGAACTGATTAAAGTTGGTAGAATTTTATTATTTTGTCTGATTTTTCTTGGTTTTTGTTGTTGTTGTTTTTCTTCTTCCCTTTCTTTCTTTTGTGTAAATTCATAATTGGAGGCTAGAAGTACAGGGATAGTTCACCCAAAAATGACAAATTTACTCACCCTTATGTTTCTTCTCCAGAACACAAAAATATATTTTTGTCTATTCAATTAAAGTCAATTAGGGTCTTGCACTTTGCACTTTTCATGATATCTATTAATGTTATTTTAATATACTGTTATACACTCTTAAAAATACAGGTGCTTAAAAGGTTCTACACATCAACGCCATAGAAGAACCATTTTTGTTTCCACAAAGAACTATTCATTCAAAGGTTCTTTTAAAGAACCCTCTCTTTCTATCTTTATAATCTGAAGAACATTATTTTACCAAAAATAACCTTTTGTGAAACAGAAAGGTTCTTCAGATGTTAAAGGTTTTTTATGGAACCATTTATGGCATCATAAAGCACATTTATTTTTAAAGTTAAATTAACTTAGTTTTGTTTAATTTAATGTTGCCTTGTCATTTTATTTCTATTTCTATTATAAAGTTTATCAGCATTTCTTACATTTTTGTTAATAACACTTTCACGAAAGAAAGTCATGCATGTTTAGAATTGAATAAGGCTGAGTAAATGTCGACAGAATTTTAATGTATAAGGGAACTATCCCTTTAAGTCCAGCACCATGTTAGGTTGGTAAAGAGGATGTGTACCACACCAGCTCAAATCAAGCAGTTGGAAACAAACCAGCTGATCTTTACGAATACTACCCTCTACCTGCTCGTTCCAAGCAGCTGAGATCCATTTCCTCACTAATGCTTCTCCAAGACCTTGGTTAAAACGAAACCCGTCCTCTACTGAGCTCTTAACAGTATCCTCCTGTGTGAATAGAGCTCGAGAGCGATGTGACTGGCACGGAAGAGTAGTGTTGAGTTTCTCCTCTGGTGCATTTTCCTTGAATAGTTCTACTTTAATATGCACATCCCAAGAAACGCATCTCTTTTTGTGTTCTCACGAGTGATCCGCATACAGACGCAGGCCTCATTTGACATGCTGTCACAGTTGTTTGAATGCATCACTGCTGTTTGTTCTTGCCAGTGGCACATCCAGCACAGCTCTGGAGATATGATTCAACTGGAAGTCACTGTAATGCCCGGGGAATGTGTTTGAGTCTAGAACTTATCAGAAAACATCCAAGTGACATTCTTGATTCTTCTGAAGTTCTAGAACTTTTGGTTTGAAGTTTTAAACTGTGCGTGTGTTGTAATTGGTAAGAATCTATTCCCTGTGAGCTTGTGTGACAAGTTAGGTGCCTGCAGTAAAACTTCCTCGCGTAGAAAGATAAGCTCTCCCCCTGACCCACTTTAAAACTGGAATCTGGTCCAGTGGGTTCCAGTAGAACCTCTTCCAGAAATTCTTTTTCAAGGGTCAGTCTCCTCTCATTTAGAGAGGTAAACAAACCTATTTGACAATTTAATTATGAGAGTATACATTTTAAAACGTAAAATGTTTTTTTTTTTCTGTTAAAAAGAAATAATACAAAAGAATAATAATAATAGTAGTATATTTATAGCATCTGCAGAGAGATTTTATTTAATAATGCAGAAAAAGGGGTATGCTTTACATAGTGTAATTAACATGGATGTTACAAAATCATACAAACAGAAAGAAAGAAATTATTTTTCCTTGGCAATGTGGGTCACAACCTGCACGGTCTCGTGTTCATAGTGTTGTAAAGCCTATACTGCCATCTATAGGTGTGATTTGCACTATTGTTTCAACCGTTTTGATTCCAAGGCCTAATGTGCTGGGAATCTAACACAATAATTGTAATTCATAATTCCAGACCTTTTCAGAGTGGTGTGTACTTTAGGCTTCCTACTCCTTTTAACCAAACAATTTACATTTTTACAATCATGTGTGATTTATTGGGTAATGCATAAGGAATAAAAAATAAACTATTTTTATTTATTTACTTGATAAAATGTTTTTTTGAGCTTGCAGTAATTAGATAAATGCATTCATTGTAAATTGCTGTAGAATATCTATCAATTTACATGTTTTTTTTGTTGTTGCTATTTTCTCTATTTTGGTAGCAGTAGTATTTTTAGTGGTTATAGTTTATTTTAATGCTTGTTAAATTACATGATGAATCACTTTTTTATGTTTTTCCATCTAAAGTAGAAGTAAATTAGGTTATATTTACATCCAACAATAAAAATTATACCGAGGGGTGCTGCTATGATTTCAGGGCCCCCTGAGCATATTCACTCTGGATCTCGTTTTAGGTCTTTTGGATTTATCCTAACCTCTTCCCCATTACAGCGCCCCTGCATATACCTTTATGAAACTGTAACCGATGAATTGTTACAGATGTGAGTTGAAGTGACACAGTTAAACGTTAGAAGACACTGAGATACAGAGCATCAGGAATCTGTGCCCTTTGACACTGACACAGCTGGCAATGACAGCACTTAGCTGTGTCCCATCACTCCTCTCTCTCCCTCTTTGTTTCTCTCACAATCCCTGGTACAGTATGAAATACAATCCTATACAGAGTATAGCTCTCATTGTGTGTAAAACACATTTTCATTATTCCATTATGTTGGCTCAAATCAAGCAATATTTCTGACCGTGTATTGACATAATAGATGTATTCTGGGGTTATATCAAAAAGTCCATCCCTTAGACCCGTTCATTATACGGGACTCCTATGTTGCACTTGTGCATCAGAAGCTTAAACATCCCATTTTATGATGCACATTCCTCCTCCAAGCACCTTATAAAGGAGTAAAGGATACTGCTGGAGGAGAGGTACAGGGGGTCAAGAGGAACAGCCATAAGTTGTCACACACAAGCATTCCAGACTGGTGCTCGGGCAACGTCTGGGTGTAAAAGAGTGTGGCATGCTTAGAAATACAACCCTGTATCAATAAACAAATATGGCCGTGATAATTATTTAAAAAGCAAAGCTTTTTCAAAAGTCTGCAAAACACATAGATTAATTTAGTGTAATTTTAGTTATATATTTTGCTTGTTTTATAAGGGTTATTGGACAGTTTTCAGATAAGCTGGCTCGAAAAATTGTTGGTGAGACCATCAAGAAAACCATTTTAGACTAGTTTATGTGTTTTAGTATGGATAGCTTATTTGGAAATTTGATTGTAATAAAAAAATACCATTTAAGTATAAATCGTGATATAGTTTTGAATTGTTGTGTAAAAAACATTTTCAGCACACAGACACGCCTCCATGCGCGCGGGTGAATTGTATGAAGGCCAATTAAAGAGTGCGCGAGACAACGCGCTCATCTGCGCGAGCTGAGGTGAGGAGTGATGAACAACAGGAGCTTTCACAATATTAAAACAAAAACATGTCAGCAACACTCCAAGCGTGATGTTTGCAGCTCTACAGAGACAGCCTGGTTATCTGGAATTGGATTGCAATGTTTTTATTCCAGGAGTAATGTGCTCTGGAGAGACTGTAGCTTGATTTCATAAAGAAACAGCTGAAGCGGAGGTAGGTCTCCCACAAACTATTTGATCTCATTGTGTTTTTTTATTTGATGAAGCGCATTAGCTATAGGATCAACTGTATAAGCGAACAAAATTTATATTTATGTCAGCTGAATTAATGTCAAATAGTTTTGTAATTAATTTCAGAACATTTTATAAACAGGTACGGTTTACGTAGGCCAACTCTCGCTTATTGTGTTTTTCTTCATAGTTTAATTAGGTTGTAGTGTATTGTAGTGTTTATTGTACACTTTATGTTGTCGAGTAAACGTTTGTTGTTGCAGTGATAGTGTTTTGTGTTTGTATATAGGCTACGTCGTATATGTATTATTAAATGAAATGCATAGATATAAATAAATGTTGGATTAGCCCTTATTTACCAAAATCAATTTATGGTAATCTCTGACAGTCAAATCTTTACTGCATTTAACAGAGTGCTCACACTAATTTCTTCCTGTAAAACTACATGAACAATTGCAACATTTTATAATTAATGTTGTTATATTTTGTATTTTTTGCATATTCACACATACATGTTGAAAATGTCTTAACCAAATACTTTATACAGTTGCATACAGTTTCTTAATTAAGTGCTTAATTAAGTTTCTAAAACTGCTGATCCACGTTGTTGTTGTTGTTTTTTTTGATGATCTGTCTGTGCCTTACTGAAAAACAGGTGTTAGTTATTAATTTGATCATATTTGGCTGAAATGAAAGCAACATTATGCTTTAATTTGAATTTTTGTTTATGATTATGATCTCCATCTTTACAACATTTATCCACTGGGCAAGAAGCCAAAGTTTGAAGAGGATGTCTGCAACAAAACGGCTAAACACAGAGAAGAGTTTCAGAGTGGTTGTCCGTCTGTGTGTCAGTGAGAACACGCACTCAAACACAGGTCTTACACGCATGCTCTCACACTTATGTGTATAAGGGTCTGCACAACATTTACTGAAGTTTGCCTGTTTACTTTATTTCATCGTCTTACCTCATTCCATTGTTCTTATCTTGACATCCTGAAACTATTTAACCCAAATTTGTCAATTCCTCAGCGAACAGACCCGAACATTCTGTCTCTTTAGATGAACCTAGAGCCTCTATCAAAGTGACACATCTCAACAGAGTAGTTGTTGACACTGGAAGGGTGAGTGTTGATTCAAATGAGATCAAAGATGTCACTTAATGAGATTCATAGTGCTCCTTTGCAAAAAAACTGAATGGAATGATTGAAGTGAAACCAAGGTATGCAACAAAGTCAAGTTAAATGTGTTTTCAAAATATTTTTTGTTCTTCTCCAGAGTCACAAGCCTCATATTATAGACCTTGATGCAGTCTTAAGTGAGGACGCATCACAGAGAGATGTTTATGAGTCCACGACAAAGGTTCAAAGAATGTTCTTAGCAACATACTAGTCCTTGATATATTTTATTTGTAAATTCAGATACTAATCCATCTCTGTCTTTCTGTGCCAGTCTCTGGTGGAGCATTTAATGCAGGGTTATAATGGCTGTGTAATTGTCTATGGCTCTCCGGGCAGCGGTAAAACTCATACCATGCAGGGATGCAGCGTGTCAGCCAAACACAGAGGCATCATTAGCCGCGCTGCTGAGGACATCTTCACCTGTATCAAACCTTAAGGCTGTTGGTTTAATAAAGTCTCAATGTTCTTAATGTTCTGTTGTATATAGGAGAGACTTAAAACATATACTGTATATTGTTTATAATAGTACCTGTTCATAACCATCCAATAACAATCCTTAATTTAAATAATCCAGCCCCAAGGGCATCTCACTGCAAAATCAGAGTCTCGTTCTATCACATTTTCAATGAAAAGATTTATGACCTTTTGGTAAGTAAAGTGTGATTAAGTTACTGCATCAGTTAAATCAATTAATCACAATTATTGTACATGCATGCATTGGGCAGAGAACCTGTTGCAATTTAAAATAAGTTTTTTATGTATTTTAATATATTTAAAAAGTTTCTGTGATGTCAAAGGAGCCATTACTCCAGACTTCAGTGTCACATGATCCTTCAGAAATCATACTATGCAGCTGAAATATTCTGCTTAATAATCAATACTTTAATATTTTTGTAGAAAAAATAATATTTTAAAGATTCTTTGATTTCAATTTTTATTTAAAATTGATTTATAATTTAGGATTTAAAATTTACTGACATTTTTAAATAATGCATTATCGCTATATATATATATATAAACAATCGTACTCACCCCAAACTTTTGAACTTTTAAGGTACCAATAAATTTCAGCATTAAAAAAAGCTTGGAATATATGAAACGTGTGAAGTTTAAGATTACAGAAAGTTTTCAGATGTTCTTTTGTCTCTCTTCCTGATCTGTTCAGGATCCAAAAGGGAGCGAGGTGATCTGGGTGCGTGATTGTGAGGAGGTGGTGCGTCTTGATGGGTTGACGGAGGTGGAAGTGAACTCCTCCCAGGATCTGCTACAGGTGCATCACCGTGGCTCTGCCCTCAGACACACAGGTAAGAGCCAATAACTTAATCTGATCTAATGAGCAAAGACTTTCATTTGAAGTATGAAGATCAGAGTGAACTCAGCTTGCTTTATTAAATCAGATTCATTTTCTTACATTCCTCAGGGATTTCAAAGGGAGATTTTCCAAGCCGATCCCACATGGTGTTCAACATTGTGGTCATTAACGCAATGCTCCAGTCCCCTGGTAGGTGTTTTTAAAACATGTATGTCTTTCTAAAGTTTCCCCAAATTGTTTATATTGTCTTTTTTAAATCTTATTAGATTAAAAATAAATTATACATGCTAAATATGTTTTAGGAGAGTTGCACTTACATTCTGTAACATTTTACTTGTTTTTAATGGTTAACTCAGTCCATTTGTTGGTCAATTGCTCCCCTCAGTCAGCCCCTCCTACGCATTAGTCAGCTCTAGGAACCTCTGCCTGCAGTCTGATTATTATTGTAGGGAGATAAGAACATACCAGAGCCTCCCACAAAGTCTCCCTGTACCCCCTGCAGTGGTGTGTCGCAAACTCACAGTGTCACAGATAATTAGGTTCTGTTAATACAAATATGATTAATTATCTCCCTTTGTGTGTGTTTGTGCTTAATGGTTGCAGAGGGCGTTTTGACAGCCAGCAAACTCACTCTGGTAAGATGATAGCACCGGAGACTCCTTAGCATGGCTGAAATATTAAGTATTCTCTGTGTGAAGTACTCATTCTTGGCATGCTTATAGTGAGCACCATATTTGTGATTTAAATGCGATTTATGAAACATTTTGCTTTTTGTTAGGTGGATCTGGCAAGCTCAGGAAAAGTAAGTTTCTGTTACTCTGGGGAGTTTCTGTGTCAGATCATGGTATTTTAGTAAGACATTGATTGATAATTATAACATTATCAATATTATAGTAGTAAAATATTAAGATTATTCTAAAATACTGACCACTATTTTAACCATGGTTGGTCATCTTTATGAATGATTCACCTTATTCGTTCAAACACTAATACCGCATGCTGATTCAAAAGACTGCCTTAATGATAAAGTCTTTGAATTATTGATTCACCCCCGGAATGAAACGGGTGATTTGCCTTTACGATTGAATTTTATTCATTCAATTCAGTTGTAATGTAATGAAGCATCTTCTAAATGTTGCTCAGAGAGGTGCCACAACATGGCTTTGTGTGTTTCCGTTGTTGGTGCACAAACATGCTGACAAAGTAACCAATTCCATTTTAATTTTCACTTTCTCTCTCAACCCCCAGGGTCGTAGTTCTGTGGTTCCTGATGTTAAGAGAACTTTCAATGCCACAAATGAAAACCCACAAGAGATCAAGATGCTGAAACGCTCTCTCACCATATTCGGAAATGTTAGTAATACCTCAGACATGTCAAAAAAAGAGCATGCTTTATCTGTTATCACTGTTGTCCCGGTCAGACTAACAGCATTTTTGAAGAGCAGAGTTTGTTTTGAGAATCTCAAGACATACTCCAGTAATTATTTATCAGTCTAAGAGCCCTATCTTAATCATATCAATGTTTTGGCTGCATATGCAGGAAATTAGACACAGGAAATGATCTGTAGGATTACATAGCTTTCCATTTAGGGAAGGAAAGATGTCATGAGAAATTAGTTTTTTAGAATATTGACCTCTTCTTTTGATTCTTTACATTTAGATAATGTGGAGGCCTTTTCTCACTTTTTTGTTTGAAGAACAAATTCCATAGTTTGAGAGTCATTCTGCCCCTGAATTACATTAAAAGTGTTTTGATACCTGTCCTGGTATTATGTATATAATAGCACAAAAAGTATTCAAATGCAAAGTCCAGAAAATCTCAATCTTTTCTTTCTTTTAGGTGATTTTTGCGCTTAGTTCTGTAGGGTCCCAGCACATCCCATATAGAGAATCCAAACTCACCCGAGCACTTAGGGACTGGTGAGCATCTTCAACATCATTATTTCTCCACTTTCTTCAACATTTGCGTAAGTTTGTTCACTATTTCTGAGTTTCTTGTTTATTGTGTTATCTGGTTTAGTTTGGGAGGGAACTGCCGGACGTGTTTAGTGATCACAGTGTCATCTCAATCATCTTTAACATCTGAAACTATAAGCTCTCTACAGTTTGCCTCCAGAGCCATGGCTGTTCCTTCCCGACCCATATACACATCTCAGTTACATTACACAGCTGAGCAGGTATACACACTCTTCCCAGGAACATTTTCATTCAGAATATATATCACACTTCAACAAATGTGTCTACAGTCTTCCAATAATCCTACATGTAATTGACCTTACTAGAAAAACACAACAATAAATTATTGTCCTATAATAATTGTCTTATTACAAATATTTGCCAAGAGTTTTAAACCTTTTTCCACCCAATTTGCTAAAAATTTACTCTCATTTAGGCCATTTAAGATGTAGAGGAGTTTCTTCATCTGTGCAAATTTGGAGAAATTTGAAGCTGTGAATGGGTGCCGTCAGCATGAGAGTTCAAATAACTGATCACTTTTATTGATCGAATGGAGTCATGTGGATTACTTGTGGATTATTGTGATGTTTTTATCAGCTGTTTGGACTCTCATTCTGACGGCACCCATTCACTGAAGTGGATCCATTGGTAAACAAGTGACGTAATGCAAAATGTTTCCAAATCTGTTCTGATGAAGAGACAAATCCATCTACATCATGAAAGGACATTTTCAACAATTTTTCATTTTAAATATAAGTTATAAAAAAAAAGTAAAAATAAAAAAGAATATATATAATATTGCAATGATTGAAATTTCAGATCAAATCTTACACACGCTGCTCTTATCTAACTGTTTTATAAAATCATCTCATTCATAAAATGTGTAATCTCACAAAATTATTCTTTTGATGTGTATATTTTGCAATGGAAGAAGGACATTAATCATCTAAACAGACAGCAGATTTTACCACCAGTCGGATCTGACAGAAAGGTGAGATTTAAACCCAGTCACATACACTGCACATATTCACATAGACATAATTTATAGCTTCACTTTAAACCCTGAATGTGTTTGTATGTCAAGTGCCCTTTTGCAGCTGAGTGAGTCGTAAAGATGAAAGGGGCAACTTTTATTGTCCTCATCAGTTTGACTCTTCATTTGAATAGTTTTGCCTCTAGTGGCCTGTTTCTAAAGTTACAGTATAGTGAGAGAGAACATTATCAGAGCACCCTACGATAGAGGCGGACAGTGTCAATTTAAATATACAATATACAATGTTTTATTGGGACATTCCTTTTTTGAGTACATTTTAACTATACAAATAACCATAAAATTCCCATGAAACAAGCAAGGGGTCAGGTAACTAAAAAGAAATCTTTATAAATAGCATAGCTATAGAAATGTTTAATTAAATGTTAGATGATAGATTTGCATGCAATTAAATAGGTTTGATAGAAAGATGGTACGCTAGACTTTTAAAGCTTTGTTTTAAAAATCTTTTGCTTTTGACATTTTAAAAAATTAACTTTTTGTCATTCACAGCATTTGTCTTATGAGACAGTGTATGGTATCTTTATATTTGGTGTTTCAGTTGCAACATTTTCTGTCGCAGGCATGCTTGCTTCCCAATCTTTTGAGTTCGGTCAGTCCCTCTGAACCTAAACTCAGCTCAGGTCACTGTGGAGATGGGCTGGAGCTCAGAACTTTTCTCCCCCAGCTGGAGAAACCAGGCCAAACCGAACCACCTGGGCATTACAGTCGTGGGTCGCGACCTGGAGATGAGAAAAACAGAACTGATGGTAACAAGCTGCATTTACAAATCAAACAAGTAATGACTTTAAACACTAAAGAAGGACTTGCTTTGCAGGTAAGACCCGCTCCCTGCCCCGTTCCTTGTCTGGGGCGGTTGTCCATGATGCTGGAGGGAGAGAAAGAACTGGCAAGGCATCTGAGTTTTCATCTTCACAGCGCCGTTCAGTAGAGCGGCTCTCTACATCTTCTCTTGAACCTTTTTCGGCTCCCTCAGCAGCTGTGGCGTGTCCTAACTGTTCCCGGGAACGAAAGATCAGAGAGGAATATGACAAGATTATCATTCAGGCTAGGAGAGACAAAGATTCTCTCAGTCAGAAAGTAGCAGAACTGGAGAATGAGATGAGAATAAGAGCAACACAGGAGAGACAACAGGGACGGAGCTGGGAAAAGATAAGAGAAAATGAAGAATCTACAAGAGGCACATCTGCAGATATGGGAATATCAAAGACTGCAGAGGTACCAGTAATGCACTGTCACTTTCTTACTAGAGGAACAACTCTGGAGTTTTCTATTGTAAATGACTCACTTACCTCATTAAGGTTGCGTTTGTTTAATCAAAACTACAATAAAAACGGTACTATTGTTTCATTTTCAGCAGCCATCATTCCAGTCTTTAGTGTCACATGATCCTTGAGATCCAGATATGCAATATGCACTTTAATACTTGTAAATAACTAAAATGCATCCGTTATTATATATCCACATGTAGATGTTATAAATTGTCTTACTAACGTTTGAATGTTAGTCACATGGTACTATATCATTTCGCGGTAGGATGTTAATTTAAAACAAAAATGCCAATAAAATGTTTCAAATTCATATTCATGTCCAGTTTTTTTCCTTATGTGGCAAGTAGCTGTATAATAAGCGGGACAATGCAGAGGCAGCCGGTAGTTATCACGAAATAAACCCCTTCAGCGTGATACAAGACCCTCCGCTTACTTAAATAGAACAGTCTATAATAAAATAAAATAGAAATGAAGCAAATAGTGTTTGAAGGTAATTAAATGTTGAATTTAATATAAAGGTAAACATTTCTTAATGTTTTGACAATATTAATTTAGAAAGATGCTGTGCTCCATTTCCAACCTTTTCAACAGTTTTGTGCCATACAGTCTTGAAAAAATAAAGATGAGTACTCTGCCTCTCCTTCAGGTGTGTTTGCAAACAGAAGCAGAGGAGCTGAGATCAGAGCTGAACTCATGTCGTGAGAGAGAAAAAATGCTGACACAAACGCTGCTCTCTGAGAGAGAGAGACTGACCCAGGACGTCCAGAAACTGCTCACACAGCTCAACAGCACCAGAGAGAGAAACAGCCAGCTTGTGTCATCCCATGACAACCAGCGGGTACAGATTACACACAGCCTGCCAATGCTGAGTTTTAGAACATCTGTTTGATTTCATGAACATGATGTAATCGTGCTGTTTGTGTGGTAGGAGAGCTTGTTAGCAGAACTACAGACCAGCAGAGAAGAGCTCAAAAGATTTCAAGAGAGTGTGTCTCTTACCCTCAGCCAGCTCAAGACTGAAAAGGTTTCATGTTTAATTTTGTCATTATTAGTATTATTCAGAGAAAGAAGTGTATCATTTCTGTGCTGCTACCATCACCAAGAAAAATCTTTTGGAATAAAATATGTTGACCCAGGAACACGCCTGACTCAGCAAAATCAGGACGCGTTTGGTAAACTCGCACCAGGTTGAGCCAATGTTTCTATATAGCTTCAAACAAACCTCAATATTTTTTTTTTTACACTTTTTGGGGAAATCAGCCTACACATTTCTTGCTTTTAGTGATCTATAGATATTAAGCCATAAAATAAAGTATTTCAATGTTGAAAAACACCACACCTTAACTGGAGAATGAAAATAGATGTGTGTTACCCTTTATTGGTAGATTATGTGAACTGCAGTTTAATTTTATTTTACAGGCTGAAGTGATGTCACACTTAGAGGACACAAAAAGCTCCTATGAAAAGGTAACCCAAGACATATACTAACAATCAAAAGTTAAGAGGTGGTTGGATTTGTTTATGTTTTTGAAAGAAAACTCCTATGCTCGTCAAATCTGCATTTATTTGGCAAACATTGTAAAATAGTAATGTTGTGAAATATTATTACAATGTATTTAAAAATGTAACTATATCTTTGAAGGCCAAGCTACATTTTCAGCAGCTGTTACTCCAGTTTTTTCGTTGTTAAATGATCCATCAGAAATCAGTCTAATGTACTGATTTGGTGCTCAGACATTTCTTTTGATTATCAATATTGAAAATATTTGTGCTGCTTTATTTAAAATGAAAACACAAATAAACCAAAGATGCGTGCTGCTTCTTCAGGTGTGCTTGGAAAATGCTGGTTTAAGACAGAAACTCAAGTCATTTCTGAGGGAGATCAGCTCAGCACCGTTTACAGAATCAAGCAGTCCAGATACAAAGACTTCTCACACGCACGCAGTCACAACGAACACCGAGATGATTGTCGTGTCACACCATGTGTCTCAGCAGTGTCCTGCAGGTGTCACACAAGGCAAGAGAAAACAGCTACATCAACCGTATTCATTATTCAGTGTGTTTAGTCTATAAGGTAATCTTTTCATGTTTAAGATGTTGTTTTTGTGATGCAAGCAGGACGTGAATGGTGCTTTAGTCAGTGTGAAGAGTTAAAGCATTCTGAGGGGGAGTTTACAGAGAAGTCTATAACCACAAACAACAGCAACTGTGAACAGCCTCTGTATAAACCTCAAAACTGCTACAAACAGTTGTAAGCGTCTGTTGATTGAGCAAACATATGTGCATGTATCTTCTGAATATAAGTTTATGGGAGTTATATTTTACTGTCAAAGCTTGATTGTGTGTTTCTGCAGGAGGAGGGAGCACAGTCTGCTACTGGATGTAATGCTGGTTTTGTACAGGAGGGAGTGGTTTCTGCAGGACGCCATTCCATACGTCAGACGTACACTCAGGAAGTGTGGACTGAGGCCTGAGGATATAGACTAAAGAATGTGCTTGTGTGTGAGTGAATGAGGGATGTGGAGAGTAAAAGATGTCCTGTATGAATCATACAGTAGTTAAGGAATGGTTCACCTAAAATGGCAAAAAGCTGCTACATCCTAAAAGTACAAAAGCTAAAAGGTTAATCTCTGTACCTTATTTAGCCCTAAATGGTACATATGAATACCTTAAATGTACATATAAGTACTTTTAGGTACATATTATTAGATAAAATGTAGAGATTAGTAACCTTTAGTAAAGCCTTTAATTATTTTTTTTATTAATTGGTAAAGAAGCAAGGTTTCAAAGCACTGTGAAATTATTATAAAAGTTGAACATAGACCCTTTGAAGTTACACAGTAGCTTTATATGAGTAACAGACAAACATTTAAGTTGTTACCTCCTGAAGATATTGGCATCTGTCCACAGGAGTTCATGAGGCAAATAATTTATGTAGGAATTGTTTAATAATCACTTAAAATTACTGGAAGATTATCAGTAAATTACTTAAATCTTAGTCTGTTTCTCAAAATAAAGCTATGGTATGAGTCAGATGTGCAGATACTTTATGATACTTTAATGATGCGTTTGTGTCTCTTTTTTTTTTTTTTTTTGAAGACTAAAGCCTTAATTTTCAATTACATGCACTAGACCCAGTCAACATGTGTGGTCATGCTCTGATCACAGTGACATTGCATCATTCTCTTATGATGATCCTCAAAGTGTGAGTATTGAGTAATATGTGATGTCATTGTGCATTTAAAATGCTGAGCAGGTTGAGAGGTGACAGACATCTACAAAAGTGCTTACTGAGAATCAACAGATGTTTCGATGATGATGTTTGGTTATTTGGTAATTTGATGTTACCATCATGAGTAGTGTTTGCTTCAGCTGGGCTCTAGACCCTTGACGTTATAACATTTGTTTTTTGGAAAGCACTTTTTGTTATGGCAAAAAAAACAAGACTACAACCAGGTGATACTGGTTTGTTATTGATGATAACAACAAAGTCATCACCTATATTCAGTATGCAATCATTGTAAGGATTTATTAATTTAAAGTATCCACATAACAACAGCTCTGTGATTATACAGTAAAATATCCAACAGTCTCATAATCATTTTGAACTGCTGTGTACTTTAAACACAAAGAGAAAGATCAAGAATCAGAGTACGAATCGATTCCTGCTGCAATGCATGCTGGGTACCTAGTCTCTGTGCAGTGAGTGCATTTTGACCTCACATTAGAATGAGCACACACTGAGGGCGCTGTGAGGTTACACTTTTAGCTCACTGCGTCCTCACATTGTGACCTCATCACGAGTATCCTGAGAGATAACCACATGATGACATAACTGAGATCTGGGTAGTGACCAGCACGCTATTGTGTGTCCATGTTATATAGAAGTCATCACAGGATAGAAACGACATGAAAGTGAGAAAATGATGACAGAAATGCATTTTAAGGTGAACTATTCTTTTAAGTGTTCTCACTATAAAACTGACATGATAATATATTTAACTTAACTAAGGAAACAATAAAGAAAAAGTACTGCTAACAAATTAATAAACCTGACACCCAAAGTTATTTCAGTTATTTAATGCAATCAAATAAAATCCGTCTGAAAATGCATTCAGTCAAGACAAAGCAGATTATTAAATGAGTTAGTTTATGAGTTCTTTATTGTTCACATGATTTTATTTCTCCAAAGTAACACAATGAAAAAACAAAACTATGTATTTCTATCACACCATGCAGTTATAGAGTTATAGTACTGATGATACATTTTGTATTGTAGGTTATTCTGTGTCAGTTGTTAAACGCTAATGTAGTCACTCTTGCAGGTGTTCAGGGGTTCTTGGCTGTGGCAGAGGCTGGTCCTGCGCAGTGGATGAAAGTAAGACCAGTCTCTGTCTCTTTCTCTGTTCCTCTTTCTCTCCATCTCTTCCTCCACCTGCAGCCCAGCCTTGTTCTTCCATTTCCTGAGGCTGCTGCTACATCGTGATATATCTGTGCTCTGTGGCCTTGAAAATTCATCATCATACTCCTCATCTGCTTCTTCTCCCTCCTGCAGTGTGTCATCCAGAATGCTAGGAGGCAGTGCTGAGCCTCTGCGATTCAGATTAATTGTTTCGTATATCTGGCAGGTTGGTGAGGTGGTTCTATAAAGAGACCTCGGCACGGGTCTGGCTTTGAACGCCCTTCGTTCTGTTTTGGGAGTCAGGTTGTTTAGCTCATCCGCTAGTTTTTTCTCTCTTTTTTTTCTCTCTCTTTCAATGAAGCTAAATGGCTGTTGAGGAAGAGGTGGGGACTGGCCTTGGATGCTTTGTTTGTGTTGATTTTCATGGTGATCCATTTGGTTGATTTGATTTTTTTGCCGCTGGAGCTTATTTGGGCTCTTATTGATGATGTCATAGAGCAAAAAAGTGGAGGCGGGGGCTGGTTTAGCGCGGAACTTTTTGCTGCATTCTTTTATCTCGTCCAGCTCTTTCTTCAGTCTCTCATTTTCCAGCTCCATCTCAGAGCGGGTTTTCACATTGCGCCGTTTGCGATCCTCTTCACGAAGCATCATGCGAAACGGTTTGGGAATGGTGACTTTGGCATTCTGTCTCAGGCTGTCCATGCCCTGATTGGCTGTGCTGTGAGATGAGTTCTGCTGAGAGTGAGACAACTTCCTTGGCTCGTCTAAGGAGTATTGCCGAGCCTGCTTTGGAAGAAAATCTAAGTAAATGTTCGATTTTTGTACTGTTCTCTGCAAATCTTTGTACCAATTGCTTAAATTCAATTTAGGCTTAAATGCAGTTTTGGTTTTAAATCAGGAAAACAAATGGTCAAAATAATATGTGAAGTGACTTTGTTTTTAGTAATGTTCAGTGCATATCTAATGAGTTTCAAATATCTAATGGGTTTCAAGGGTTAGTTCACCCAAAAACTCTAATTCTGTCAATAATTACTGACCTATATGTCATTTTAAACATGTTAGACCTTTGTTCACCTTTGGAACATATAGAATATTTTTGGAGAAATCTGAGAGCTGTCTGACCCTGCACAGACAGCAACACAGCTGACACTTTCAAGGCCGAGAAGGGTAGTAAAGACATTATTAAAATAGTCCATGTGACATCAGTGGTTAAATGTTTATTTTATAAAGATCTTCTGTGTCGGACTTCTACACGTGTTCACAAGAGTACCACGACACATGCATGTGCCTTTGTAACATGCATGTTACAAAGGCTTGTAAACAAACAGCAGCACTTGCAGATTTTACATCAGAATGCTGGCCCCTGCATCGGCAGCAACCTGCATGCATTGTGGCACGCTCATGATCATGCATCAAAGAATAACACAGAAGAAAAGAGTTGTTAAATAAAGTAAAAATTTAGTTATTCGTGTTTTCTTTGCACTCAAAAAGTATTCCCATAGCTGTTTAAAATTATGGTTGAACCACTAATTTCACATAAGCCACTTTTCAACTATACAGCTGTTCCATTCCATGCCGATCCCAGCTAAAGCAGTGGTTCTCAACCTGGGAATCTCAGCAAATGTCCGGGGCCAAACATAAATCTTGAAAATATTTATCTCAGTAAAATTACCATTTTAAAATCCTAATGTACCAAATTAAACTGATGTTATATTTTAAGTTTATTTATATTGAAATGCATGTCAGTTTAGATTGAGTGATTTACAGCGAGTTTCTGGGTTTTTTTTTCTACCTTAATTTCATGGCTTTCAGTATTTTCCCTAAATGACATTATCAGCATACCAATTTGACAGAAATTGAGTTAACATTAATGAATGTCAGAATTGTTTCCCTTTTGCTTTAATGATAGCAGTGCTTGAGCTGCGTGATCTCTACAAGTTTGTAAGACACCTGACCTAATGATCATATTCTTCAGCATGACGTGAAGATAATTCAAAGAGGATCTTATGCTTCAGGAAGCACAAGATCATCTGATGATCATAAAAAAGCATGATCTGATGATCATAAAAAAGCGTTTCACATGATTAATATTACAAATTTGCTTATTCTATTAATGACAGTAATACTCAAGAATGGTATCTCTGAACTCCCTATGAATAATCACAAAGCATCTAAAAGTAACCATGTGCTGACTCATAAAAGGATTTCAGTGGAAGTTGTCTCCGTTCTTCTGTGTACGTTACTAAAAAAAACGTTCTGAATAAATTTAGGCTGGTGACTAATTTGAGGGGTTTTGTAATGCACACACTGGTAATGTATCCAAATTTGCATATATGTGTTATATAAAAACCTACCGTTTAAAGTCTGGGCTTCTCAAGAACCTAAAACAGCTTTTCAGTCTGATGTGTGCTTATCTTTTTTCTGAGAGTGTTAAAATATTTGAACAAATTCTTGAGTAAGTTCAGCTCAGCTCTAGGTTCACACACTGACCCTTAACTTCAGATGAGAAACACCGTTCTTCAGATGGTCGACTGAACCCTTTCTCCCAATCTGGATGAGCTCCACCTGTTCACTAATACAAGAGGTCAAAGGTCATGGAACAAACACCATGTGTGTAATCTGACGTTTTAAGATACAATTTAGTGAAGAAAGCACATTACTTTTAATATAAACCATCAGTTTTCTAGTTTTAAGTAGTTGCATGTTTGAAAATATAGTTTTTGTATTCATTTATTTCATGTATTAAAAATGGCAGACCTCTCTGTATCTTCTCCATTTTGTCTCCAGCAAGCAATACGCTGTTTTTCTCTCCGACCAGGTTTGTTTTGGCTAAGGTAGACTTTTTCCAGCTCAGCGATGTTTCTCAAGTGATCTCTCTTTAGCTCCTCTAGTTTATTGTAGTATTGTTGTTTGGAAAACACAGGTCCCTGCAGATGAGGAGGTGCACATGGCTGCCCATAGTCAACATCAGAAAGGGAACTCAAATTGCACGCCGATATATTATCCCCTTCAGACTCCACCTCACACTCCTGAGAGACCAAAAGCAAGCAAACCGTAAGCAAACTACTGTTCAAATGGTAAATTGAAACCACATTTACTTCAAATGTTACAGTCAAGTATAAAAACAGTATATCTAGTAGTTCTTCCATTACAGAGTATCTGTTTCAGTTCACCTCCAACTGCTTAATTGCAAGGTGAATTAGTCTTTTATATTGTATAGTCAGATATCTACCTCTGTGTGATGAACAATATCATTGAGGGAGCACGAATAATCCTTCTCCTCTCCAAACATAGCCTGAAGTTCACTTGGCTGCAGCCTCTCTGTGCGCAGTATCGCGGTCATGGTCCAGGTGCTTTATTCTTTAGTACAGCACAGCTCGTGAATCTGCTTTCATATAGATTCAGATAATTATTTCTCTGCTTCCTTTCACCTCTTGATTTCGCTAGCTCCACTCATAGGTGAGGGACTGCCACACTCCAGTAGGTTAGGATTTCTTACCACACATTTAGATGTGCCAATCACAGTTTATCCCTGTGGATAAACCCCTAAGGGTCACGATTTAGAGGCCCATGGCTGTTCACCAGATGTCCCATATATTCTTTAAACCCTGATTTACACCTTCAAATGTGATTTAAAGTGAACCGTCCCATTCCAAACCTCAAATTAGATTTAGAGCTTAACAACAACTTCAATTACAATGCGGGTCCAGAAATGTGAAAGGATTTAGCTAAAGGATTTTTTTGTGTGTGTCACTATGATTGTAACAGATATTGAACATGATAACACTATTGAGAATGCTTTTCCATTTTCTTCTCAGTGAAAAATAAACAATGTAAGAAATACATACAATATTATTTCTCATAGTTGCAATTTAACAACAACAGTAGTGACTCTTGCAGTTAAGACTTATTTCTCACAATCGAGACTTAATGTCTATTGTTTAAAGCTTTGGATTTTTGTATCAGAAGTGCAGTATATGATTGACTATCAGTTGTTACTTTCTCACAATTGTTCATATCTTACAATTGCAAATTTATTTCTCAAAATGGCAGTTTTTTATCTGTTACAATATTATTTTTCTTTATAGTGATTTGAAAATATGACTTTATATATTGCAATTTGCAAGTTTATTTCTCATGATTATGATTTCTAAGAAATGTGACTTAATTTCTCATAAGTGCACCTTTTCTCATAATTGAGGCTTTGCATCCCAATATTGTTACTTTCGACATTTTTCGACAGTTTTACTCTGACTTCCATCTAAATCTGTCTGCGTAGTGAATGCATGTGTTTGTTTGTGCTGTTAACCTCCGTCAATATGTGTTCAGGGTTAATCAGTTCACTGTTAAAACCTGTGTCCGCAATCATACAGCTAACCTACACCTGACACCTCAACCTGGCAAACCATCTGTTCCACAAATAATAACAAACACATGCACACAACAACCTAATCACTAGCCTAAATCCGACACCCTACCATTTACTGGATAGTCTTACTGCAATGACTTCTATGTCCATTGTCTTTTCTCTGTAATTCGCTCTAAACTGAGATTTCCAGATTGTCAGCAGCTCTGACAAAACACAAAACTTACTTTTACACAGCTGAGATGATTTGTGGTATATGTTTTAGTGGGGGCCGAAGATGAATTTCCACGTGTGTGGACAATAATGTTTTTTTTTTATTTTATTCTAAACTGCTCACACATTTCATAATGCCCAGAAGGGGGCGATGTTGCTCTTGAGTAGTCAACCTGATGGTGTGGTTTTCCAGGTGAAATGATACAAAGAACACTGAACCAGAGGAAAATTTTAGGTGCTGTTAAGTAAGAGATGAATGTCTTTGTCTTGTTGCATGTCTTTATCTTTTAGTATTAGACAAGTTTGCCACACTTCCAGTCCAATCTCATTTGGTCATTGCTGATGATTAAGCTGTCTATTTATTGCAGCACACTCTTATGAACATGTGCTGTAAGGCTTCAAATACAGTTGTTTCGTTCAACTTCCTTCTTCTTTTGGCACTTCCTTAAAATGTGTCGAATCACGCTTCTGGTGTGACCTACAGTAAAATGACAAGTTCCTCACACTAGTGTTCTCATACAAACATGTGAGACAGTTTTCGTTTGAAGGTCATGTAATCCTGAGTACATTAGTCAATGATTTGCTAGATGCCTTACTCGAGGTCAGCTATGAATAACGGAAATTTATGGAATGTGTTGAGAAGGCTTGAGTGGCTAAAAATGTCCCGACCCAGAAGAGCACTTCACAGACACATAGTCATTCTGAAGTTTGGTATCATAAGGAGGTGTCTGCTTGTCCTCCTTAAACTGGAGCATCACAGTTACGTCACACGTGCTCTTGGACAACTTGGGCGACTGTTATTTTCTTGTTCTGATCTGGATATGAAAGAGCCCTGTGTTCTGGAAAAGGACAGCTTGTGTAAACAAGTCCTGCTCCCAATGTAGCCAAACATGCATGAATGCTTATGTTTAGCTTGGATGTGTGAGTGTGTCACTGGAGTCAAGACCTCGCTCTCTGCTAGAAATGTGTGGAGTCAGAAAGCACTGAAAAACACATTCTTAATGAGGGTCCAAAAATGTATGTTCGTTTTGTTTTGTTTTTTTATAGTGTTAAAACCTTACTTAGTTATGTTTATACTTAAAACAGAAAAGTTTTTATTTGAGATTTT
>JAUMHI010000019.1:1768289-1797617 GCA_032359435.1 Enteromius unitaeniatus
CCGCAAATGGATCTGAACGCTTCTAACTTCTAACTTCATTACAGATGACTTCACCACAACAGGCTTTAACCAAGCTTCAATTTTGGCTACTCGCCACCAACAGCTCCACAAACTCACTTCACTCACGGAGGAACTGGTGAGAACCATGCAGACGATCATGCCACCCACAACCACTGGCACTCTCTCTAACATGGCGGTCGCTCAACCTAGCCCCGTCACGCCACCACCTCAAACAAACACCCGTCTCTCACTTCCTGACAAATATGACAGCACTACGTGTATTAAGTGTAAGGGATTTCTGTCACAATGTTCAGCACGGAGAAACTCGTGACCCAGTCTGCTACATACTAGAAGCATACAGAGACCCTCTACCTCTGGTCTCATCAGCTCTTAAACAACTCTGAACAGCCAGGTTCTTCACTCTTCAAGTTATTCACTTCAACTGGATCTCCGAAGTGCCTACAACTTCATCTGCAACCGCAAGGGGGATGAATGGAAAGTGGCCTTCTCTACGAACAACGGGCACTACGAATATCTGCTGATGCAATTGGGATTATCCAATAGTCCCTTTGTTTTTCAGGATTTAATCAATGAGGTCTTCCGAGACATCCTCAACCAATCCCTCATTGTGTATATTGACGACATCCTCATATATTCTTAAGATTACAAATCCCATGTCGCCCATGTTCAAGCCGTTTTACAATGCTTATTAAGCACCAACTCTATGCCAAAATTCATAAATGTGAGTTCCATCAATTCAAGATTGCCTTCCCATACCCAGCCTGAAGCTATAGTTCCTGCCTCTCTCATCGTCGCTCCCATTTGTTGGGACATTATGACAGAAATAACTGACCCTCAGAACACTAATCAGGCTATGTGCCCGGGCCTCTTCGTGACCGCCTGCTCCATTGGATTCACGACACTTCCAGTGCTGGTCATTCGGGTATCACTGCCACCACTGAATTTACCAATAATCTGTTCTGGTGGTCCTCATTTTAAAGCTATGTCATCAAATTCATCCAACAATGCCCAACATGCAACATCTCAAAATCTTCCCATCAACGACGCGCTGGGCTTCTTCAACCATTACCAATCCCTCAACGGCCCTGGTCACATATAGCTATCAATATAGCCTCCAGGAACTACCCTACCATCCTCACCGTAATTGACCGCTTCTCAAAAGCATGTAGACTCATTCCTTTCGCCAAGCTTCCAACAGCCTGGGAAGCTGCAGAGGTTACGTTGGAACAGGTATTCTGTTTCTACGGCCTACCAGATGATATAGTATCGGACCGAGGACCTCAATTCACATTAAGAGTCTGGTACGCCTTTTGCTCTCAGCTCAACATCAATTTCAGCCTCACATCAGGGTACTGTCCCCAATCCAACAGTCAGGCGCAACGTCTCAATCAGGAGCTGACACAGTTTCTTAGGTCCTATTGACATCATAACCAACAGGATTGGAGTTGCTTTTTGATCTGGGCTGAGTATGTGCAAAACCCTCTACTGGCATGACAGTGCATCCTCGAATACCAGCAACCATGTTTCCATGGTCAGGGGAACCCTCTGACCTCCCAGCCTTCAATGACTGGCTGTGTCGCAGTGAGAAGACATGGAACTCTGCCCACATTCTGGTTTTCATCCCGAGCTCTTTGTCTTCGTCTGCCATGCAAGAAACTCAGCCCTAGGTATGTGGGTCCATTCAAAATTCTAAGACAAATAATGGCAGATTCTTATCGCCTTGAATTGCCAGCTAACTACCGTACTTCTTCCACCTTCCATGTGTCACTGCCCAAACCTGCTGAGAGGACTGAGAGGAGAGAGGGACCAGGACGATGTCGTGGAGAGCAATACCCCTCCCTTGATCATACCGAGTCTATGAAATCCTTGACTCCAGATGCCAAGGCCAAGTACTACAATACCCCATTGACTGGGAATGCAACGGCCCGGAGGAACAGTCTTGGGTGAATTCCCAGGACATCCTAGATCCCACACTCACTCAGACCACTTCTACGATTGATTCCTGCCTGCCTCGATCTCTGCCTGGTATTTTGACCACGATTCTGTCTTGTCTGCATTGCTCTGCATTGATTTCTGTTGGTGTGGTTTATACAAACTGGATTCCAAAATTCGTCTTGGGCCTTCTTTGTCGCACCTTCCTCTTTATGATGCAAATGTTCTCTATAGGTGAAAGATCTGGACTGCAGACTGGCCATTTCAGTACCCGAATCCTTCTCCTACGCAGCCATGATGTTGTGATTGATTGAGAATGAAAGAACAATATTATCTTGTTGAAAATGCAGGGTCTTCCCTGAAAGAGATGACGTCTGGATGAATTGTGAATCGTCTGACCACAGAACAGTCTTCCATTTTGCCACACTCCAGTTTAAATGATCCCTGACCCAGTGAAAATCCTTGAGCTTGTGGATCTTGCTTAGAAATGGCTTCTTCTTTGCACTGTAGAGTTTCAGCTGGCAACGGCAGATAGCACGGTGGATTGTGTTCACTGACAATGGTTTCTGGAAGTATTCCTGAGCCCATTCTGTGATTTCCTTTACAGTAGCATTCCTGTTTGTGGTGCAGTGTCGTTTAAGGGCCCGGAGATCACGGGCATCCAGTATGGTTTTACGCCCTTGATCCTTACGCACAGAGATTGTTCCAGATTCTCTGAATCTTCGGATGATGTTATGCACAGTTGATGATGATAACTGCAAAGTCTTTGCAATTTTTTGCTGGGTAACACCTTTCTGATATTGCTCCACTATCTTTCTGCCCAACATTGTGGGAATTGGTGATCCTCTACCCATCTTGGTTTCTGAGAGACACTTCCACTCTGAGAAGCTCTTTTTATACCCAATCATGTTGCCAATTGACCTAATTAGTGTTAATTGGTCTTCCAGCTCTTCGTTATGCTCAAATTAATTTTTCCAGCCTCTGATTGCTACTTGTCCCAACTTTTTTGGGATTTGTTGACACTGTGAAATTTTGAATCAACATATTTTTCCTTTAAAATGATACATTTTCACGGATTAAACTTTTGATCTGTCATCTACGTTCTATTACAAATAAAATATTGACATTTGCCATCTCCACATCAGTTTTTATTCACAATTTGTTTAGTCCCAACTTTTTTGGAATCCGGTTTGTATATGAAAATGATTAATTAATGGTTTAGTTCAAGTCATAAAAAACATTTATGTATAATGTTGAGATATCTTCTGTAATTATAGTACACAAGTGAGCTTTTTTGTTAGAAATAAGAAGTAATAATTTCCTCTGCATCTAATCTCATTAATAAAGAGCTGAGTTAGTGAAACAACTAAAATTAGATTAAATGAGAAAAAATAAATAAAGGGCTAGATCAGACCTAGTATGATATATAACGATGCAATCTAAGATGTTTTCCAATTGTATAGCATCGTAAAGATAATGTACTGACATTTTAGGTTGGTTTTGTGAAGTCACATCCTTTAGAAACCAGTGACTGTTTCCCTTGAGAACAGCTGGTCCTCTGTGTCAGAGAGAACTGAGAACTTGGATTCAGTGACTGTGTGGAAAGACAACCCTTTTTTTACCCCATAGTCAGCAGTTTAGAGATCCGGCAGATCTGGTGGTTTGAAGTTACAAAAAGTACTGACCCTGAGTCAGAGCGAGGTCACATCCTAAATTAACAATAAAGAATTCCGAAAGGAGAAATAATGGCATGGATGCTGGTGGTAGCCAGGTCAGTTAGAAGTCAGGATGAACTTCAGATCACCTGATTTATCACTATAGTTCCTTTTGGTCAAGGTCAGGTTCCTGCAGGTAGGTGGCTCCACAGATTAATTTCTGTTCTCGTCCTCTGACTGATCTTTTCATTTCCTTCTTTGGTACCACAATGCTGTGGTTATGTTGCCATGGCAACAGAAACAGTGAGATAAATGCATTGGGAGCTTTAAGATTAGTTTTTCAATTCAATTATTCAATCCAAATACACTTTATTGTTGGAATTCTTTCCAACATTTTTCTTGGATCTTAAAGTGTAACCTATTCAATCTAGCATCTGCATGCAAGCCTTCTGTTGTTTCTTTTTAATTTTTTAAAATTTAATGTTTCTCATACAAAATGTGAGAAGGGTCAGACACAATTTTTCCTGACAGGCTCTGCTATTTTTTCATATACACGTATTGAAAACTTTGCTCAAGTTTATTGTGTAAACTATAATGAATCTAAACTATACATAAATCAAAGCACATGGCACACAGTGTTTGGAGAAGAATGCTGGAAAATATACAGAAATAAGATGCTTGTCTATAGACTACTGCAGTACAAGCCGTGGTTCAACCAGCGACAGCAGAAGCACAATCTTGCCCTCCCAACAAATGCTGAATATGAGAAGTTGGCAAAGTAGAGAAACTGCTGGAGACAAGCAGGTATGTCTTCAAAGATAGCGTGTTCATGAATTGGCATACAAGTTCTTTTAAATGTCACTTTGTATTTAAAAAACAAGTGCCCTTAAATCTAATAAAATGTGTGATCTGAGTTAAATGAATCAGTCATTAATTATTTTTCTAATGTGCCACCTGGCTTGAAAAACCCGTTCTCAAAGATTTACTTTTAGTCATTATTGAGGTAGCACACATATTCTGAATGCCTTCGGCAGAATTCAAATAAGCAATTTTAATCTAGATTAATTTCAAGATTACAGTGAGATTAATCTAGATTGAAAAAGATAACTTAGACACTAAATTCTGTTGCACTTAAACTGTGCTAACATAAACTTAATGTTTAGGTTAAAAAACGGATGAGTTACAAAAACAAGTTATGTCTGTGAAGGTAAACTGCTAGGATAGAAAAATGGCATAAATGTGTGGCAGCATTGTAATATACATTAAATAAATCAATAAATCCTTTGTTCTTGTGTTACATTCATTGTCTGTTTAGTTCTGTTTATAACGCCGTGTTCATGTATTCTTGTTTTAGTTTCTGTTCATGTCTTCCGGTTTTAGTTCCTTTTTGCCCTTATTTGGTCCTTCCTGTGTCTGTATGTGATTATTAGTTAATTTGTTCCCACCTGTGTTTTCCCAGCTGTGTCTAGTTTGGTCAATTGTGTATTTAGTCCTTTTCAGTTCTAGTTGTCCGTGATTAATGTTGCTAAATGTTGTGAACCCTTGTGTATGCTTTCGTTTATTATTATTAAAACCCTTTATTGAGAATCTACCACAATCTCCTCCTCTGCACAACTATTACAGCTTGTCAGTGCAGCCAAAAGACAGAACAGTCATAATACTTTGCTTAGACTTTCACCATGGCATTGGAACTGCTACATCATTGTCGCTACAAAAACAAAATGGCAGTGCCGTGGTCGAAAACTTAAGGTGTGGTAATTTATAATTAGTCTGGGCGGCTCATTTTTTCACAAACTTGATGAGACCATTTTCAAGAACGAATAGTAGTGTACTATATGAATCTATATACAATAGATAACAGCACACAAAAACTAAGTTAAAGAAAAACCACAATGCCCACTTTGCACACATGTGACATGCTGTATGACTACAGACAGCCTAGATTATGAGTTTTATATGTCATGAAGACTCTTGCAGGAAGCCTAATAGTCTGCTTAATGTCTATTAAAAAGACAGCCCTCAAGGGAATGCAGAACTAATGGTTTCAAATGGAAAAGACAGTAGTCTGTCTTTTGCTCTGTGTATCTGCGCGTTTAAAGGCTTGGTTTTGTTTGCAGGGCAGCTGTATATGCTTCGAGCACTCATGAAAAATAACATGTGACAAGAACAACAACAAACCTTTTCACACTTCTAAGATTACAGAAGGTCTGTCTGTGCACTTGTCTAATACCAATGTGACATCATTTCAAAGCAGTAATGGTGAGGAGACAACAGGGTTTTCTTCGAAAATACTCAAGGAGGGGCCTTGTGTACAGAACATACTCTCACGAGACCCTCGTTTCGTTACCGTGGTTCTTTCTACCCTGGGGATGATAACGCCCTCTACCTTACCATCTCTATGGTTACAGAGTTGCATAGAACCAAAAACACTTAGAATCTCAACTGTACTGAGAACTTGTAGCAAACAAAATAAACAGCACAGAGCTTCTCAGTACTTAATGGCCTTTGAGCAGAGCGGGCCACAAGAGCACAGAACAAAGCATGTGTTGTTCTTTTCTGGATTAACATCTTAATGTCAGTCATCTTAACTTAACATCTTAATCGTGAAGCAAAATACAGAATAAGTACTAAAGGAACATTTCGACATGCCTTTTTTGTGTCGGCTTTGAAATTTGAACATGCACATTTCAAAACAAATTTCAAAACAAATGTTTTCAAAAACAAATGTGAAAAAAAAAAAACTAATTTGAACTTTGAAGACACATTATAGGGCATTTCCTTTAAACTACTGTGGAGTTCCATGGACAGTTTTTACCTACTGAGCTGTATGATGATCTGAATTCATTTACAACTGTACACAACACACTTGTGATTTTTTCAGAATTATAGCTATTAATTTTCATCATGCATGATAACAATTGATATATAATGTGCATCTTTTCAGTAAAGTCGATTCTGTAACCACTTGTAAATGCCATCAGGTGGGCGATTGCACATTGAGCAGTGTTTACTACACAGGGGTACGTTTCCCAAAAGCATCGTTAGCTAACTATGATCATTAGTTCCATTGAACTCAATTGGTAATGACGGAACTTGCGACCATGGTTGCTTTTAGGAAACGCACCCCTGAACAGTTCTCACTGACAAGCTGCGCAAGTTAATGATCACTATCAGCATGGTTTTGGCAGTTTGTCAGTAAATGCTTCTCAGTGTGAAGCACACCTAACGGCATTTACGCTGATTAGAGAACCAGCTTTACTGAGAAGATGCGCATTACATAACGACCAATATTTATTGTGCCACCCAAATTGTCATTTATTCTTTGTCCCAGAAGCTCCAGATAGATCTCAGCTGAAATCAGTGGATAAGCATGTTTTAAGTTTGAGCGTGTGCTTAGAAGAGGTTAAGCAATTTTTGTTATCTGTAAATTTTGTATTTGGGCACAGTGGTTTTTCTTTTTTAGTTGGGAAGCTGTCACTTAAGGTGTGTTTTTATGACTATTTTTATTATTATGTATTTCTCTAAAACCAACAGCTTCCTCCTCTCACGATATCATGCAAAGACAGCCTTATTGTAAAGGAAATTATCAGCTAACACAGTGGTTCCCAAAGTAGGGGTCGCGACCCCCTGGGGGGTGGTGAGACATTAAGGGGGGGGACATTAATTTAATTTTTAATTAAATTAAAAATTAATTTTTAATTTTTAACTATTCTAAATAACATATTTTATCTATAACTAACAAAAGATAAAAAAAAATAGTTGTTAATAGTTACATTTAAAAAACAAACAAACATGCAAATTCAAAAGCTATCAGCCTTTTAAATTTCTATCCGTTTGATCAGGACCCCTAAGGTGATTACGACAGATTAATCAAAAGCGTCAGTAGCAGCAGATCAGAAACTGTAGGTCACTGTGATATTGTAATAAACTGTTGTTTACACCACTTCATGAAACCCTTTTCTTTGCTTAATGTGTTGTAGGGTATACTTGATACTCTACTAAATGTCAACAGTGTTATTACAAAGAGTTTTCTACATTTTATTTCATCTAAACTGTTGCAAATGCCACAGCATTTGAGTTTCCAAATATTCCGAAATGTTTGTATACACACACACACACCCACTAAATATTTGAGTATATCCTTTCACATGACCTCAGATACTTGAATATCTTAAGAATCCAAACCTTAAAGCCCTAAAAACTGTAAGTTTGTGCAACACAAAAGAAGATATTTTGAAAAAGAATGTTATAACTGTATCTGTCCTTATAGTTAAAGTCAATGGAGTCCAAAACAAAATTAATAAATCATTCATCATTCAAATTAATAAATCATTAATCTTCTATGAAAAACAAGATTACTCCAGAAGCCTTAATTTGTTCATCAGAAAACAGGCTCTAAGAATTATATCAATGAGATTAGAGCTGTGGGTATTGTCAGGATCTGTTACAAATGGCAAGGTCTGAAATGCTCTCCAAGCCTCTCTAACTAATCTAATCACACTAACACAGCGCTCTTGATAACATTCCTATATCACCTCCTAATAAGAAATTCAGTTCCTCTCATCTGCCAAAGCAACGCAGTATCTTATTTCCATTTTCTTGCTTATGAAGTGATCTGTGTGTGAGTGGATTGAGCAAAATGTAAACAATGTCTTTTTATAGATCACTGATGTGGATTTGTTTTAGTCTGTGACCCATGCACACACGCTATAATTTGTTCAGTCTTTGCCTAGCTATGGATCTAGAGTTGCTTCTACCATTGCTGGCATGCAAACTAGCCTAAACTGATGCAACAGACATGACATGTGTTTGTATTGGAATGTCTGTATTAAGTCAGAGGGGTAAAAGATAGCTTGGTCTTCAGTCTTTATTTCGCATGAGTAGCATTTAAATCAAAATCTGATTTAAATTGGAAAGTTTTACAATTTTGAGAAATGTTAGTGAAACATAACACAAAAAAGTAGATTCTGCACTATTTCTGGGTGGCTAATAAACTAAGTACATCTGTGACACTGATCATGTGATTTACAGATGGTCAGATGTTCTTACTGTCCGGATTCCAGGATTCTGAATGAAAGAAAAAGAGAAGCAATTATTTGAAATGTAAATCTTTAATAAAGTATTGCATTTAGTTGGGAAAAAGTCATACTGACTGGAGTATTTTGTAAAAAAAAAAAAAAAAAAAAATTGGCAATTTTGGGGTGGAGTAGCACAGAAATACCACAAGATTTATCATAAGGAATTAGGTAAGAGCTGTTTATATTTCCCTAGCATTGTGATGATGATGATGATGGATTCATATGAACATGTTCCTCCTAAAACCTCTTTAAGGAGGCGTATATCCACAGTTACCTCACCTGTCCCTTAAGACGAAATATAGTCATTGTTCTTGATAAGCTGACTGATGGGACAAACTTAGTTTTTAATGTTAATATTAACAAAGAAAAATACACATGGACAGAGACTTTTTAGTCAGTGGGGTAGAGAAAGAGCTATGTTTGTGCTGTACAAACAATGGAAAAACACAGATTCATTCAAAAAGTAGGCTTATGACTTATTTCCTCCTGTGACAAACCAAAAGAGTCATGCAAACATCTGACCACACTTCAGTAAGACTCCAACAGAAACCTATGAATTGCAACTTCCCTGGTGAAAAACTAGTTTACTGTTGTTCCAGGCTGGTTTAAGGTGGGTTTGAGTCAGGGTTTTTCGCTGGTCTTTAAACATCAATATAGCCAGCTGGTAAGTGGTTTACTTGACTAGATAGAAAACTGCATTTCACAGCATTATTCCACCTTAAATATATGCTAAGAATGAGCTCAAGTAAATATGAGTAAATATATAATTTAAGTTTTATACCATAATTCGCCTGATTAATCAAAAAAGCCAATGTAAACCCCAAATAAACCAACCATTAGAAGTACAAGGAACTGTCAGAGCACTTCCAAGTAACGTTAAAGCAAACAATATGTAAACAGTTTTCATTCCAGTGCCAAACGAGTCGCTGTAAACAAAGTGAATGTATGGTAAATAGTGTGGTAAATCAGGAGGGTTTACACCCCGCCTTGGGAGGAGTGGATGAATCTAGATCCGAAGACAGGCAGGATGTGAACACGCTCTCGCGCAGCTGGAGCTAAAAGGTAATAATTATTTTGACAAAGATAACTGCAGAAGTGTTGCATTAGATCAATTCGGTTCTAGTCGGTGTTCGCCGAGTTGTGATACTAAGACGACCGCTTTAACTTTCATGTTTCGTGGTGAGGAGAGGGAGAAATAGAGTCGCCCGCGTGCGGGTGAGTTTTGACGCTAGCAACGTCGGCTAAAACGCTCCTTTTTGAGGTTGTCTAAATAAACTGGTTCTTTACAAATGCTGCTTCAGCGAAAGTTAATGTGTCTGGTGGGTGATTTCTCGGCTTTTTACCGCTCAGAAGTAAAGTTAGTTTGATTGTTAGCCTCTTCGGCGACGTCACCTGGCTGAGAGGTGAGGTTCAGTCACAGTTAACATAATAGTTAAAATAGTCAACAGTTTCGGGAAATGCAGGCAACTTGTAGGCTGATTCAGAGAAATAACTAGGCTACTGCAAAACAGGCTAAATTTAGTCGCAGCCATGGTTCTTGTTATTGAAAGTTATTTGTATTTACGATAGCGTGTCTACAATGTCAGATTTTATTAGATAAGGTTGGTGGGAATAATGGATTATTGTTAACGGATATCCCCTTTCACCATATTTTCAGATTCGCATTCTGTAATATGAATGAATCCTCTTTTCGTTGTACTAGTGGTCTGTGTCAACAAGTTTTGACCTGCCTAATCGTGTCTGTACTAGGGTTTACTTTGACAGTTGGTGTGGTACAGGAATTCATAGTATGAACAGGAACCTTATTCTTCTCATTTATAAAATATATCATTTACTGTCATAAACAACAATCTAAATAGGTTTTTAACGAAGCACATTGCTGTTTTATGGTGTGTGCCTTGTTGTTTGCATGTAGTTTGTGTTTTGGTTCCTGAAAGGAAGGCAAAATGTCAGTTAAATAATAAAAAAATGAAAAATCAACGTTTTAGGGGATCAAATGACGGCTGTTCAGTTAACTACATTACATTAAATGCCCTTTAAACTCTTCCAGTTCCAGCTCCCTATGAATCTGGAATTCATAATGTAACTTTAGATTTGTCCTCTCAGTTACAGGTTTCTTATTCGCACTAAGCATTATTTGTTGTTACAGATGTAAGTTAGAAATGTTTGCTTTCATCAGTGATGTTTTGTAGCGTAAATGTATTCAGACCGTTCCCTGAAGGGGCTGTAAGTGCAGACGAAAATGAGATCAGTGGCCACTTCCAGGAATTTTCTTTTAAGACCTGTTTGATTCTGAATGGCTTTTCTTAGAGAAGAAGAAAGAGATCCTGGAAAAAAAAAAAGTCATCCTTATGGATTAACATGAGTAACCTTGTACTAGGAAGCAAGAGTAACAACCAGTCATGAAAATGTATTTTTTGCTTGCTTTACATTCTGACTGGCACAGTCAAGATCGCCTGTAGATTTGGGCTGTAATATTAAGTTGTTGTTTTTAAAAACATTGGTGTTTTATTATTAATAACGTTGCAATGGTTTTTTATATATATATATATATATAATATATATTTTTATAAAATATGCTTTAATCATTTGACTTTGATTTGTTTGAGTGTGTTTCTTTTGAGTACTCGAAAAGTAACCTTGACAAAAAGAAGATTATTCATAACATTACAGCATTTCTGTACTATCTAATAGTTGTACACTCATAATATTCTGTTCATAATAGTCTTTCTGTTTAGTGATCACAAAAGCAGACTTTTAAGCAGACAGAATGTTCATTTGGTAGGGAGTTATTTAATTGCATAACCCTTGGTACTGAGAAAGGCCACAAATGTTGCATTAGCCTTATGACTGGTAGTGGTAACCATTTACCGCCTGTCCTTCCTCATTAACAAGCGGTTTTAACTGTGGAGTCAGAATGAGTTTCATTCCTGCCTGGGTTTCACTAGCATGTAGAATGTTATCTTCATTATGGAGAGGTTGCATGCTCTTAGGGAATGTAGCCTACGCTCGTCTTCAAGTGCTTGAGCTTAGCATAACCCCTAGATTAGTTTTAGGTCGTAGCGGTGCATTAGGTTTGGAAAAATTGAAGTACAGTTTTTGCATCAGTGATTTCCTTTGTATTTTAAATTTTCAAATTTTAGCATCCCAAATCATTTTAGAAGTAATGAAGGAACACATGTTTTCTATTCTTGTACTTCTCAAGTCATTGCGCGTGATGAGAAGGAATAGAAAGACCAGGTAATGAACAGTGTGCGTCAGTGGGTTTTTTTTGACTAACTAGGGTAAATCCCTCCCTTGGAGTTAAGACTCGTTATATATTTCCTTGATGACTCAAGTAATGCCCTTCAATTTGAGTTGGTGCCCCCAAGGTGTTAGTCTCGTTTTACCCATTCAAATGTAAGCATTTTAAAAGTAATCTAAATAATGTGTTAAAGGTTTCGAGGCTCGTCTTTAAAAAAAAAAAAACTGCAGTCAGTCAATTTTTCCAGTGGATGTCGGTGCTTCCAGTTTTTTTTAGAAGTATCCTTTAAGATCTCTCAGGCTCCTTTATGAAACTGTTTCAGTCACTTGTGTTACATTTAGCTGCCATATGGGAAAACTCCACCCAACTCCACCCCGATAATTAGTTTCAGTGATAGAGAATTCACCCTCTTCCAGGAAACCTAAAGAGACTTCAGATACATTATACTGTTAAAAGGGAGATGATAGGCTGGTAATGGCCTTGTTTTTTTTTTTAGTTTCACATTGGCAAGATGTAGGCCTGTATGTAAAAGACAAGCATGAATAATTTTTGTTCATATTTCTTCCTTTACAAATACACTACCATTCAAGCATTCAAATGATCAAAAGTGTCTGTGAAACTTTCAGCCTAAAATTGTCTTTGGATTAATGTTACCTCACCGACCCCAAACGTTTAAATTATATTCTGTTTAGTCATTTGGAGCTATTTTTTAATGTCATTTTTTTCTGTCCATCTTTTTGAGTCCATGTACTGGTGATCATGTTTTGAAGTTGTTTGACCTATACAGAAATTAATTATTTATATTTAAATTTTCTATATATTCTTCTGAAATTTGATAAATTGGTGAATACATGATACCCAGCCATCTTTAAAAGCCATTAACCAAACCAAAGAGTGAGATACAGATTGAAATCCACTGAGGATAGACATGGGATAAGCAAACAATAAACCACTGACCACTGAGAGCAGGAAATGATTGAAACTAAATTTTCCTATTCAGCATATGCCATCTGTACAGTTTTGAATATTGTTGGACTTGTGATTGTAAGGATTTTCTGATTAGTTTTGTACAGCATGCATCTTTTCTGTGTTGTTTTGGATTATTTGTGTTGAACTGTATGTCATTGTAGAGTACCCTGTTAAGTGTTATAATGCCAGTCTTTATAATTAGTGAAACTTTCCTTTGTTATTTAGAACTTGCCAAAGCGAAAGAATACGTTTGGCATCAGTACAGAAATGGCTTCATATCTCATAAATATTGAGGAATGACATGAAAGCTAATGTAATTATACCATATAGATCCATCTCTGAAATTGTGATAACATCCATGCATGCACACCTGTAACAGTCAGTTGAATTTCTTTGTGAATGCAAGTTTTAATGTTGCTTGGCAGCTCTGCATTTTGCCTGATGTATGAACAGCGGATTCATCCTTGTTTTGACTTGTTCTGCACATTCCAAGGATGCTCTGTGAATTCTCACGACATTTACGTTCACCTTTTCTCAAGTGTAAAAAAAAAAAATCGAATCCATCCTGCCTGCTGATAGCTGATTTTGCACACTGTTCCTGTTTCTTTACTGACCAACAGAAAGATAATTAATGGATAATCGGTTGGTTTTAAAAATCAGGAACGATTTTTTTCCCCACAACCATAGAAGATAATTCAAGTGAACAGGTTTAGTTAAAAATCTTATATAATAGTTTTATAATAGTTGGGACAGATTTTCTGTTTTAGTACACACACAGAAAATGTAAACCAAAATATCCACCAAAAAGAGGTTTGTGATTTGCGAATCGTAAATATTCAACATTATCATTTCCTCCAATAACTTTCCCCTTTATTATTCTGTAACCTGAGGCAGAATTTATTTTATCCAAAGAACATATTTGGCTGACAATACTTAGATCTATATTGGGAGGTCTTCTATTCTATTCAAATCTTCAAGAGATAATTATCACCATTCACTGTGATTCACCATACCATAATTCATCATTTTAAACCCTTTCGGAGTGACCCCTAGTAACAAAATGCAAATGTGCTAGTGCCTATTGCCCTAAATATTAATTGTCCCGCCCTTCCCCCAAAAAGACTGAAAATGTGGACATAGTCAGAAAAAACAAAACAAATGTGAGCAGAGTCAGAACCATTTGTAAAGGGCTGGTGAAAGGATCAATGTGAGTCTTTAGTCTGTTGATGTCAGATGGAGAGAGATCAGTTCATTGTTTACACAGCAAATGTACTGTTAATTATTAATAAGAGACTTAACCTCTTGGGGTCTCTTTAGCTATTAGTGCACTTATGGTCAGAGAGAAGAGGACCAAATGCACTAAATGTATTCATCGTAGTCATCAGTTCCATCAAAAGTGCTTTATGTGCTGGACGTGGTTTTGAAATGTTTATAACGTTTAGACCCTGTTTGATGTTCATTTGTAGTTTACGGCAAGTTTCGTTTTTTGCTTTTCATCTGTTGTCATGTTCTATAGTAGTTATTTTCATTTCAATTTGTCACTTGTCTGTGATTTGCATTGTGGATGTGAAGACATTTGTGTGGAGTCACAGTGGCAGAGGGTGTAATTTGTTGCTTTAGAGCTTGATCAGCTTTTATGAAAAGTAGTAGCTAGCTTACACCAGATTTTCAGTCCCTCAAAGATCCTAGTCGTTTCAAGCAAGTCTAACAAATAATTGAGTTCAGACCACCTGGACTTATCCTCAAGTGTGATCAGACTTTGTTTATTCTTGCAATTTCAGGCTCTTATGCTCCTTCATATATCCATGTATTATAGCAGCAGCAAAACATGCTTGTTTTTCTTTCTCCCCAGATCTGGATTTCCTTTCCACGTCATCCCTGTTTCTGAGATTCGCTCTGTTAGTGTGTCAGGATGGGCTAAAAACAACTGCTCACCATACACCTGGACCCTCCACAGTCTCACCTGTGCACAGGTAAACAGGTACACACTAATGGCCCAGAATAATTATTTCAGCTAAGAAAAAAAAGTTCTTCTTTTGTATCTTTTGTTATATACAATGTTAAGTCACAATTTACTAAAATACCATTAAATAGTTTAGAATTGAATTTAAGAATAATGGACATTATACAAGACAAAACATAAAGATAAAGCATTTTCTTGTTGGAAATCAATGACTTTCTGTTATTAACTGCCTCATATGTAGTCTTTAAATCACCACTAATCCCAGAGGCCAGCTGGTCCATGAGGCCACTTTAAATTTAATCCTTTATGTCGTACCTGCTACACTAGACTACCTATAAACTCTCATTCAGCTCTGTTCTATAGGAAATACTAGGCCTTGTACTGGTATCCCTTAGAGAGTTATAAAAAGAATAAGATAGGAGTGTGCAGGAAGTGGGCTAGGATGGAGCGGAAAGAGAAAGAAAAAGTAATCTGAACTGAAGAATGTGGAGTTGAATAAATGAGAGAAACCATGTGCAACAGAGCAGAGGGGTTGCTGGGAGACAAAAGCAACGAAACAAGAGAAAGAGGGAGGAGATGAAAAGAAAAGAAGCAACAGATGGATAAGAAAATGACATGTTCAGGTTAAATAAAATAAGTAGTATTAGTCCGAACTGAAATGGAGTTTTGCTAAAAAAAAATTCATGAAATTGTGGGTTACCTCTATGTAACAGTTAAACCCAAAGAGGTTCACATGGTTTAATTTTAGCACGCCAGTCTAAAATTAAGATGGCCAAGCGTGAAATGAGGCCATGTCCTGATGTTTTTGTAAGTCAAGAAGACAAACTAGCAATGTCTTAAGTAGTTATATGTGCACTTGTTATTAGCATGCAGTCTCAAACACTAGCTCCCAACACATGCACAAACAAACTCTGAAGCATTTGAACTTATTTGTTTTATGATTATCTACATGACATTCTTTTTTGGGTGGGACATCCTTTTTATTGGGTGTGTGGTTAAGTAGAAACCCTTAGCTGAAAGTATCAGTTAATCAGTTTCGGTGAGAGATGCTTGAAGAGTTTAATTGGAAATGTAAAGTCTTCTGATGAATTACTTTTCAGTGTGTTCAGAGACATGTAGATGTGTAAATAATGGAATGGTTCCTTTTTCTTTCATGATAATAAACTGTTAAACCTCCAAGATGCAAGGAGAGTAAAAACAATCAAAACTAGGTTTGAATTTATAATCAGATATTATCTTGTGAAGTACTGTTAGTCAAGCAGAACTTTAATGTGCTAGTGTTTTGCTTTACTTGGGGCTAAAACTGTCAAGCAGAACAATATTAAAAATCATTTATAAATCTTTACTGTCTGATTAACATCAGAATTAATGCATTCTTTAAAAAATGCATGTGCCATAAATACAGTCAGTATCAATACAGTATCTATCTCAGGAAGTATTCTGATCTGTTTGTAATTTGTGAAATCAAAAGCATTGGCTCTTAAAAGTTTGCCTCCCTAGTCATTTTTTTAGTTTGTAGTCCTGACAGTAGTCCCTCATCATCCATGTTATTTGTTGTTTAGGTGGTGAGTCTCGACACCATGCAGGGACCTCGGAGGAAGGTAAAGGTCATGGTGATAATGACAATGATGTTCATCTTCATCGTGGTGGAGGTCTCTCGCAATGCTGGGAAAGGCGGCGGGAACAAAAATAAGCAACTGGTTCCCACAAAGCGTTTCTGGGCAAAAGATCTCCCCAGTGACGCTTACTGGAATCGCCAGCAGCAACAGCTGAACTACATCAACAATCCCAACCTAGAAAAACTCAACTTCACGATTGATAAGCTTCCAGACTGGCTAAATGACACGGTCAATCTGGACTCCTGTGAGCCGGACTTCAGGGTGACCACCCAAGTGAAGGATTACAACTCTCTACCGGATCGCTTCAAGGACTTTTTGCTCTATATGCGCTGCAGGTCCTATCCAATAGTGGTGGATCAGCCGAACATCTGCAAAGACCCGCCGTTCCTCCTCCTGGCTATTAAATCTTTAGTCCCGCACTTTGATCGACGCCAGGCCATTCGCGAGTCGTGGGGCAAAGCTGGCCTCCTTGCAAACAGAACCGTTGTTACGGTGTTTCTTCTTGGAAATGCAGCCACGGAGGACCACTTTCCTGATCTCTCAATGATGCTTCTCCATGAGAGCTCCTTACATGGAGATATCCTTCAATGGGACTATAGGGACACTTTTTTCAACCTCACCATCAAGGATGTGCTTTTCCTAGAATGGCTGAACACTCGCTGTTCTGGAGTCAGTTATGTCTTCAAGGGAGATGACGATGTTTTTGTTAACACCAACCGCATTATAGACTTCCTAAGCAATCTTTCTCTTGCCAAAGCCAAAGACCTGTTTGTAGGAGATGTGATTACCAATGCTGGTCCACACCGGGACAAAAAGGTCAAGTATTTTATCCCCGAAAGCATGTTTGTTGGAGCATACCCTGCTTATGCGGGTGGGGGTGGTTATTTGTTTTCGGGACAGCTGGTCCAGAAACTTCATAATGTCTCAAGGTTGGTGCCCCTCTACCCCATTGATGATGTCTACACAGGTATGTGCCTTAAGAAACTGGGCCTTGCTCCTGAAAAGCACAAAGGCTTCAGGACCTTCGATATCGAGGAGAAATATCGCAATAATGCCTGTGCCTATAAAAGCCTGATGCTGGTCCATCCCAGAAGTCCTCAATATATGATTAAAATCTGGACCTGGCTGAATGACCCAGCCTTGAACTGTCAGTGAACTGCTGATCCAGGGTTTTGGCTGCTTTAAAGGGATGGTTCACATAATAAAGCAAATTCTGTCATCATTTACACACCCTCATGACATGATTTGACTTTCTGTCATTTATTTAGTTAATTTGACCAAAAATACACTATGACTTTTTTTCAGTGGGACCAAGGCTTTTTTGGTCACTATTGACTTGCATTTATTTAGGCATCTTTTTTGTTTTGCTGTTGGGTAAATGATGACAGATTTGCCATTTTTGGGTGAACTAACTCTTTAACCTTTTACCACGATTCTATTGGGATTCTATTGAGCATCTATATGTCCTTTATTTCACGTCAAAGGTCAGTGGCGATGATGAGCTATTTAAATGTGTATATATTTCAAATGTAGCTCTAAATTGCTATCCAAGTAGTATTGAAATGACTTGACTTTTTGTGTCAACAAATTCTGCTGTTAATGTTACAAGTATTTATACAGTTCTCTCTGGTTGTGAAATCAGCTGTGCTGAGGATTGTGGAAGATGCAGTTCAGCTGGTCTGAACATCAGCGCAATGGAGCATAAATACCTGCCGATCATTTTGTTGAAATATTGTTTCTTTTTCTATAGGAGAATTCTGTTGCATTATGTTAAAGTAAAGAGACATGTCTGAACACACTATGCAGTCATCACAAGCCTAATCCATGCTTGGTGCTCTAGCTCTCTGTAATGTATAAAAACATATTGTCCCTTCTGTTTTGCACACAGTCCATTATCGATTAAAATAATGAGGAGTTGGCTCATTTTAGAGCCCTATTTTTGGGGACGGTGGGATTTGGATAACAACTAAATATAGGTTGCCTACATATGTGCTTTTGACTTACTGGCTCTTTTCCTTCTAGATTATGTATTCGTTTTCAGGGGCGGACAATCAGTTGCAAATCACAAAGGTTTGTATAAACGGCCGGGTTATTGTGTCGAAGAAAGGTTTCAGATTGACAAAATCATTAGCTGCAGAAGACCAGACCATATGCTGGCTCACCTCTCAGATCTGATTCTCAGGATGCTTTTCTAGAGTTTTGGTCAAGCTTGCAAATTAGAGACAAGAAAATTTCAAGCAAATCAAAGACTATGGGTTTCATTTTCTATTTAAAATCCAGGGATCCCAAAATGTACCTTGCCTGTCGCGATCTTGCTGTTTTCCGTTTATAAAGAGGCCAGGGAACGGGGTCTCAGCTGGATGACTTTATTGAATTTTACACAGTGGTCCCAAACTATGCTACAGTGACCCCTGCTGGTCTGCATACGTTTTTCATTTTTTTTAAAGAAACACTGGGCATTTTTTTGAATTTGTCTTTAAAATATTTAACTCATGTCCGTGGCCTGACTGTAAAGTAGTAATTTATTTTTCTGTTTTTGATTATTTTATGACTGTGTCTTCTATTAAAGACTGTTAGACCTAGTGATTATCATAGGGTGAGCCGAGTATATTCGTTTTATAAATAAAATCTGTTACTCTTCTTTACGGCTCATTGGTTGCTTGCTGAAGAGCTAGATTACCCTTTTGACAGGTCGTGTTTGTGTAGTGTCATAGATTGTAGTGGTTAATATTAAGTTGTCCACTGCTATGAGGAATGAGGGCTAAGGATATTTTATATTGTCTGATGTTTGGTGGAAGGAACAAAGTGTTTACATGAGTTCATGAACAGTACAAAAAGCTTGTATTTAGAAACTTCTTTTTGATTATGCAAGTTTTTATACACTGGTATTTACTGTAATCTTATGAGTTCTCAAACTTTAAGAAAAACAAAATCTTTTCGTTTTTCATATTAGAAATTATTTTAATTCAGTTTTTGTTATTGGCTTCAATATAATTCTTTATCATAAGATATTTGAACGTTAATATGATGCCTTAAATATTGCTTTAGTCATGCATGTATGCATATTTATGTTGATGTGTACGTATAGGCTCAGTATGATCATGAAAGTCCAGTTATAAAAATGAAATCATTGCTGATGATGAAATCACAAGTTAGTATTTTGGAACTATTACTCAATCATGTATATATATTGAGTTTTTCAAACATTCATTTTATTCCACAAAAACACAGAGCAGTCAAATGACTTTTTTTTGTTTTGTTTTGTTTTTTGCCACATTTATATAGTATTTTCTGATTTTGTGATTGTTAATTGTTTGTCTTTTGTAATTTATCATGCACAAGTGTTTTTGTCATGTTTTGACTGCGTTTTTTAAATGTAATTATTGTAATAAATTGAATAAACTAATGTGTTATACCTCTGTCATTTCTGTCTGAGTGCTTGTACTGTTATTCATTTTCTATTCAGGCCTGCTATCAGATTTATTAATTTCATAAATGTACATCTCTCTCTCTCTCTCTCTCTCTCCTACTGTTGTGTGTAAAGCTGTAGCTTATTTGTACCAGCAGAGGGCATCTTTGTTCCTTGTGTGTCTTCGAAGAGCCCGGCCTTTCCACCGGTGGATCATTTTTGTCACTCCGTTTTATCTGATAAATACATTATCAGTCATTTCTCTTAACTGGATGTCACCCTCTCTTTGATTCACTAAGGTGCCTTGTCATGATCAGTTCTGTGAAACTATCGTGTCCCAACATGCACCGTAATTTCTCCTCTGACATTTAATTATACCGAGTCTCACAAATCATCTGCGGCTCTGTAAGAGATCTAGAGCTAGACACTGAATTTTTAAAACCTAACTGCACTTAACATGTTCCCTGTAGCCTACTGCAAAAAGCACTAAATCTTATTTGCACTTCTTTGTGTCATTTACTACCTGCTGAGATAACAATGCAGTGCATGCACTCTCTTGTTGGTTGCTAAGACAAAAAATTGCTTTGATGAAAATTTAGATGGGTAGTCAAAACGAATACCATGTGCTAGGTATTTTTCTTCAGCATTATGATTTTATATAAAAATAGATTTTCGCAGTCCATCTCAGCTTTTAGTCATTAAAGCAAAAAGGAGACAAAATTCATGTATATTTTTAACCTTTCGCTCAAAATTGATATGATGATAATATAAAATTACTTTATCATTTAAAGGATAAAGGTCGATTAATGAAAAATGATGATACCTTAAATTTAAAATAACAGTAAGCTTGAGTTTTCAACAGCTATTACTTCAGCCTTCAGTGTCACATGATCCTTCTGATATCATTCTAATGTGCGGATTTAGTCCACAAGAAACATTTTTTAACAATCAAAGCAGTTGAGTAGAGTAGTCTTTGCTGAATAAAACTATCTTTTAAAAAAAGAAATTCTTACCGACCTCAAGCTTTTGAACAACAGTTTATTGATTTATAGATAGATAGATAGAATCTTAGAATAGTTGCATTTTAATGTTTAAAATGAATACTGAAAGAGATATTTGGCTAATATTGCATTGATATTACAATATCAATAGGCCACACTTTATTTTAAGGTCCAATTCTGCTTGTTAAGTAGTTGTTAAGTGTAGGTATTGGGTAGGATTAGAGATGTAGAATATTGTCATGCAGAAGGTGCTTTATATTGGTGGTATTTGGTCTCCATACTAAAGTAAAGTTTATCTTATCAATATATGTACAGTATCTTGTGGAGGGATGCCTGTAAGCAGGAAATCTCAAAGTGTTGGTGATGGTAAATGAAAAATTGCACTGCCACACCCCTTTCCTGACATCTTGTCCCTGAAGACGTGGAGTGAGAGGACAGCTGAGGAGTTGCTATAGAGACTCTTTCTCTCGGGATGGAGAGGTGCTCTTCTGTAGGGTTAAGAGTCAGGGGAGGATGCGTGTAAATGTGTGCGTGAGAGATTTTGAATTCATTTTCTTTGCTTTTCTGTAGCCTGGTGATCAGTGAAGTGGAGTAACAGTGTGTTTTACAATCTCACAGCCTCAGGGAATGAATGAAACTAGTGTGTGTGCAAAATGATACATGCGTTTGTGTAACTGAAAACAACAGCAGATGAAGAACGATAAGGTGTCTGAGCATGTAAGGAGTATAACATCATTACCTTTTACTTTCCCTCTCCTCCACACACACAGAGCGAGCATTTGCGGCCATGTAAGGATATGAGAGAGCAGAAATGAGGCATGAAAGAAACCTAGATGATAGAGAAGCATGTGCTGAATTCTGTTCAGCTTGGCTGTGGTGAATCCGGCTTTGCCAAGTCACTCTCTTATAAGCAGCCAGCATCATCTCCTCATGTTTTCCTTTTGCTCCCTGCTTTCAAACGGTCTTATTCTGAAGGATGTCTCTGTACAGAGACTCACACTGTAGTGGACTGTGAAAGAAGAACCGGGTCTGTATTTTATCTTTATGGCTATGTGTTGGGATACTCTGTCTGTTCTGAAATCTCCATCGAACCCTGTCAAAGTCTTTTCTTTCTCATTCTTTGCCTCAATGTTCTCCAGAAGTAACCAACCCCCAGATATTTTTCTTGGCATGCAATATGACAGCTAATTTCTTTGGCGCTCTTTGGACACGTTGGAATTTAGGCGCTGTTTTTTCACTCTTTCTTCTGCTCATGTTTGCAATAGATTGCAGATACGTAGAAAGGTACACCTTCTGTATTCACTGGATGAAGACGAATGAAGAAAAAAAACACAAGGTCTAGAAAGGCACCTTTTTAAATGTGACTTCTTTTAACTGGATTGCCATGTTTTATATGAAATGCTGCAAAAGATGCAAGTGCAATGGTCAGTCATGTCCTTCTAGTATTATTACATGAAAAAACAAGTAAATAACAGCACAGTGTGAACAAGCTCTTGCTATAAAAGCCAAATGTATAGCCTACTCTCTGTAAAAACATATAGTGATGCTTGCTAGGACATCTTTTGCTAGTACTCATACTAGAAATGTAGGGATGTAAATGAACCCCAGCCCAATAGACATTCTGTAGCTTGGCCTGCTCCTTTTGTGCGAGGAGAGGTTAGATTTTACTTTCTAACCAATCAGTGAATGGCAAGCTAACATGCTAAAATCCCTTAAAATTAAAGGAACAGTTCACCAGAAAAACGCAAAAGAATTTATTTTGAAGAATGTTGAAAAGCCAACACTTGACGGTAGTACTGTGGAAGTCAATGGCTGCCGTCAGCAGTTTGGTTACCAAATATTTTTCTATTTATCTTCGTCTTCAGCAGAATAAAGAAAGGCACATGTGGTACAACCTGAGGGTAAGTAAACGATGACAGAATTTTCATTTCTGTTTGAACTTTACCTTTAACAGCTTAGTAAGTAAACAGAAACATGGTCGATTCACACCACATTTTTGCTTTCTGCAAATCGGCTGGGCTGAGGTCTTTGACAATTGTGTCGTGTCTATTTGCTTTTTAGTGTTTAGAAAAAGCATCATGTTTTGAAAGTTCAGCTTTCAGAAATGTGATTCATGACCTTCCATTTTCTTAGATTCACTGGCTCTGTTACACATTTTTAAAACTCCTTCCGTGTTAGTGACAGTGTGACCTTTTTATAATTTTATTACAGAGTGATCAAGACAGTATGACTTATCTTGAATAAATGCTGCAGAAAGACATGCAGCATTTCTATTTTTTTTTTACTGGATGACCTATTATCATAATAAGCCCTCAACCCCTCAAGGAATGTGTGTGTTTAAGAGAATTGGATCTCGGGCAAACAGAGACCACCACAGGGAGATATCACGTTCTAAGCCTTCATCTTTCCCTAAACAAGCAGTTTTGCTGTCATGGGGGGAACCTTTCATTGACTTCTATTGCTTTTATAGTTAGCAAATGATATTTTTATGAATACCCCTCTTTTGACACAAATATAGACTCCTCACCTGCTGTGCTTCACATAGTGGTCCTCCGGGCAGAAGAATCTGTACAAAAGATGCAATCATTGATGTGTCTGTTCTTCTCTGTGTTTAGACAGCAGCTGGAGATCTGAGGAACATTGACAGAAAAGATGCTAAAGAGGACAATGTGTCCACCTCAGTATAGTTGACAGCTGCGTTAAATAGAGTAAATGCATACTAAAACTTGACATGATGTTTCTGACATGTATAATGAACCATGTGACATTTAATAATTATCTGACATGTCCAGTGTGTTTGTGATCTGATTTCATTTGAGCGATTCAGGTGCTCGTATCAAATCAGCTTTACAGATATTAAGGATGGATATTATACATGTTATACTTTTTTAATGTTTGCCCCTGTCCTTTTTTATTATTTGTTTCTTTTAGGCTTATTATAAAGTTTCCTACGGATACAGATGCATTTTCTGTATAAATGGAGATGGTTCACAAAGACTAAAGTGATGACAATAAATGACACAACATTCATCAGAGTTATTAAATCTTCCAGAGTGACTTTTGTTTGTTCAGAGTAATAAAATAACCAGTCCGAGATTTCTCTGACACAGCAGTCCAGTGGAAAAGAAGAATAACACTAATTGTTACATAGCACATGTTCACATGGCCTGGTGAAGACAGTCTGCTCAAACGTAAGCCAATGCAATGTGACAAAAGCGTGCTTGAAGGGCCTCAAATCCGAAAACATTCATTATGTGCTTTTTTTGTCTAGAAGACTGTGGTTCTGTAACAGCTTCTGTGACCTGTACTTGCACACACACTCTCTCTGTCTGCAGTAATGGCAGGAGTCACTCAGTATTTCCATGTTGCCAAACGGGAAACTCAACAGGACTGGAAAAATCTCTGTCCTTGGCATTCCCTTCACAAATTGCTTTACAGGGTGTTAATGTTCAGCTAGCACTCCTTTAAAAGAAATACAACCACTTTTAAAGTGAATGTTTTTATGGCTTTATGATTTGTGTAGTCTTACAGACAAAGGGACTCTAGCAGAAGCTGAGCTTGTGTGAGATGTCCATCTCTCATAGTTCAGGAAGATCCAACAGTAAATGTTCAGATAACTTGTGAGTGTGTATGTATGCGTTTAGTTTGTTAATTAATTATTAATTGTATTACTATCAAATAAATCATTGAAAATGTATTTTAGCTTTCTGTTAAAATCCAGTAAAGCAGTCGTTTAAAAAAAGAAAAAGAAAAAAACATTCAGCTGCTATTCAGTTGTTGTTTTTTGGCATAATTAATTTACCATATTACATATATGTAATATATGCATTTATGCATAATATATGTACTTTCACAGCAGAGAAATTAACATTGCATGGACCTTCCCCCACCTACAATCCCTCCCGGACATGGGACTCAATCCTGCAACCTTCAGGTTACAGGACTGACTCTTTATCTGTTAGACCATGTTATAATTAATATAATTCAGATTAAGGCCAGTGCATTTATGAAGCATTTGGTACAGTACTTAAATTTAATGCTGAACCCAAAAATTTGCAAGAAAAAGAGTAAGAAAAAGAGACTGATTGATGGGAAGTTTTTCAGTGTTTGTGGATTCGCTTCAGGCAGTGAACTTTCTTCACAAGAGAGAATGAGTGTGTGGGTGGACATGTAGCTGCTTTCTCCCCACTTACATGTTCTTCATACTTTAGTGCTGAGTTCCTCTCTCTCTCTCTCTCTCTCTCTCTTTCTCACCCACACACACACACACACACACAAATACATATCTTCACAAGTGCATAAACACCCTTCAGGATCTGTGTCAGACACTTGTCTCAGTTCACATGTGACACCGATATGACTGAATAAGCTGACACTGCATTTTCCCTGCTGTAGGGAGTTCATTTCATCCCCTTAAACTAACCAACTCCAAAGTACTCCGGTTGGCCCTCCGGCAGCTCCACAGACCCCTTTATTATTTCACCTGCAAGCAATGAGAGCCTAACTAAACACAGTATCAACAGAAAGATAATTTTGCCTTCCCTCCTTTTCCTCTCATATCACATGCTGTCTTAAAGTCAGCTGCCTAGAAATGAGCAAAAAAATCTTTTTTTTATTTTCTCTGTTTGATCATTTATTTCTCTCTGCGTTTAACTCTTTTTATTCATCTTAATCTTTTTTCAGTGGAGTTTCTGTTTAAAAGACTCTGATTTGGTAATAGCTGTGCTCTTGCAAATTCTGCCTACATCCTTGCACTCCAGAGTAAAAAACTCTCTTTATAAACACTACATCACACTCTCTGTTCACTCCTCTTCAAAATTTCTTCCCAGAATTCCATTCTTCTGCACTTTTGCATTGTGGGCTGAGAAAATCGCCAAAGCTTATTGTATGGCTGTCAGCAAGCACTGAAGCATGTGTGTGTGTGTGTGTGAGAGTTGCTCATGGCAGATAACAGCTTGCTCTCCCATCCTAAAATACTGCCCACAGATTGAACACACTACTATGGAAGATAAATTGAGTGCCAGACAGGCAGTGTAACTATTACAAGATACCCTCTAGATGAAAGTTGTTTTATATGGGTCATGCATTGACTCCATACATGTTTTATTAGGCAAGAATGATGCTATACAACCCATAAAGATGTTTAATTGTAGATATGTTGCCAGGTCATTTCAGAATTTGTCATGTATGCACTTTTTTTTTTTTTGGTTAATGAGTTTAGCGCGTACAGAAATGATGCAAACTTAATTATAATATGACCTTTATGATTTCAGTCACAGAGCAGAGTCTGACTCAGCATTGGCTGTGTGTGAGTGCATATGTGCAAGCTTTTACACTGTGTATGATGGATTTTCTCATTTATTGCTCAGTATTCTCTGGTCAGTTTATGTTCGTTTTAATGAAATGTACATCCTTTTTCAATACCCTCATCCTTCAGTCTCTATGCTGGAGCTCTCGTGTCTCATTTGCATTTCTAATAAGACTTCTTGTGTTGTTACATCACTTTATAGTAAGACTTGAAATGTTGCATATATTCATGATATTTGAATAGATGCCTGTAGTCGAATGCAAGATTTTAAACGATTAAGATTGAGATCATAAGGATTTTATGAAATGATTAAGATTTTATATGATACATTATTGGTAGAAACCACTTCGGAGCTTGACAGCCTAGATTCTCATTCACTTCTATTACATGGAAAAGGGTGGTCGGTGCATTTTTCAAAATATATCCTTTTGTGCTCCACAGAAAATATCAGAGAACTCATGCAGGGATGGAACATCATTTTACATTTCTGTGAGCTATCTTTTGTTTCAGATTCTCTGAAACTTCACTACATTTATAAAACAAAATTGATCTATATGCCGGATCATGACTTATTTTCCAGAAACCGTCTTTGTTTTTATTGCTAATATTGGTAGTCACAGCTGATCTGGAATATGGTGATATTAAAATTGTAACAGCCTAGATTTTTTTAAGTCATGCACTCATGTAGTATCGTGGGTTGCTTTCTCATCAGAGAGCACAAAAAAGATAAAGCTGCCATGTCTGCTTCGAATTAACAGTCCCATCTGTTCTCCATTATCCAGTGCTAGAGCAAAGAGAGAAAATATACCACTGAATCAGAAGATTTACAAGGAATCACAAACACACTAACACACAACTAACACACGTTTGTATGTCCCCCTCCAGAGGTGACCCAGCAGCGGCCCCTGGCCCCTAGGAACTGCTGGAAACTCTTTGTTAGTCTCAAGAGGCCACTGTGTGACCTAAAGTACCAAACAGCTGGAGATAGTGTCATACTCTCACTTACTTACAGACAACAGAACATTAGGAATCAAATTCATCTTTTCCGATTCATTCAGGGCTAACTGTTTTATTTAGAAGATTTGATTTTAATAAATATTTATGACAAATAAAGGCAAATGTAATTTAATGTGTTTTTATGATTACTATAAAATTCAATAATAATAAAACTATATATATATATATATAAAACAATAAATAAATAGAAAATGCCTGTAGGTCTACTAAAATGTATTTTATTTCCTGCTAAGAAGACTACAGATAAATTGACATATTGATGTACTTAATAAAAACACCATTCAGTGTTACTTTTAGTATACTAAACTGATACTTAAAATGTGGAAAATTGGTACAACTACTAAATTTGTGCGTAATGCACATGTTTGGAAGTACTGCTGAAGACCAACTAAAGACTGATATATATTTGATTGTGCTAAAGTCTTAAGTATACGTCAGGTACACTTTAAATATTGTACATTTAAAGACTTTTTTTTTATCAAAGATCATATCAACTCTCATCAATAGTGACATTAAAACCCACACAAGTAGCACTCAAAAATAAAGTTAAATTATAACTTGAGTGACATGTTAGTACAGTTTTTTTTTATATTTGAACTATTCTTCATGCATTTTAAATATATTTAGTTTTATCCTAGGGATAGCGTAGACTTGCATGCATATTAAGCAATCCACCATAAAGCATAAACTTTAGTTCACATCATTGTTAATGTTTAAGATGTTTTCAAAGTCTTGTATGTGTATACTCTTCTGTAAATATTGTTGAATAAACTATAATTTGTATGTTGAGGTTGCACTCTGCACTTCCTTGTGTTTATTTGAAGAGGACATTTAGCTGGAGTTATTTACAGAATCTTCTACCCAACAATTCTCTCTTCAACACAGAGATTCAAATTCAACGCACACACACACACACACACACATCTTGGTATTTGTGAGTTATGGGGACTCTCTGTTAAATTGTTTATACTGTACAAACTGTATGTGCTATAGCCCTACACCAACCTCACATCTAAATCTACCTCTTACAGGAAGCAAGCAAACAATCACAATTTAGTATGTTTTTTAAGCCTTTTCAATGATGAGGACATTGGCAGCGTCCTCATAAACCACTTTCGAATTGTAATACCACTGTCATATCCATGTCATCAAACTAATTTTTGTCCCCATAAACCACAAAAACTAGTACACACACACACACACACACACACAAATAGTTATATGTAACACTGACCTGATCGACAGAAGTTAACCATATTACACACTTTAAACTCAAATCTCATTATGAACACTCATTGTTGAACACTGATGTCCTCATAATGATGCAGATAGGGTAGAAGAAATTGTATAACGCATTTAATTAGCCATAATGCATTACCGCATTACCGTACTATAGTTTTTTCTGTGATGTCATTGTCTCTTTCTGCAGACCAGGTTCCAAAGCTTCCATTGTGTGTGACATCACTGTTCTCTCCTTTCTTTGTCTTCACCCACGGCTGTGCCCATGTGTCCGTGCCAGTGCATGAGGGAGTGATTCACTTACAGTAAGTGTGCTTATCTCACTGCCAGCGAACACACTCACATTACTGCTGGGACACACACAGGAAGAGAGAGAAAGTAAAGTCGATACACAGACAAACTGCAGACTCACACCAAGCCAAATCTGGCTTTGTGAAGATTTCATTGATTAAATTGTGGAAAAAGACCTACATTTTTTAGTAGTAATGCATTGATATTGTTTTGTAAAATCACTGGCTACTTTTTATATACAAATGCATGTTTTAGCATAGAAAAAAACTGATAAATTGAGAGCTTCTTTAATATCTTATCTGTTACAAAAGGGTGCTGGCAGCCCCTGAGCTTCCAGAGTAGTGGCCTGAGAGGTTTAATGTTGCCTAACACATGTCCTAAAGTGTTGGCAGCCCATAAAAAGCAGGATCTGATCTAGAGACTCCTTGAGTCTCTGTCTGACACATGGCAAAGGTGTCTGATTGGCTGCCCTTCAAAGTGCTCTTGGCACTGTGACACTGCAGTTACAATGTTAAAACTCACTGTAGACACTGCTTTTGAGTAGAGATCACACCCCACTTTGCCCTGTGTGCCCACATCTTC
>JAUMHI010000019.1:1797717-1816850 GCA_032359435.1 Enteromius unitaeniatus
CACATCTTCCGATACACACCCGTTCTTCAGGGAGGAAACCCGTCTCATGCACTCAAAAGATAAGGATCGAGATGCTGGGGAAGTGGCAGCAGGAATCTGTGTGAGCACCTCCCTCTGAGTACTCACAGACATATGTGTCTTTTCAAGAATGCTGGCAGCTTCAAAGCATTTTTTGACATGTGGTGTGTCTCTGTAATACTGAGGACTGACGTGCATGCATCAAAAGGCTTTTGATAAACAAACAATATAATAAAGGTAACCCCTTCCAGAATTTAAATGTAAAACTTTAATAATAAAAAACAACAAACAACTAAATTTGAGGTTTAAACAAATAATAACAATAATAATCTGGTTAGAAAATAGTATGTGTTTTTTCTTCAGATTCTTCAGAAAGAAAAAAATTACTATAATGAACTTCTCTCACTTAATTTTTCCAATTTTTCAAAGCACATTATTCACCTAATTATTTTGCTTTAAAATACCATACAACAAAATAAATATAAAATGTATTGTTCTAAAATACCTCTTTTATAACTACTATAATAATTAATATTCCAGACTTGCCCCTGCCTGTCAGATTCTTGAAGTTTTGGAGAACAACACTCATATTTCATAAACTTTATACCTTAACACATAGGTTTACATTTCTTATGTTCCTACTCAACTCAGTATGCTTGCTCACACAGGCGGGTTAAAGATCTCTGAAAGATGTCTATATCGACCAATAGGAGCGCTCATTGACAAGAAAAGCGCTAAGAAGTGTCATGAATATTGAATATTTGAAGCCCGCCAGCCAATGAGAGACGCTTGGAGGCGTTTCTCGGCGACTCCACACAGATGTTTGACTGAATGTGGGATTGGGGAGGAAAATGATGGAGTCTTGATGCGTTGAGTTTGTGTGTGAATACGAAAACAGCGTTGGAATTTCCTTCTTTCGACCGGAAAAACCGCCACTGCTTCTCGGCTTCAAGCTCCTGGGTGGGTGCCGGTATACGTCTGGGTATCCAAGGGATTTCTGTTTCGCTGCCGCTTATTACCCTGGGATAGCCTGCCTGGCTAAGGTTAGCCTAGGCTGCTAGCGGAGCTCTATGGGAATCTCCAGCCGGAGCGGCGCTTTAGCTCGATAGCGGGCTGAATGCAGCCACGTTCATCCGCCGCTGCTGCATTATTCACGCGGTGAGTGCAGGAATGCGACCAAGACCCGGAGGTTTATGAATAATATCTGTGAAAGGGTCTCTAGTTGCAGGGGTTTCATTGTCGATTTTTGATGAACTCTTATGCTATCTTGCTATACAGGTATTTCAATAAAAACACTGAACTCTAAAGAGGATCTTTCACTGGTGACCAGGTCTCTTTAGTCGGTTTGACAGGACTGACAGTGTGTCAGTTATGTGATGTGAGTGGTTTGAAGACGTCTTGCATCAATATAAAACTGGCATCTCGTGAATGTTTAAACGGCAACAGTTGTTAACATAATTAAAAGAAGTGAATGAGTTATTTTAGACAGTCTAGGACTACTTTTAAAGTCAGCTGTGTGAAGTTTCACTGCATGGAACAAAGAAAGACAAGCTGGTTGTCACCTTTCTTGATGTTTATGGATTAACGCATTTAAAGAACATGCTGTTGTACTGAATATTGGCACATCTGTCAATATAATAAAAGGTAAAGGATGTAGAGTACTGTTTAGCCCCATGACAACATGCTTCACAGCCTCGATTGTCTTTTTAGCTTTTTTAAAAAAACACACAATACTAATATAAATGACAGCTTTTATTAAAACGTTATTTAATTAGACTGAATCTATTACATGCCATCATTTTTATTGAAAGCTCATGTATTCATATGACTTGACTTTTTAAAAAAAAAATGCATTCCTCCATATAAGAAAAAAAATTAAATATTTCATGGAAAAAATGTCTAATATTAACTATTAGAACTACAGTCCCATGAGAAATTGCGAGTGCTTTGAATATCTTATTTAAATGTCTTGGTTAAGCATATAGATATGATGCATTCTAAAATGTTTTCCATTTGTGCAAAATAAAATTATGATTTTGCTATACAATATCAGGTGTTTCCAGGTATTCCGAATATTTGTAACTGGTCCACAAGATATAATCTGACTGACTATGAAACTTGGTTGCACAGATAAGCAGTCAGCCAAATCTCTGTTTCCTGATACCATCACTTTTCTTTGCCTTGCACAGATAACTGACAGGAAATTTTCTGTTACTGGTATGAATCAGTACTTAATTTAGGGATGGTTTTGGTAAAACGATTAAGCTGAAACTAACAAATACTTAATGCAGATGTTTATAAATCAAAGATTGGCATGTGAGTTAATGGATATCTCTTTGTACAACCTTTATGACTAAGATCTAACCACCTCCCTCTTTGTCTCTGTAGGTTTATTGACACATGGAAATGAGGAATATTGGATTACTATGCACTGCTTGTGTTTATTTTGAGGGATTTGCTGTACGGAATGAGCTCTGTGAGAGCTGTCCATCACCCTGGTGGATTTAACATGTCCTGCCATCATGCTGATCTGCGATCATCCACACTAATGTTTTGATGGCAAGGGATCTAAGTGTTTTTTTCCTTTCCTCTACCTGATTTTAAACTCCTTAAACGTCAATGAATGCACAAAAGCCGATTTTGGAAGCATACTTTTGAGAACTTTTCCAAGGAAAGGATTTGTGAGGGGGTGGCTTCAGAACACGACAGTATTTTAGGCAAACTGTCAGCTCTATAAAGAGGACAAAACCATGGCTTCAGTGTGGAAGAGACTGCAGCGTGTTGGGAAACATGCTTCCAAATTCCAGTTCGTCGCCTCCTACCAGGAACTCATGGTGGAATGCACAAAGAAGTGGTGAGTTGTCACTGCTTGCATGTCTTGCGCGTGCCACTACTCATATCCAGCCCAGCTTGCTTGCTTGCGTGTGTGTGTGTGTGTGTGTGTGTGAGCGCGAGCACCGGCTTTTGGAATGCTGAGTTGGCCCATGATGTATCTCACGGCGATGATTTATCCATTCCCCCGAGCGTCCCTGTGTGTAGGGAGAGGTTGGCAAATTGCAACAATACTTTTCTACATCAGTTTGTTCATTTCTCTTCTCTCTGTTTAGGAATTGTCCACGAAGAGTAGTATGAGATTAGCTGCAATGAAGCCTGGAGCCTCCTTCCCATATTTCAGCAGATAGGACATAGATCAAATTGAATGTAGTGAGATTAAACATATGTTATTATCAACAATCACCAACTGTATAAGCAACGAAAGGGAGGAATTGAGGTTTTTTTGTATTTTATATTAACTTTGTCCCTTCATTCAGAACATGATCATTAACATTTATCATGTTTACATGCACACATATTTTGGTCTATATTTTTTCAGTTACAAAAAATATTAAATAAATGGCAGTAAAATAGGTTTATAGTTCTCTCAGCTATATGAATATTCCTGTGTGCTTGTAGTCAACATAAAATAAGATGTTGTTTTTACTGTGATGTGCACCCTTACAAATTATTTAATCATTTTGGTACATTTTGTGCAGTAATTTAATACGCTTCTAAACAACAGCACAGAATATAATGTGGGTCATGAGATGCTTCAGTCTCAGTGGCTTTACGGTCACCTTTTTAATAAAATGGATGAATATTATAACTTATTTTGAACAATTTGTTCGTGCGCATTAAAAGTTTATAACTCATTCTTCTGATTTCTCCAAATATTGTATCCTTTATCTTTTGTATCATCGACTGCAAGCTTGCTTTGAGATCTGCCTCCATCCAATCAACAACTGATAAATAGAATCTCTATAATCTCTTTTGATTGTCCATCAGAAAATCAGAAAATGATCCGTGGGTACTTCTATTTCATCATGACTTAAAAAATTGTCCCAGTCTTGAACATTTGGTTGCATCTTTGCTGCAAAGTATGTTCGCAGTGGAATGCTGCTCAGAGGTTAAGGTCAGGTGTTGGATTATGCTGTATTAGGGGTCAAGTACCCAGCTATTTCTCAATTTTTCTCTGACAATGTTGCCTTAGGAGTGTTGGAGTTTAGAGTTTCTTGTAGATTTCCACAAAGAGTTTAGTTCTGCCATCATGGCGATTGGCAAAACATTCAGTTCTCCACAAGGGAAACATTACTCATATTTACTCAAGTCTGAGGACTTCAGGTGCAGCAGGATTGTTTCTGGGGCCTGGAGGCATGTGCCTAATTGAGTGTTTTACTCTTGGGTTTGACAAACGCATGCGCCAGAGGTGTTTCAGATGTGAATGTTTCAGGTAACGGTATGGTAGAAATGCTCTAATGTGGGTTGCTAAGGGCACTGCTGTGAAGTAAATGCCTTTCTGTGGAAAAACAATATTTCGTAACCGCTTTTAAGACCAGAAAACATTCCTTCCCTCTCTGTGTATGCACAGACTGTTGTCTGCATGGTGATGTGTGGACCAATGCAGAGTCAGAGCGGCGCTGGCGTTGATGAAAGAGCATTATTCACTTACTGACAAGAAGCTCAAAGGCGTTTATACCAGGGAGACGTTTGTGCCTCAGCTGCTTGCGTGTGTGTGACGGCTACGTGATATCTGCCTTGTGCTTCGTCTGTCCAGTGTGCCATTGTTCTGATGTAAATTTTTCCACATTTAGTCTCAAGTGGAAACGGCTCTCTAAGCTTGAGTTAAAAACTCAAATTTCTTCACTTTTTATGTAGAAAAACCACAAGCATTTGTCCTGGAATGCAGGAGAGAAGGAAAATGTGTTCATGGGAGGAATGAAAGGATGTGTGAGTCAGCAATCAAATGAAGAAAAATAAATTATTTTAGAAGTTTGAATAATTCTATATATATATATGTTTTATATGATATGCTGTATGAAAACGAAAATAAAGCATTCCATTAAAGTGGATGGAATAGGTTTATGTAAGAGATTTGCCAGACCATCAGCTCTGATTCCTCAAGCTGAAAAATGGGTTCTAGTATTTCAATCATTAACTTCCTCAGTGTGGTGTTTGTGTGTGCATATGTTATTAGATCATTCATATCCAGAGACCATCCGGCAGTATGATTTATCTGTAGCCGGATAAGCTGAGCACAACCGCTCCAACCGGACACATACTAGATGAACTACGTCCAGTCAGGCTACAGCCAGCACCTTGGGCAGTGTTCCAGAAGCATGGTGCTAGGATACGGGACACGCCACGGCCTGCTTAGGTATCCCCGCCTGTTGATTCAGTGCCTTCTAGAATGTTGGCCTTTGCAGTTCTCTTGTCCCTTGGCAACATCAAATGTTTATTAGTTGAATCTTTCAGTGTCTCTGGTGCAAAGTTCTGTTGTGTAATCCTGCTGATTCCCACGCCTTTATAGCATGGCTACGGTGGTGTTTAATTACTGTGGAGAATTGCTGAAGTAATATATAGAATGCTGTAGAACTATTTTGACCGTATTGTATACATTTTCTGGAGAATTGCTGCAGTAATTCAAAAAAGATTTTTCTTCTTTGGAGAAAATTATACTTTTACTAAGCAAGGATGTATTAATTTGACAGTTAACATTTATACTGTCACAGGACTTTTCTATTTCTAATAAATCATATTCTAACAAAAAAAAAAAGTTTTTAGCAATGATAATTAGAAAATACTGGTCAATTCTTGCTATTAATATGAAGTAATTACTGCTTAGTAAGGCAGGTAAGTTTAGGTATTGGGCAAGATTAAGGATGTAGAATATGTGCTTTTCAAATAGCCAATATACTGGAAATATGCATGCTAAGCATCCAATTAATGGGAATAATAATAAAATAGTTTACTATACTAAAATTGTATCGGCCACCGAATGAGCCTAAAAGAATGATTGGCTAGAATAATGGCTGCTGAAAATTCAGCTCTCATGTCCTAGGAGTTAATTGCATTTTATAAGTATTCAAATATAAAAGTTATTTTAAATTATAATAATATTTCGCAGTAATGCTGTTCTGTTTTTACTGTATTTCTAGTCAAATTAATGCATTATCAATGTTTAGCTTTCATAAACATCAAGAAAAATCTTACAGAAACCTTTCCTTCCCTGCAATATATGTAGATTTACGTTTGTTTTGTGCAAGTTTCTCCTTTACTCCTTTTTTCTCCTTGTTTGTTGGGAATTGGAAATTCTTTTAAAGTAAACTTTTGATTTGTGAATGAGTTTGATATAAATAAGTTTATTTTCAGGTTCAAGCATCTAATTCTAAAAGTGTGTACAGTTTGAGAGATATTTGTATACTTTTGGAAACGCTTTCTTTAGCGTCTTTGGTATCAAAAGAAACCTCTGCTGTCGAATATTGCAGCAGAAAAGTGTGGCTGCTTTAGAGTATTGGCCAGGGCAGCCAGCTGCTTTTGCTTTCAGGCCTGGTGCCACGGGTCAGACCGACTGGAATGAGGAAGGGAAATCCTTCAAAGTGCTGCAGCAGCCAAGCCTAAACTCAGACCTTTAAAATCCCAGCATGCTTAATGTGGGATTTCACTTAGCTTTAGATATTTCAAGGCTGTCAAGAATCTCATCTTTATTGGTGAATTATATTTGTCCCAGGGGCACATAGACACTGTGTCTGGAACGAACCTAGGTTCATACAAGAATTGCATAGTCACTTACAGCGCACTCCATATTCTCAGTTTCAACTTAAAAACATGCAGTGAAAGAGAGATAAACATCAAACCTAAGACTTTCTTCACTTCCACACCACATTTTTCATATCCTTATTTATTTATTTATTTTTTTGAAGAAATGCATGTACTTTCTGATCTAATGTGAGTCCTTTGATTTCTCTGTCTGTAGGCTCTGTTCAACAGACCTGTTCAGCTCAAATGTGATCCAGAGCTTGTGTTTGGCTTAATAGGCGATAAGAATGAATAAATCTGCTGTTGTCAACAAAAAGAAGCACTGAGGTCTTCCTGCAAGTTTTTGCCAAAATAAAAGCTGAGAAAAAGTAACAACTCCATCTACATTGACAAGACAACCACTATTAATATATTTAACATTCACACATAGTGATTGGGATATGTTTTATATTCTGACGTTTAAAAAGAATTCTCTTCTGCACAGCAAGGCTGCATTTATTTGTACAGTAAAAACGCATGTCTGATTCAAGAAGGAGGTCTCAGAAATGACCAAAAACATTATTTTACATGTATTAGGTTACATTGTGCTTGAATGTAAAAAAAAAAAAAGTGTTAAGTAGATATTTGTAAATTGTTTTGTAATTTATTTATTTTTTTTCGGAAAGCAAGTTGAAACAGTAAATAGCACATTTTCATTTATGCGGTGGTGAAAAAATTGGCAAAATACATGGTGGGAGGGGATGTTTGTTAAACATGGTCAGCCCAGTATTTCATTTTGTTCACTTAGGCCAACAATTTTAATTTCAGTGCATCCTTAGCGTAGATTATGTGTAACTTTATTAGAGCGAATACTGAGCATCTGTGCTATAGTGAAAGCTTCTGGGCAAGCTGTTTAGTGAGATGGAGTGCAAACTTAAATGCACACACTTTCTCTTGTCAGTAAAAGCAGAAGCTATTTATCCAGTTGTGTTGTCCATCTGTTCGTTATAAGAAATTTTAATTTCTCCTCTCCCAATTTTCTATTCGTTCCTTTTTTTTCTTGCTTTCTCCACCTTCAGAAGGGCTTGACAATAAGGACTGTTTGATGGGTCAACAACATTATGAAGACCAATGTGAGTGTAGTCAAAACAGTCTTATTCATACAGGGTTATTTGGGTCAAAAAACATAGATTTATTTTTAAAATTTTATATATTGTTTATTTGTTATTTTTATGAGTGAGAGTTTTAGCAGGGAGAGAGGAAAATGTTTTTTTTAGCATTGAGCCCAGCCTTTAGCCTAAAATAAATGTCAATTTAATGCTCACATTGCTGTCTGTCACAATAAATCAACCTCTTGTCCACAACACACACAGATGCCTCACTCCCTGTCACTGAGAGTTAAGTCATTCAGGGTGAATGAAACAGACCCTCATTTGTCATTTCTCATGTGAATGGATGTTGGCACTTGGCAGGTTGTGTTTGTTTCAGTTTTTTGTTCTATTAAAGAAAAGGTACAAAGCAAGTTAATCAAGCATTTTACCCCTATGTTGATTACTATAGAAAAGTGCTTCTGTCACGGTAGACTTCATTTTAGCATTTATGTACTTTTAAAATGAAGTGTATTTTTATGTGATTGTAAATGGTTTACTGTAATGTTGCTAAATTATCTCTGCAGTAATCGGCGTTATGCTGCAGACGCTGTCGATAGAGTTTAAGTCGTATTGATCCAGAATGTTCCTTTTAATCATTTGTTTAGTGCCTCACTGCAAGTATTACACCATCCCTGAGCCTTTGCTTCATGTGGATGTGAGGAAATTACTGATGCCGTGTAGGAGGCTGTGAAGATGCAGATCCGTGTGTGTGTTTGATTGAACATGCTGAGCAGACTGAAGGTTTAATAAGGTCATGTAAGTGATCAGGGGATCAGGGGGGAGTCATGATGTATAGCTTAGGTTTCATTGATCAGTGCACCTCGCGGTAGCCATGTATTTGTTCAACTTGTGCATAAAACATTTGTAAGTAAAGCACTGTTGCTTTCAAGAGAATAAAATAAAATTCCTGGGAAACAGGCACTGATTATTAAGTTTAAAAACTGTAAAAGTAGCTGTTTTTTTCCCCCTGTATATTAAATGAGTTGTGCCTCAGATCCTGCAGATAACACACAATAACAAACGCTGTCATGTTGTCTTGTGTTTGGATGCCTGATGTTATGTGGGATGGCAGTTATGGGAGGTGATTATAACAAATCGTGTTGATGATGATGGACTTTGGTTAAGGCATTTCAGAATTCTTAAAATAAAAGATGGTGTCCAATGAGACAGAGGCATTGGTTAGTTCAGTTGCCCAATCCGATCTGTAATTTTCATCTTAGGTTTTTTTTTTTTTTTTTGCCTAAAAATAGGTGGATGGAAACAGCTATTGAGATGATTAGTGTTTCTTCTCTCTCTTGTGTTCATGTCATCTTGATGCATTCAGCCCTTATAAATGATGGATTCATGGCTTTATGTATCAGTCAGGTTGAGTTAATGGAGTCCTTTTAAAGTGCCTCATGACACTGGGTGTGTTTGTGTACTTTCTGGATCAAATGAAAGCCTTTCTTGCTAACAGGACCAGATATGGGGAGATTTTCAGCAACTTGAAATGACTTGGAGAAAAAGAATTAGTTTGAAGCCTTCAGTGATCCGGTTGCATTACATGCAGTGTCTCATTCTACACATTTGTGCTGTTTTATTTTTTCCCTGAAATCCACTTGTTCACAATGTTCATCAAGGTTTCTTGCATCAAAAATAAAATTTATTTTGTTTACACAACCTTTTTGTAACTGCCTGTATATGTGTGTGTATATATATATATATATATATATATATATATATAATGTGTGTGATATGAGTAATTTTGAGTCACTGGAGTTATTTATAAATGTAGCCTACATTTGTTTTTGTTAAAAAAGCATCTTGTAATTAATTTTTATGACACCAGTTGATTTATTGCAGGCACATTTTTAGTTTATTTCCTTATAAGGGTATAATTAGACCTTCACTGTTTTTCTCTTTTTCTCTTTGTTTGTGTTTTGGTTCAGTGGATGATTGCATCACTGATTGCAGTTTTTTATCATGGCTTCTATAAAACGAGTTTTTTAACTGACTTTAAGGAATATTTCCATTACAATATGGTGCTGAAGGACATGTGTTTGTCTGCATAAAAGATTTGCCACTCAGTTAGCTATGTTATATTTAAAAGGAACATGTTACATGTAGATGTTATAAATGAAGTCCGATAAACATTTAAAGGTCAATGTTTAGAGGTAAAATGTTTCTGAAATTTTACTAAAAACTAGAAGGAAGCAGATTGAGCTACAAAAAATGATTGCAAAGTGGAGAATGTATTAATAAATATCTGTAGGGCTGAAACGGACCATTTAAATAAAATATTAATATTTTTCAATTCCAAATTTGCAAATTCAAGTTTATATAATTTATCCTATACAATAAAAATGTGTGGGCAACAAATTGTTGAAGTCATAATGAAATGTTTCAGCTCTTTTCTTCTATATTGTCATTGTAAGTTAAAATATTATTAACAATGTAGGATGTGTTGCTGGATTGCGTTTAGGCAGATCTGAATGCAGGCTTGCAGTCAATTTTAATAAATTACAGAATTACAAAGTACAGTGTAAGCATGAAGAATATCTGAAATAGTCTTAAAGAATTGATTGGTTTTGAAATCGCTTGGATATTCTGCAATGAATAATTCATGCAGTAAGTCAATATGTCATAGTTAAAATTCCTGATTTGAAGGATGTTTCTGGGGTGAGCTGTTTCTCATAGTAATACAGTGAATTGTCAATTAGACATTACTAAGGGTCTCGCCTCTTTTTTTTTTTTTTAAACATGTACCAGACATGTTTACTCTTTCACTTTATTCTAATAAATAATTTAAAAACAGAGCTACACAGATAGCCGAATCAATAACCTTCTCGGCTGCCATCTCTCTTTTAGCCGTATTGTGTGGCAGTACTGTATTGTGTGTTCCTGATCTCCTGTTACAGGCTCTTTAGTGTGGTAATCTTAATATCACTCTGTTCCTCTAGCTGCTTTCTCTTTGTCTTGCTCTCTTTCTTGAGATCAAATCAGAGGGAGAGTTTCTGATTGACAGCATCGCTGTGTGTGTCTGTCACAAGCGTTCCTTCATTTTTATTGATGGAGCTGTTCATAGCCTAGAGATAGTTGCGGAAATCTGTTGTATTATTTTTATGCCCATCCGTTCCGAGTCAGGATGTGGTTCAGTCTGTCCACTCCTACTCTCATGGCGTCTCATCCCTTCCTCTCCCTCCCTTTCCCTGTGGAGTGAGAGGCAGTAAGGTCACAGATTTACAAGAGAGTGACTTTTTTTAGATGTTATGCACAAATATATGATATTTTTAGAAAAAGTTTATAAACATTTATTTTTACTCTTTTGTAAAAACTGCAATTGTGTTAACTTAACATAGCCAGAAACAAAAGACCTTATTAAATAAATATATTTGAATACAGTGGGCAGCAGTGATGGGATTCACTAAAAGTCATCACATGGGATTCATTGAGTCAAGAGGGACTTGCCAGGTTGTCTAAAACGATTCATACTTTTAAAAGGAAACAAAAACACCTGCTGTAGTTAAAATGCATGTAACCACGTAACATAGTTTAAATGCCAATCAATCCCCAAACAAAGGTTTTAGAAGCCATCAAATAGATCTGCAGTCACACAAGATGTATATTACTAGCTGAATGTTTTGTTAGGATGTTTGTGATCACTTGTGATGTTAATACCAAGTGTAAAGACATGCGGTCCACTTTCTTGTTCTTTCTGTGATGGGAAGGAATAGCAGCTTTAGCAGCAGTGTTTCTGGTGCCCACTCAAGGATCTTCCCCCTGGGTTTGCCTGTCTGTGTGTGTGCCCTCTCTATCCTGCTCCACTTCCTCTTGATAACATCTCCTGCTGTGTTCGATTACCCACTCAGTTTCTTTAATTTATTTATGTCAGCACTCCTCAAATCTGCAGCTTTTGCTTTGCTGTAATCAGAAGTCTACATTTACTAGCTAGACAGAAAACATTCTGATCTATTTAGGAGCTTAAGAACTGAGCCTATTTTAGATCAGGGTTTACTAAAGTTTTGGTTCTGCTAATTCTTTTGAATCAGTGTTTTAAAATCTAAAACATTTAATTGGCTGTGCAGCTGTTTCCTTTAACTAGATCTGTGCATTTACAAAAGTTATTAAAAAGAGCTTTTTTTAAATTGTGATTCTTTAGCTGGTTTTACGGTATTTTTATCAACTAGAAACTGTGGTCAGTACTTTTTACCAGTTGTGTAGTTCATGGGGCTGAGGGCTTTATTGTTTAAACAACATTTAGGCCTACATTTGTGTATGTCATTAGGCTTAACAAGTGCTTCTAAACACTTAAGTCTTATTGAATTCACTTTTTACTTATTTCTTCAAAACAAACAAAAAACATTACTTGCTAGGTTTGGAAGTCTTATACAGTGGTTGTTTTGATAAAAGGTGTGAAAACAGATGCAGACATGCAGCAATGCAGCCTCTCAAATTCAGGGTTTGACAGGCTTGGCTTCGGTACTCACACTTTAGTTGTTGACAGGTTTTTATCAGCAGACACCTGCCAGGTTTATAAAGAATGCTAATCATAGAACAATTTTATGTTAGGGTTTTTATGGATTTATGGACATTGAAAGTGCAAGGAAAGGCAAAGTAAATCTTAATGTATCTAGAGCTGCGTGACCTGCAGCCACAAATCTGAGCTAAAACAACTGACCGACTTTAAGGAGCTGTGTGGTAATGGCTCTGAGAAATGAACTGCACCCTAGGGAACATAGAGTGCATGCATGAAATATAAGAAATGAATCACGAAATGAGTTACAGGTGTGGTTTTTTTCTGTTTCTGGTGGGATTGCAGCAGGAAAAACATTGAAACAACAGCAATAGTGTAATGTAGTTTTGTTGAACATGTATGTTTGTGTTTAGGGTTCAGATTTTTGCAGTGATTTGTGAAGAGCAGCAATTGTATAATTATGTGTCTTTGCTGGCAATGGCTGTAGAAAGACTGGATAGATGTCTGGTTTGTTGGCCTTTGTCAACCAGAAGTGTACAAATTCAGAAGAACTGTGGCAATGTCTCCAAGATGCTATAAGAAACCTACCTGCAAAGCCACAGTACTGGTAAAAATGCTGTAAAATGAGTGTGCTGTCAAAAATAATGTCATACATAGATTTTCTTTGTCGAGTAACATTTATTAACTAAAAAAATAGTCTTTTAACATTAAGGAGCAGAGTCATAAATGTAGGAGCATCTTCTGGCCAGTGATTAAAAATGAACAATTCCAAACACAATTTATTTTTTTATTTTTTTATTATTATTATTATTATTCAAACTGTAATTTCAGTTAGAATAAATAATATACATATTGATACATTGATACTTATTAGATCATACATAGCCTATTATATTTTAAATGACTGATGAGTGGGAAGAATAAAAAAGAACGTTTATTTGAAATGGAAATCTTTTGTGACATTTGTCTTTACTGTCACTTTTGATCAGTTTATGCAGCTTTGCTAAATAAAAAGGTATTTCAAGAAACATTGTAACCCATCCATGAGGAAACGTAAAGCCATTATAAAACTTTGGTAAGATCATGTGAAAAGAGAATTGCAGCAGAGCATGTCAACTAGCCTAGAGGAAACGCACAAGTCCAAGTAGGAATGGAAATATAGAGGAAAGGATAAAGAGAAAGAGTTTTGGTATTTCAGAGCGAGAGATGACTGGAAACAGATTGTCTTCGATGCTCCATGTCAAACACAGCATGATGCTGTAGGGCAGGAGGCAGTGTGTGTGTGTGTAGAGACACAATGGAGCATCTGTGCATGGTTTCTGTGATGCTCTCTTGCTAGTTTCCCGGACACAGTTTTAGTCATTGGATGAAATTTTCTATCAGTGGTGATTCTCTACAGAAAATCCTTTTGGGGGGGGCGCAGACGCTTCTCTGTTCCTGGGAAACTGATACATATAGTAATCTAGAATAATCCAGACAAACAGCAGGAGATGGTTTATCCTTCTGTCTGCTCTACCATGTTTGGAACGGTTTATACGAGGACAGTGATGTTCTGAAAATGAGACACACACACACACAGCACCCATGCATAAACACCTGTCAGATTGCGGTCAAGCCTCTTACTGCTGGTAATCCAATTCAAGATTCCTGGTTGGTGTGTGTTCTCTCTCTGTCCTGCTCAGATGTCCTGAAACCTTTTTCTCCTTCTATTCTAACACACAGTTTATGTTTAAACCTGCCGTGAGTCTTCACTTTGATGTGTATTGTGAATGTTGTACTGTAAGGTGTATTTGTGCTTTAGTATGAGTGATGAATTGAACTTCTTCATTAATACATTTATGTAGTACACACACCCTTGCCTCTCAAAAGCAAAGCAGTGAGTTATTTTACTGCTAGGTTAGGCTGTATGTGATATGTGTATGAATTGATTTGCAGCATCAGATGGACTTTGAGCTCTTTGCTGAGAAAGCTGATCAGCATCTTTCTCTCTTATTTCTCCTCTAATCTTATTCTCTGTTGGTGTCCTTATGTGATTCAGACTCTATTTTGCTGTGGTTTGTTTACAGCAAAACTGAAATCTGAAGCTTTTTAGAGTTTATATATTGTGCTTGTTTCATATGTCATGGGTTAGTACTGATTGTTTTTTTTCTCTTGTTTTTTTTAGGCAACCGGACAAGCTAGTTGTTGTCTGGACACGCAGGAGTCGAAGGAAATCATCCAAGGTGGTTAAAATTCTGATTCTAAAAATGACTTAGCAAAACCCAACTAGGGTAACACTTTAATTTAAGTTCTCTTCTTAACTAGTTGGCTATTGGCATGCATATTACTAGAATATTAGCCATATATTACTAGTAATTAAGCATATATTAATGCCATACTCTACATTACCTCATTCTACATCCCTAGTCCAACCCAAAACCTAAATTGAACAACTACCTTACTAACTATTAATAAACAGCAAGTTAGGAGTTTAATGAAGGAGGGAAAAGTCCTAGTATTCTCTATTCTAAAGTGTTACCTAGTCCAACTTTTAAACTGCATTTAAATGCATTTAATGATTGAGCTAATAATGTAAGTTTAGGATAGCATCGCTCCTTCTGGTGCTGATATTTGCTCAGAAATGACGCACATTAACTTTTAATCATTAAAGCATGTAACAACTTATCACTCCAAATTCTTGTTCAAGTTTGACTTAACAAAATGACTTGATGATAGTCTTGTTTTATGTAATATCTTAAATTGAAACTGGCAAATAAGAGAGAAAAAACTAAGTAAGAAAATTAATTTCCAGTCTATTTTATTGTAGCAGTGACTAGATTATTGTATTTATTTTATATATGAGTAAAGATGCTATTTTTAATGAATCTTTCATTTTTTTGTTTGTTTGCAGGCTCATAGCTGGCAGCCTGGCATCAAGAATCCCTATAGAGGAGTTGTGGTGTGGCCTGTTCCAGAAAACATAGAGATCACTGTCACGCTATTTAAGGTAAGCACATGCATTTCCACACACATTAAAAACACACACTCTTATCTAGGGGCCAGATAGGCCTAGATGTTATTGAGGCCAGTTGTAGCATTTGGCTTTTTCCAAGAAGCTGATTGGTTGGGGTCTGCTGGTGTCTAGACGTCCTGATTCCACTCTTAATTTAACTGCCACAGTCCAAATTTTAACCCCCTTCTCGTGTGTGTGCAACAGAAACCGACACGGCAGCAGGAAGTCTGTGTTCGGTATTTTAGTCCTTTTAGATGGCAGTCAGCAGATTTTTACATCTGGCACAAGTGAAGTGAGACCTTGCATCCAGAATTATCAGACAGCCATGTGCAGCCATACAGGAAGTACATATACTAGACAGAAAGAGATACATTTGTAGAGATGAGGCTCCTCATGTATAAATGAAAAGTTTTATGATGAAAGTTTAGAATTCACCTATCATTTCATCAGCTTTGATGTCCTCAGAGGGGCAAAAGAACTGACTTAAAACCACACACACACACACACACACACACACACACACACACACATGCGAGTTACGAGCTAGCGCTGACAGGCTGACCTGGTGTTGAATATCCTCTAACAGTCTCCACATTGTGTTTACAAAGGTCACACACACAAAGTGCTTGTCCAAACATTTTCCTTATCGGCCCTGCCTTCACCAAACCACACTAACACATACTAATCAGTGTCATGTACAACTACATCTCCCAGAGTTCATTGCAGTGGGTCAGTTTGGCATGCATGAGTTCATGAATGTTTAATTTGTGTACCGCCACCCTTGAGGTCAGCTGACCGGGACAGTTCTAGAACAACAGAACAGCAGGTCAGGTGTGTTTGCATCCACATAGGCACATTTAACATACTAATGAACCTGATTTAGCTTTGAAATAGGCTCACAACAGAGATCAGTGTAAGAGATCATTGTGTACGAGACAGATCACTTTGTCTGTGACCTATTGCTCTGCAATTGGCCGTTATGTTGCCAGATTAATCTTTGGATGAGTCAATTATGGAAACGTCTCTACATCTTTTATATGCTTTACATATATATTACACATTTCTCTTAGTAAAAGCAGATCTTGCTTTGATTCCTATTGTTGATCAGTAAATGGATATTGATTTGGTCTGTGGAGCTGCTTTTGCCCAGTATCTCTGCTACAAAAAACACTAAAAACAAGCGAGACTTTAATGAGCTTTAATATGACATGAATTCATTCTGTTTTTTCAGGATCCCCATGCAGAGGAGTTTGAAGACAAAGAGTGGACCTTTGTCATTGAAAATGTGAGTGCTTTTTATTACGCTCATGTGAGTTCCGCTGCGTATGTGCATCCTGACACCTACTGCTCAAATGGAGTAATCACACCGATGTTACAGTTTCAGAGCGCCAGGATGATATGTTGTTCATGTGAATTTGGAAGTGATTATGTAGTTTGACTGAACTGCAATGCTCAGTGTTTGGATTAGTTTGTTTAGTGTCTGGCAGGTTTTTCCAGAACCTGACCAAGCTGTTATTTTAGCAATACACACAATTTTAATGCAAATACAAATAATTTACCCTTCCAAGTAGCTTTTGCCTTATTCAAGATTGCCAGCTTTTCATCCCTCGGAGGGTTTCACAAGACTGTTGTTGAAGATCTTTGCAGTGCGATAGGCTAGCTGGAGGACAAGATTGACCGTAAACATGACAGGGCTTGGTATCTTGTCGGCAAATTATCTTGTGGCTTGTTGGACCACACTTTCTTGACAGGAAAAAACAAAAATGAAACTCCTTCCAGGGCCTCAAAGACTGTTTCATTATACTCATAGAGAAGATACTTTGCAGTGATTTGAATCTCCCTGCATGGGTTTTATATCCTCATAGACACAGGGGCTCTAACGGAAAAAACAACTAAACTCGGCTATAATAAATGCTGAGCAGGAATTTGGGGACACATGCTGAGCAAAACGCATCAATTATGGATGTTATTTTTGTATGATATTGCTACTTTTTCTCTTTTTTTAAGCAGGCTTTTGATTAGAGATCAGTAAACATCACAAGCTGTTCAGTGGTCTTGTCTGAGCTGTGTTTTATGGTTTCCTTTTCCGCAGATGAATATCATAAGCTAAAAATACAAATTGTTGCTTCATGTTCATCCATCTTCACTTCCCTCCAGTTTCATTACACCTTTATTTCAATTATCCACTTTCACATGGCATATTAGTTAATTATTAGGGGTGTGATGAGACACTTATCCCACGAGATGAGATGAGACAAGACACTGGACTTATGAGAACGAGATGAGATTTGTACACTTTTTAGACTAAATCCTCAATGATAAAATATATTGATTGTAATCAATTTTTAAATTAAAACTACAATTAAACTTTTTATTGAATTACATGCAGTAATAAAGAACATGTGAACACTGCAAAATACTTTTCCACAATCTGACGCAAGTAATTAACAATAAATAACAAAAAACTTTTGTTATTTTAGATGTTTCAGGTTTATGTTCCTCTTGCTCCCGCAAGAGCTTCCATTCCTGTAGTGAACAATCCAAAGTAGTATAAATAAAATAAATACAAATAACACAAACATTACTTTAAAAGCAGGGTAAGCTTCAGAAAACAGTCGGGCCGAATACCTAAACTTGCCCCTGCTTAAAGGCCAAAGTATACTTCGGCCATCTGCATTACATCATTTTCGTCATGTCCTCGCGCAGGCATTTTTTCGAGACCGCACGGACTGTCTGCGTACAACAGTGTATGCACGAGATGAATGCTGAAAGGGTGCAAATCAACTGGTGGCATTGCGCATGTATCAAGCTGGTCCATCCGCACTAATTCGTGATTGAGTATACTTTGAAAGCTGTGCGGAAGCGACTGTGTTCGAAACGTGGAAAGTGAAGTATACCCGGGACTTATGTGACCTACACTGGATGCGATAAAGCGACCTTTGAAAACCATTCAGAATTTGTGTCAGCACGTCATAAACAGAACGCGGCAGCAGTTTCCTGTCAGAGATTTGTTGCACGCATCATACTGTACCACCGTCGCGAGGATATCGCCAAAATCTTGTGACATCTCGTCACACCCCTATTAATTACACTGCCATTTAAAAGTTGAGGGAGAGGGAGTTTTTTAAAACACTTGTATTCCGTAAAGATCCATTCAACTGATTAAAGTTGTAATGAAACAATTTATTGTCACTTTTATTCATGTTTTTAGAAGAAACCTTATCATAGAAATAAAATTTAAAGTATATGCATATAGTATTACTATTTCAACATGATCAAATAAATGTAGCTCTGTGAAGCATAAGAGACTTAAAACAAAAATTTAAAATTCTTACAGACCCAAAACTTTTAACAACACTAGAATACTATAATTTGAAGTATTTTTAACAGCTGCAGATTAATCTTTTTTTAATTTCATAATTTTTTTTAAACAGTTATGCAGTGTATATTTTGGACTACACTAGGTTTCCGTTCTTAACATGGCATCTGTCTGTGTCTCTGGAGAGGGGCTATTTGGATCCACAAACATGGGCATGGGTCCAGACAGGGCTGTCCTATCCATCTGTCTGCTCAGTGGACACATGCACAAACATTAACACGCAATAATAAACTCCCATCACAGGTCCATCGCAAATGTCTCTGCTGGCAAGCGCTCGTTAATGTCTCCGTTCTCATGAGACCCAGATGAACTTTTACACACAACTGAGATGTCTTAATCAGCATAAATACATTTCTGTGTGTGCGAAGGCTATAGCTGTGAAGTGAGATTAATAGATGAAACAGATTTTTGTTGTTGTTTGGGTTACATGTACGCAGACTAGTGTTGTCAAAAGACCCGGTACTTCGGTACCAAGACGGTACTAAAAAATCTGAAATGTTACGGTAGCAGGTTTCTGAAGTACCGGTAGTACCGAGCAGCGGGTGAACCCGGTTTTTTCTGCGCTGCCGTAAAGTGCGCACTGCTCCG
>JAUMHI010000019.1:1817023-1898670 GCA_032359435.1 Enteromius unitaeniatus
AAAGCAGTTCTAGGCTATGAAATATAGTTTGCGCTGTTTGATTAAATAAAAGTCCTCTTATATAAAAGTGTTTTTGTCTTTTGCTTTGGTACCGAGAACCGTGGATTTTCACTAGTATTGGTACAGAATACTGAAATTTTGGTACCGTGAAAACACTAACGCAGACGAGGGAATGGTTGAGGGGAGAGCGAGAACACAAAACATAAGATCTGAATTCCTCTTGTCCATACACACCTCACTAATAACAGACTGATCAAAGACATGCTTGTCATCTGACACCAGCATTGAGATGAGAAAAGATCCACATATACCAGGTTCCCACAAACTTACTGAATTCCTCCTTCCACAAACATGCAGACTCTCTCTTTCTTTTATCTCTCTCTCAAACCCAGACACACACACACACACACACTAACTTGTGTTTTTGCAGTTTTTTTGCTAAGTTTTTGTGCAATATTTCTTCATTTCGATCTATTTTACTTTTTAATAATATTAATAATAATATGTAAATGTTCATGCAAATGACAAAAACATGTCAGACTAGGGGTGTACGATATTGGCGAACAATGGTATCTAATTTTTTTTTCTGAGATTTCAATAATAAAGATAATTAGCTGATATTTTGCCGAGTGTGTTATTGTGCCGGTGCCTTATGGACTGCGGTGAACAGCTGACTCCCAAAGTCAGTGGCAGTAAGCCACTATAAATAAGTGAGTCATTACGATTGAACTGAATCGTTTAAATGGATGATTCATTGAGGAACGAAATACGGTCTGTTGCTCAGAGATTCAAAATAATGCTGTGGTTGTGTTTGGAGTTATTTTTGGTGCTTTTAAACTGTAAACCACATTTTTAAACATTTTGAAAAATAAATGGATAGTTCCTCATAATTCTGTTCCAAACCACTGTATTTCTTTATTCTGTGGAATACAAAAGATATTAGGAAGATTATTGGTAACCAACCAGTTTTAACTTTCGTGAGACATTTTATTTTTTTTTATATCTTCTTTTATTGTTCCACAGAAGAAAGTTATACAGTTTTAAGGAGTAAGTGATGACAGACTCTTCAACCTGTTTTTTGTCACACATATAAAAATACAGTATTTTCATCAGTAGCATGTTTGAAATAAAACTGTGCAGTTACCAACATGACACATTATTTTTTATTTTCGCCTTGAGACTTTGACGGTCGAAAAAAAACACATTTCGTGCTGTACACACTGGTCCATTCTACCCTGGGCTCCGGCCCGCTGTGAGAAACTAAGGAAAACAGCAGAAAGAATGAGAGAGGGATTGAAAGAGAGGAGTATAAAGGCGGGAGAGGAGAAGAGAGCATTCCAAGAGAGCCGACATCAAAGCTCCTTAAGCTGCCCTATTTGGCACCACATTTCTCTGTGTGTATTTGTGTGTGTTTGAGAGAGAACAGTGGCAGCATTTCCAGCCATTTCAGGCTTTATTCCTCATATCAGTCTTGTTCTGTTTAACTCTAGTTTTAAACCTGCGAATTTGTTTATGTAGTTTGTTTCTGTAGTTTTGTATTTGTGGAAATTGTTTTCCTTTTGTTTTTGTAGTAATGCTACTAAAATTGCTAAAATTCTAGTAAGAATGTAGTCTCATTCTGAACTCATCTGAAGTTTCTATTAAGGTCCATTATGGAAAAATGGAGTTGTATGTGGAGTTTTCCAGAATCTGTAATCATTTACTCTGTTGGTGTATGGAAATTTTTATTTTGGAATAGAAAAATAATGTCAAAATTGTTAACTGTTTCTTGCTCATTTCTTCCTCCTGCCACTAGAGGGCAGCATGTGCCTGAGTACAGATAGCTTATGTCCACAATTCCTGGATTAGAGACAAGGAATAAGAGAAAAGATGAAACACTGTGATGTAAATGTAAAAATTTTAAGATAAAATAAGACAGACATGTTTGTCAAAGCAGAATGATTCACTTCCTGTTGTTCAAACATCGATTGATCTTGCCTCTGCTCTATCATTCCATCAATTTTTATTTTTATTTCTTTTTTTTTTTCTTTTTCTGATGATCTGCTGCCTTTTGTGGACTTGGTCCAGAACATTTAAAGTCATTTCCACATCAGTTGTCCTCTGCCCAGGGGTCCTCGCCGTGGCTGCGTCTGCGTCAGGAGCACATTACGTGGGCTACTGGTCCTCGCACTGCCCCTCGCCCTGCGCTTCTCTGGAGACCACACAGAATAATTCAGCCACCCAGCCAGGCATGCTGAGCAAAGCTGGTGTGGAGAATGAAATAGAAAAGTTTGTGTGTCTCTCTCTAGGGATTAATCTGAACTGAATGTAACTGGCTCTCAACTTTTAGTGCTGCTTTGCTTTGTGTAATTTTGCCAGATCAGAGCCTCAGACGCACATGAATTTCACTTTAAGTGGCATATTAACCTGTGCACTCTTATAGGATTTATTTTATTTTATTTTATTTTATTTTATTTTATTTTTTATTTTTTATTTTTAGTGAACCTGTTAAGTGTGCTCAAGTTGGTCTGTAGTTTAAGTTCGAGTTGAATTTGAATTTTGGTCAAATCCAGGGATGCACCAATATTTGATTTTATGTTTTATACTTATTGTATATATATAAAAAAAAATTTTTTAAATTCTACAGGCGAATTGAGTTTTACTAAAGATTACATACCATTTTCATTAGATTATTAGGGCTTTTAAATATTAATTTTAATGTAGTGTTGTTGAATGAAGTAACCTAAATGTAAATATAGGGATGCTAAAGTGTTTGTAAATAATGGTCCTATTAATTTTTTTTTTTTTTTTTACTTATTTTCTCTTTCAAATAAAAGTGGAAGATGCCGTTTATGATGGTCTTTGAGAATTGTTTTGAATGCATCCCAGTAAAGATACAACTAACAATAGCAAGATTGCTAATCAACCTCACAATTTGAACAGAAAATGATGATTTTAACAGTTTTTCAGGATTAAGTGTCAATCACTCAATACCAACGTTTTTCTGGACCTTTAAAGAAAGTCTCCTGGTTTCTTGTTGATGCAGAGTAAAACAAACTTTGTTTATGCAATATGACCAACCAACAGTGACTGAGATTATTAGGTACAGATATTGATCTACCGTTTTATGGTATGTGTGTATGTAGACAGAATACCATGTGTGTGTATATAGAAGTGCTGTCAAACCATTAATCGCATTTCTTTACATAATAAATATACACAGTACATACAAATATATTAAGTATATATAAATACAAACACATGCATGTATATATTTAATAAAAATGTTATGTTTATGTATTAAATATATATAGATATAATGTCAAATATAGGAAAATAAGTATAAATAATATAGGTATAAATGCATTTACATGTAAATACTTTCAAAATATATACTGTAAGTGAGTGTTTTAATATAAACATAATAAATAAACACAGCATATGTGTATATGTATATATAAGCCATGCTCGGTTCTCTAGAAGTTTAGAAGGGAATAAGCAAGTTGTATTTTTTTTAGTATCTTGTATTTTATATACAAATGTTCAAAAATTTGGGGTATTTATAGTTTAATGTTTTTGAAAGGCAGCTGTCTTGAGTCTTAAAGACTTCATTGATCAAATGTATTGCAGAATTAATGTTACATATCATTTACATTTTTAAATATTTGATTTCCTGTTATAAAAAGTAATGTGACTTTTCAGCATCCATTACTGCAGGCTTTAGTGTCACGTGATTATTCAGAAATGCTCAGTAGGTGTTCAAGATTTCTTTCTTATATCAGTGTTGATAGCAGTTCCTCAGCTTAATATTTTTGGTGAAATTGTGATCATTTCATTCAGAATTATTTTATAAAAAGAAAATTCAGCCTATATTATTTATTAGAAATCTTCTGTTAACATTATACGTGTCTTTTTTTTTTTTGTTAATTTTGATCAATTTAATGTATCCTTTCTGCATAAAAGTATTTATAAAAAAAAAAATCATACTAACCCCTAAATGAACAGTTATGTGTATGTCAAACTACAAGTTTTCCCCTTTTTTTTGTAAAAAAAATTACTCTTTTTTTTTACTCTTTGTTTTATTTTTTTGGCTGGTAAATGCTTTCAATTAAATCAGCCTGCAGAAAGTAAATTTCAGTGTGTGTGAGACAGTCAGATTAACAGGATTCTTAACAGGGTTGGAGATCAGATGTAAGGCAAGGTCACAGTTGACTCTAAGCCCACCTCACACACACGTACACAAGCAAAGACATTCAAAACAGAAACACTCTTTGTTTTACCCATCTACTGTGAGCTGGAAGCAGGAATAAACATGTACACGTGTGTGTTAATCTGTTTCTCTGTTCTGAGGTCACACTGCTGCACAGCCTCTCTCAGGACACTGTGTGTGCTGCATTTCTGTACTGCTTTGTTATTATTTGGGCCGTGAGCTGTAACATCAGATGAGTGCACGCACTTTTCTTCTTTGTTCACGTTTTATTTTTTATCAAGACTGCTGTCCATCCTTCCTCACCTGCCTGGCTTCACTTTTTTTTTTTTTTATCTCTTCATTCTGCGTCTGTTCCTCCCTCTTTATCTCTTTCTCCGCATCTCTACCATATTTATTTTTCTCTTTCTTCTTAAGATGGTGCCTGCTGATGGAGACAGATCTTAGTGGTGCTGAAAAATATTCCTCAAAGCCAAATATTTATCCACAAGCTTGACCCAGGTGTTCCCCCTTCTCTCTTTCTCCAGATTTCTATCTCAGATTGCCCTTACAATACCATCCCCAAAGTTACATATTAACTGCGTAGTTGTAGTGAGTTTATTAGTATCGTTAGATTTAGTGATATCAACACGTAAACATGATGCTAATGTGGTCTAAAGCGTCTGATCTCTCTTTGCATACTTTCTCAAACGTAATCCGCTCTTTTAGGGTTAAAGCACTGGAGTGTATTGAACATCTGCGAGTGACTCATGGCTGTTGAATGTTTCGGTCGATGCAATTGAAAAAAAGTGATTTTTAAAGCGTATTAATCCCTCTGTTATTTTTTGGGGGTTTTCAGATACCATTACTTCGTCTGTCGTTTTTTGTTTTGTTTTGATTTGATAGTTTCGGTTCGTGAAAAACGGACACATAGCATTATTCAGCGAATTAAAGCACACTGTCGTTCGCCTTCAGAAATGCAAACACACCACGCTCGTGCAGTATCAAGAAAACTGGGATTAGTAAAATAACAAACTGAAGAAAGGAGAAGCTAATCGTTCACATGAATTTGTGTGTGTGTGTGTGAATGAGTTCACGTGCGCTGAAATGGAAATATGCACAGCAGTTTTTAAGAGAGAAATTGATCAATTTTTTACAGCTGAAACACAATAAATTGATCAAAAATGGATTTTACATTGTTACAAAAAGGATTTGTGTTTCCAAAAATATATATATTTTTAAACTTTGTTCAACAAGGAATCCTGGAAAAAAAAGTATTACGGTTTCCACAAAAAAGCAAAGCTTGCTCATCTTTTTCTTTTTGATATAAGAAATCTTTCTGTTGTCAAACCAGCAAATTACATATTATTTCTGAAAGATCATGTGGCAAAATAAAAATTCAGCTTTGCTATCAAAGGAATAAATACATTTTTATGTTTATTTAAATATAAAATAGTTGTTTAAAATTGTAATGATATTACTCAATTTTACGGTTTTCACTGTGTTTTTGTTCAAATAAATTTTAGAACTGGTGAACATGAGATGTAAAAAAAATAAACTTTTAAACAGCAGTGTATATGCAAGAAAACAAAGGACGGCTGACGTCTGTTTAATTAACTGTCTGTTTGAGCACAATTTGATTCAGGCAGGTACTCTGTAAAGTGTCTTCTGTTACTTAAACTCTTTTAAAACCATAGACTCTGTGTGATGGATTAAACCTATTATGTCAGTCTTAAACGGCTTAAAACTCAAGAGCCAACACAGATACGACCCTCAAAGCCTGTGGGACGGTACTGCCATAGAACCTGATTTACGACAGCATGACAGAAGCTCTTACAGCAGCCCTGATCCTGAGATTCCTTCAGACTCGGACCGCTCGCAGATTGATTATTAAAGAATGAGTCGCTTTTAGTCAATTCACTTGCCAACGCATAGTGTTTTATTTTATTTTTGTTCCTCCCATTTTTCATCTTCTAACCTGTCAGTGAGCTTAGCTGGTCATGATAAACCTGTTGTAGAATCTCTAACTGTTTAGTGTTGTGGCAATTGGCTCTCTGGCACTAACACACACATCTATAATTCCCCCTATAAATCAGCTCTAAAATAGTGTTATCCAGTGGTTAGTTCATGGACTAAAGTCTGCAAGTGCTGCACATAAAATAACTGATTATGATGGATTTCTTCTGTCAAACAGGGTAACTGTCCAGAAGGCACACACACTCAGAGTTTTTCCACCCAGTACTGATAACTGTCTCCTTTATCCCAGTGATGGACTCACTGAACATTAATTTAAGTTAGTGCTGTCGATATAATTACAGCTGTGTGTGTATGTGTGGTCATGTGAGGTGGAAACTGATGAGCTGGCACCTTTAAAAATGGGATGTTGGGTGTTAATCCAATAAATCTGTCTCTCTGGTGTGTATGTGTGCTTACCTGTCTCTCTGGTGTACACTGTGTTTGTGTGTGTGAGCTGGAATGCTGCAGTGTTGGAGGTGTTTGCAGAGCAGTATTTTCTTGGCCCACAGTTGATAACTCAAGAGGATGGAAGAGGGATTTTTGGAATAGGTGACTGTAAAATTGAAATTTTTAGTTTTGCTTATTAGACTTTATATCATTGTTTGTTCACACTTTATTTTAAGACCCAAATAAACGAACTATTAAAGGGACAGTTCATCCAAAAATGGAAACTCTGTCATTAATTACTTACCATCATGTTGTCACCTGTAAGAAGACCTTTGTTCATCTTCAAAACACAAATAAAGATGTTTCGATGAAATCTGAGAGCTCTCTGACCTTCCATAGACAGTAAGGGTCTACAACATTCATAAGCACTAATTATAAGTATTAATAAACAGCCCATAATATGCATGCTAATAAACAACTAGTTAATAGTGAGAATTGGTACTGAAGTTTCATCTTATTATATTATAATACTTAATTATTTTACTTATCCTAACTGTAATTTATTTGCTCACTCACTTTGCTCCATGTTTACTTTTCTGTTTGGAATTATCTTTGCACTTTTGCATAGACACAAATATAATATTGGCAGCCTCTTTTAACTTTAAAACACAGTTGAATTTTCCAATCTTTCACTGGCCTGGTGTATGTGATGTCTGTGTTTAAGAGTCATTTTGGCAGCGGATGCTTGTCCTTCATTGGAGAGCCTATAGGAGACTGTAGGTCACAGGGTTTGGTGGGTTGCAGAGAGAGATTTATTTTCTGTTGTCTATTGTTATTGTTTTGTGCGTTCATCGGCATCAGGCGGTGTCCCAGCGTGGGTATGCTGCGGAAACAACATCTCCAGTATTTGAGCACAGCTTTTTGTGATTTCACTCTCTCTCCGTCTCTCTCTGAAGGTATTAAGCTGGCATCTTCTCTTCCTCTCTTTTATAATAGGCTGGTATTGTTTTGGGCTCTTTTATTATTTTGGTGGCTGGTATTATTTTTGATTTCCATAAGTCTTGGTCTGTTGGCTTTGCTCGTCTTTTATGTTCAGCTGGAACAATGGCAATCCCCCAGCCACCGGCCCTACCCTCAATAACAATTCCCATAAATAATGACACTACCCCTAATCTGTGTGTGTGTGAGCGCCGCTCAATGACAGTTTGGGGAAATCACATTTGAATCACAACAGATGAGTGATGACAGACAGAAATAGGCTTTGGGTGATGCCAACTGAAAATGTGTCATCCGTCCTCTCCTTCTTTGTCTCTTCCTTTTATATATTTATATTCGGCTCTGCGTTCATGCAGAAACTCGCAACTGGCATTTATTGATGGAAAAGCCTATTGTGGCCCATTTCTTTGACAAACACCCTCAATGTTGATACATCTTTTTTTATAGAGCTACATTTCTGATCCCCTCAGGGATCATCTCGGGTTGGGAACTGAGAGCCGGTTCTGTGAGCCAATCTTTGGGAAAGAAACGGTCAAAAGTTAAAATACTAAACAAATTGACTTGAATCTGAATCAGAAGACGTCAGTTTTTTTTCCGTAGCATCACTCTTTCTTTTCATAATCTTCCTCTGCTCTGTGTGTGTGTGTGTGTGTGTGTGTTGGAAAGGAAACCCCACAGCCCTGACCCACACCCCCCATACTGGCACCAGCTGTGGATCAATACTGGGACAGCTGGGACTGCCACCCGCCTAAACACTACACACATACACGCCCTAAAGTGGATGAAGCTCCCGGTCGCACCCCTTTCTTCCTCAGGCTTTCTGGAAATGTCAGTCAAAGGAAGTTTGTGGTTCACTTTAGGTGTGAGAGCCTGCAGGGGTTTGGTGGTGTTCTCCTCTAACAGGGGCACACAGATACACAACACACACTCATACACACAGATGGGAAATCTTGAATATAGTCGTCATTTGAAGTATCACGGCTGTTATCCTCTCAGTCATGGTAGTGGATTATCATCGTGTTAACAAAACAAACATTTAAGCACAGGTCACAGGCAAACATGTCCATGATACACTGGGAAAACTGTAGACAACCCAAATATGCCACGGCACCATGGACATCATCCAGAGTAATGTTTCTAATCACTTCTGCAGAATATCTTGTTTTACAGTTAATGGTTTTGTATTTCCAGAAATTGGCAAACATGTCAACTGGAGTTGGGCCAAAACATTTTCAATGTTGTGAATAGCTGCATTTTATATAGAATTTCTATAGGCTTTTCGTTTTGAATTTGTATGCAGAATTGCAATGAAGACATTGAACTCCACATAGAGTATGCAGCACTGTTGTTTTAATAGGATTTATATACCATATGTATATTATAGTATTAGTATACCATAAGTATTTTTTTAATTTTTATTTTTTTTTTAATATATTTTAATTTTAGTAATTGTATTTGATATTTCATGTTTATTCATTTTTGTTCATTTTTAATATTGCTATTTAGCTTCATTTTCATCAAATGTTCTGTTTGTTTGAATACTTTTTAGTTTACTTACTAATTTATATTAGTTGTTGCCAAGGTAATATAATTTCTTATCGAACGATTAATGTTAGTTTTTTAGTTTCTGCTAACAATAACTGATAGAGTTACCTAACTTTAGTTAACTAATACAGTGTGCTTGTATGTTTTAATACGCAATAAGTTTTAAACTTAATACAATTACACAATAATGTAATCAGTAAAACGCTTTTTGACATATTGGTTAAAAAGATACAGAAAGTTCAAGTTCACTAAAAATCAAAAATGTTTATTATTTATTGATGAAGCTGCTGGCATAATATTTTAGTCTGTTATTAATAAGAAAAATGTTATTCTCCTGGACACATTGATTTATTTTAAAAGCATATCTGCTCACTGATGTTTAATGCATTTTCTTTCTTTTTTTTTTTAAACGCTACAGCTTGATGCTCTTCTCTCAGAAAGAGAAGAGTCTGTGTGTGTGTGTGTGTATGGTGGTATACAGCAGGGGGCAGCAGCCAGCCACCCTGGCACCTTCATCTCCCCTCTCCGCCAGGTATTTAGCAATTCTGTGGGTACAATAGCTGCGTATTGATAGTCATATCCCTGTGATAAATTAAAAGTGTCTTATTGTCTCTTTTCATTTTACACATTGTCATAACCCTGGACGGTAATCTGGGGTTCTGATTGACACCGGCAGCCAGGGAAAAGAACACCCTCATTGTTTGCGCTCGTCAAATCTGTTAAACCTAATTCTTCCCCGCATATTTGCATATTCTTAAGTATTTTTTCGGAGAAGGACTAAATCCTTCTTAAGTGTTTGATGCATTTTGAAATTCATTCATAAAGGACCTACATGCACTATTAGCTCGGTATAATGCCAGTGCATAATCTCAGCGATAAGACACGCTTTGGAGCGCTGGATTCTTCAGGGATGACATGCTGTATTTCCGACCGATTCAACAGGGGCTCAAATGTCAACACAAATGTCAAGTGGCTTCGTCGGCAAGCGGTTTTGAATCTTAGACGCAGGTTTTTTTTCTCCCTTTTATCGTTTTCATTTACTGAAGGAGTCGCAAAGGACCATCTCCCGTCCCAGCTGGAGTGGGGGATTGTGGGTAATTTGTCTGGGTGCGAGATTGGCAGGCGACACTGTTGTTTTGATCAGGTCAGCGCTTGGGCGCTTTATGTCTCTGTCTGTGTTTCAGCCGCTGGTTCGGTCAGATTAATCACCTTCAGCAAACCGGAAGAAGGGTTATTGTGTGCTGCTCTTGTGTCCTGTGTATGGAGCTGTATTTAAGCATTTCAGAGGCAAAAATAATCACTCTCTGCGTCTCAATCTTCCTGAGACTGCTCTGATAAGGGCTCCTCTTTACCTATGGGACCACTGATACGCACAAACACACACTCATTCACCTGCTAGCGAGATTTCTATCTGGAGATCTATATGTAGTCGCTCCACATATGCGCACAGGCAAGTGTATGAATGCAGGCTCTTTGAGAGGTTATACACAGAGCCTTCATTTCTGTCTCTGCTTATTTTGTTTTGGATTACTTTGCGCAACAGGCCTGATGAGATAAAAGTGAAGAGAGCATAAAAGGCAGAAAAATAGGCTTGTATGGCCTATATCTCACCCATCGAGAAAGCTTGAAGGTGCTTGCTGAAAAGAAGGCCAAATAATGGCTTACACCGAGAGAAGACACTTGTACAGAATGAAAAAATGTGAAAGAGATGAAGGAAAATAAATAAGCAGACCTTTACGTTTTCTTCTTTGTGTCATTTCCAATGTTCGCATGGTCAACTTAGGTTAAATAGAATTTTTTTTTTAACAGTTATGACTGATTCAATCACACACATGCATGTATATTATATTTTAAGAAAATATGTACATTTATATATTTAATAGACAATATAATTTATATAATTATAAATATATACACTTAAATGCATATCAATATTTTCTAAACCTATGCTGTAAGTGTGTGTTTATGTATACATAATAAATATACACAGTTCACACATTATTTAAACTAAACAAAAACTTATTTTGAATGCGATTGATTGTTTGACTTCACTAATTATCAAAAAAGTTTTTCTAGTTTACAAATAAGTATTAATATTGGTCAATTTAACTTGGAAACCGATCGTCTTTTACGTCTTGAATGAATCGTTAAATATACATGCTGTTTTATTACATTTTCTCTAATTAAAAACATTATTTAAGCCGTATGCAGCACTTGTACATGTTATTTTAGATATGTATTGAGTATTATCAAAGGGCTGAATAATATTGTCAGATATGTATTTGTTTCTCTGAATTGCCTATCCCTGAACTGTGGCCTGTGTGATGGTGTCAAAACATGTTTCACAGGTTGAGCGTGGTACTTTCATCCGGGAGGAAATTGCTGACACTTAGTCAGCAAGCTGAGAAAATGCCTCAAGAACAAACAATAAAAGTGATGATATTTATTTGGCTTTGTTAAATAAGAGGAGGCAGGTCAGGAAATGTCTCCAACTGTGTTTCCGACCCATCTGGCAAATGGAAAGTGTGCAGGTCTGTTTTGTTTTGTTCTGTTTTTCTTAGATGTTGTCACCCTAAAGTCGTTTTGGCATATGGCTGGTGTCAAACCCTTTTCCTCTCGTAATTTTTTATTATTTAATTTAATTATTATTTTTTTAAACACAGTTTGAATACATAACCTGAGATTTTAGCATTGATGTTTACTAGTCATCATTAACCATAAGCAATCCACTGAATTGGAGAGCAGAATCACTTCTGCTTTTTTCCCCAAATGCCTTTGGAATATTCCAGTTCTTTACCTACAGGGGGCACCATTGACCATTGTGACTGGGTATGTTTACTCTGTTGGTCTTAAAGGTGATGAACTAATACCAATTTTGGTTATTGAAATGATTTAGGCAAATGAAGTTTCAATGTGACCTTTTCTTTGTTCGAAAAGTTGTTGACATGATGATATCAAAGTGAGGCTTGATCTCTATACACAAATCAATTTTATCATTCTGTTTAAGGTTTTTACTCCATTGAGACTATTCTATATAAACTTGCATGCACATGTTCCAGGAGTGCCAGTTTCCCCCGGTGTGTGTGTGTGTGTGTGTGGGCTTTGAACATGTTAAAACAGGTGATGATTTTTCCTGCAAGTGTGAGGTTTGGCAATATTCATTCATTCTTTTTCATTGTTTTTTTTCTTAGTAAAGCACCATGGGGCTATTTCGTAATGTGCACATTTTTAGAGTTTGAAGCTGTTAAAAAAACCTACTGATGTCAGTTTATCTGTGTTTTTTTGTTTTGTGTTGGTGTCAATTGTAGTTAACGAGTTGAATTGGTTATTTTTGCAGCTTAAGTAGTGAAGCATCTCTCTGTTTTGTGTGTGTGTGTGTGTGTTATTTTAGGAATCTCCGTCGGGTCGTCGGAAAGCGCTGGCCACCAGCTGCATTAACATGAAGCAGTATGCCAGTGCCATGCCCACACAGACAGACGTCAAGCTCAAGTTCAAGCCTCTGTCCAAGAAAGTGGTTTCAGCAACACTGCAGTTCTCCCTGTCCTGCATCTTTCTGCGAGAGGGCAAAGCCACGTAAGAGCAGCCCACTACACCATCTAAAACCTGCTGACTATACCCACCCTCAAATTACGCGCTCCTTTTCCTTTTCTTTCTTTTTTTTGTCTCAGTGACAGGGAGTGACAATACCTGACATTCCCAGAATTCCTTTCCCTGGATCTCCCCCCCATCCCTTTTTCTCTTCCTCTCCCTTTATGATTTCATCTTGTCTTCATATGCACCCCAGTGAGGCTGTTCTCCCATACAAGGTTTTAAGTCAGTTATTTCTATCTTTTGCGATAGTGTGTCAGTTTACATTTCCCAACATTATTTTTGTCTTTAATTGTAATAATGCAGTGAGATTATTGTCTGCACAAGGAGTCTGACTACAGCCAGTGTTCCACACAGAGATCTGATCTGATCATCATCCAGTCTGTCTGGAATGACATGAAGAAACAGAACAAACTAAGACCGACTAAATCCAGAAGAACTGTGGCATCATCTCCAAGAGGCTTCAAAAAAACCTACCTGCAAAGCTACAGTACTGTACAAAGTTTTAGACACTCATGTAAAAATGCTGTAAAATGGGGATGCTTTAAAAAAATAATGCCATAAATAGATTTAACTTATCAATTAACTTCTGTTAACTAAATCAAATAAATATTTGGTATTACAGCTTTTGTTAAAACCGCTTCTGTTCCGAGGTACACTTGCCTATAGTTTTTCAGGTAGGTTTCCAGGTAGGTTTTTGAAACATCTTGGCCACAGTTCTTCTGCATTTACTCCTATAGTGCAGACAATAATCTCACTGCATTATTACAATTAATGACAAAAATAAAGTTTAGAAATGTAAACTTATTTTCAACACAGCAAAAGATAGAAACAATCTGCTTAAAACCATTTTTTGTTGGTGAAAACACTAGTGGCCTAAGACTTCTGCACAGTACTGTATATGCTTATTCATTCTGCCAATTGATCTGAATGGTTATAATAAATAAGAACTTTATTGTATTTAAGAACTTGACTTTTTAAGTTAAGTTAAGTTTTTAAGAAAATTACTTTCCCCCCCTTAAATCATGATCTTTAAGATTTTGACAGGTAGAGAGCCTGATGCTGTTTGTTTGGAACAAATATGTTAGTTTAGCTTGTCAAGTAAGAATTTTCCTACAGTACTTCTCTACTAAGAGTATATGCAAAAGCAATATGTCACATGAGTAGCATAGCAAAAGGGGCAGTCCCTTGACGTCCATTCATATGATCGTTAATGCGTCTGAAAAGCACCTGGAAACTGCGTTCCTAAGTTCAAGATTGGTGAAACTGTGTGACCAACTCAGATCGATACGTCAAAACATGATCTCAAAATGGAATTAAACAAATGTAAAACTGCAGTTTTTTTTGAAGGTTTGCTTTTAATGCATTAGTTACTAGCTGTTGAGGCTAAAGACTAATGTAGTAGGTTCATGCATAATTAGCATACACAATTAGTTAACACACTTGATTAAAGTTCTGTATTACATGCAGAATATCCTAGTAGTGCAATCACATTTTGTTCAGAAATTTTGTTCCGGAACTCCAGTCATTTCTATAGGAATTCACACGATTGGAGAATTTTATGTGATTGGGCAATCTCAAGTTGTTCCTCATGGACTACCAAAAAGCCGCATTGATTGAAACTGACTTTGTTAGCTGTGCTTCATACATCACTATGCTATTGACAAAAGAGAGCCTATTCTGGAAAAATTCTAAACTAAACTTTAATGTTTTACTAGGTTTTTTTGTTTTTTTTAATAATATGATTCTGCGATTTTAAACTTTCAGTGATGATCTTTTAGTTTTTCATTAAAATACAGTTTATTGATCAGAAGAAAATAGAAAATAGAATAGAATATTTAAATAGAGTTATTTCTATTTGTATGTTCCCCATTTTTTCTATTCTCTTCGCCAACATTTTGTACCCTGGGTACCGTTGTTCAGAAAATATCTGGAAACACAGATTTAAGGCTGTACCTCACGTTCTCCTGGCATGCACTAAAAGAAATCAAATCCTGTCGCCCCAGATGTGAGCTGTTGCTTTTTTGACATGCGCGTCACAACAAACAGAAGTCAGATGGAATATTTCCAGCCAGTGGCCCTGAGAGTGTAAATATCTTTCCTTCACTCGTCTTGCAATATCCACGTTTCCCTCTTTTTTTCCCCTTTCTGATCTCTGCCTGCCTCTAAATAAAGGAAGCAAGAAGTGTGTATGTGATTTCACCGTTGTGCTGTATGAGATACGTGTGTGTTTGTGTGGCTTTTGTGGCGTGTGTGTGACAGAGGTTACGCGGCGGAAGTGTAACCGCTCTTAACCCATGGGAATGATGTCAACAGCACACAAATAAACCCCATTACATAAGTTCAAATAAGCTCCATGCCTGCCAAAGAAAGACCGGACCGCATTCATAAAGAAGTGTGAGATAGACAGAGAGAAGCAGAAGACGGGGACATTGGGAGGGAGAGAGGGAGTTAATCCTGGAGCGTTATCTCGCCGTGCTTGTGAATGCCCTGGCTGGAATGCATGTCCGTATTGCACTGCAGGACCATGAAGGGCATTTCGTTTACTTGTTCATCGTTCGCTCACTCTCTGTCAACCTGGCTTTCTTCTCTTCTTTCGTCTATCTCCTTCAGTGTAACAAATGTTTTTTACACAAAAGCACAGTCAATGGAAGGCCATATTCACTCTGTACTTACAGCTGTCAGTTTTTTATTCAAATCTGGGAATGGTGTTTTTAGAAAAAGTGAACAATTCTCAGTCCTTTCTCAATTTTATTGTATCTAAACCCATTTTGAATCCATTTTGGCTCAAAATGAGTGCAAAAAAGTGAAAAAGCTGGGTACTGTGTCTTGTATATGAGGGATTTGATTAAAAACATTGTGCTTTTACTTCTCTCTCGTTCTGTGTGTAGTGATGAAGATATGCAGAGTTTGGCCAGTCTGATGAGCATGAAGCAGGCAGATATTGGTAATCTGGATGATTTTGAGGAAGAGAATGAGGAAGATGAGGAGAACAGAGTGAACCAGGAGGAGAAGGCCGCCAAGATCACAGGTGAGACTTGCTTGATTTCATCTGAAGACCTTCTGATGTTTCTTTACATATGTGCTGTAATACCACAGTGCTGCTATGCTTTGTTTTTCTGTCATGTTCTGTTGTTGTGTTTTTTTCTTTCTTTTTTATTATTTAAAAAGGTTTTAAAGGTACTGTTTGTTTCTGGTAATCTTTTCAGTTTCTTTTTTCTTTAGTTATCTGTTCTGTTTTATTACATTTTTCGCATACTCTTTTTGTTTCTTTTTTTATTCAATCTTTTTAAAAATTTATTATTTTTATAATAGTTATTATTATTATTATTATTATTGTTGTTGTTTATTGTAAATTTGTATTCTATTCTGTTTGTTTTTCATTTTATTTTTGTTCTGTTTAATTGTTTTGTTTGTTGTATTCTTATTTTTTCCATTCAGGTTTTTTGTTTCTTCTGTTGTTTTTCTTGTTTTTATTCTGTTCTGTTCTATTTTACTCCTCTTTTTTTCTCGAGTTCACTTTCTAAATGGTTTCTGAGTACTGCATTTATATGTTGTGTATAAGCCAGATAATTATATCTAGATTGTTATAGAAGAACAAGAATAGATGTGTGTTGATTTTTGGTCCATTGTGAATTTCAGCATGTCGTCATCTTATGTTCTCTTCAGGATGTCTCATTTAAGTTTTTGTTTAAGAGACAGTTACCTTTTTTCTTTTGTGGTTTAGTTTATGTCTGTATGGGCCAGTTTCCTGGATAGGGCTTAGATTAAGCCAGGACTAGACCTTTGCTAATTTAAGAATTTTTAGAAACATGTCTTACAAAAATTCATTATCTGTGAGCATTTTAAGTCTAAACAATGACAATGATGTCTTTTAAGATATCTCAGTGCAAGCTTTTTCCAGTTTAGACAGCTCTTAACATTTATTTTAATCTAGGACTAGTCTTAAACCCTGTTTCAGGAAACTGCCCCTATATGTATATGTGTGCATTTGAGGCTAATTGCTGTGCGTGTTTACATTTTGTTCTGTTTTTGGTGGTAGTTTATTAGCTTTTTTTTTTTTTTGGCTTTCATAAACATGATGTCCTGTCAGTGTACAGTATGTTTGTGTTTGCATGTGCATATGTCTGTATGTGCGTGATCGTGTGTGTGTGGGACATTGTGATATAATCCAGCCTCCCGTTACCCCCCAGATGGTGGAGTCTTAACATTAAGCCCATGTGCTTTTATCCCTTTATAAGTGTATGTATGGAGCTCCTATGGAAATGCTTGAGTTGTTTATTCATTGTATGGGTTCAGGAATCTCTGTGTTGCCATAGAGATGACGTCCGATCTGTTTTTCACAGTTTGTTAGAGCGAAGGCGCAGTTCGGGCTCTTTTTAGAGAGACACACCTCAACACACACACACACTCACACAGAGGCAGAGATTTTGTATGTACCTCTCTTTGCATTATACAGGTTAGTGCAAGCGTGCGTGCGTGTGTGTTTATTGATTGTATGTTGTGCTGTTTGCAGAGATTGTGAGGCAGCTGAATGCTCTCAGCTCTATAGATGGAGATCCAGATGACTGCCTAAAGCAAGCAAATAAACCTGCCTCCTCTTCTGAAGGTCTTTCAGCTTTCACCTTCTTTTATTCACACTCTCTCACTATCTTACTTACTTTCTTTTACTATCTCTGTCTTTCTCCTTCTCTTTTTTTCCCATCCTTGTGGTCGTGCTGTGTTACAGAGCATCCGTTCATTGATATTATTAATTTTTTTCCACATGCCATATATTTTTCCTTTTTTAGCATTCTTCATTTGTGATCTTGTGTCCTTGTTCCACCTTCTGCAGTTTGTAGTGAACCCAACTACCCCTCAAAAAGCTTTGTTTCTGTATCCATGGAGTCGGTGATCCTGGAACACATGTCCTTAAAGACACCACTGGTTATGATGGCCTAATATGGGTCACAGTGGCATGACGGCGAAGCGAACAGAGACCTCACACCTTTCTTATCACCTCAGAGAGCACTTCACTCTGTCACCTGGCACACACACAGTGGGGTTTTTTTTGGCCCGCTGGCTTTTGTTGCGAGTAGTAGTTCAGAATGAAACCCTTCGTCGGCTCTTCGGGAACATACTGCTCTTTGGACCTGAAGGATCTTGGTGTGGTTCACTTCAAAATGCAGATGACAATGATTTATTTATTGGTTATTTTTGCCACAGCTTTGTTTTCATTCAAGGCTTCACCTGATAATTCAATGGTTATCCTCGCTGATTGTTTTGGACTGATGAGTGATGTTCTCTTCTCTCTTCCTTCCTGTTCTGTTATCGCTGTGGATGGATATTGATGGTTTAGAGCTGATCAGTAAGTTGAACTTCCTGGATCAAGAGGACCAAGACCAGAGCAACATGAGCTCTAACCCCTTCGATGAACCTAATGACCTGGGTGACCTTAACCCCTTTGGTGACCCGGATGAGGACGGTAAGGAGTGACCTTTCACCCTTTGTTTGACCCCTTTGCCCCTTTATCATCAGGGCAGCTTGTACTCATTAACAAAATCTGAGATGCATGATGATGTATTAAGTGAAAAGGGAATGTCTACTGCAGCTGGATTTTGGAAAATCATTCTTAAGATATTTAATTATGTAAATGCGTTTGATATTAGGGATGTGCAAAACTATTTTCGAAAACAACCAATTGACTAGTTGGTCATAAAACAGGCATGAAATGAAAATCTTTTTCTAAGTGCATGTTAAAGATCTTATTGTGACAGATCCAAGTATGTATTTCATTTGAAGTATACAGAAATGTTACAGAATCTGTAACTATTGGATATGTTCATGAGATTATTTGTATTTCAGTTATAGTTTCTGTCCATGTTTCTACATTTACATTACTGTAATTGTGGGTTTGTATAATACAGGTGTGTATGTGCATTGTTTGTGTATTTCTAGAACCATCTCCTAAGCCCCATGTGCGGTCCACTATAAAAAATCAGGAGCCTCTAAATGATCAGAACACCTCTTATGCCTCAAACCCATTTGACGAGGCTGACACAGAAATGGTTTCTTCTCAACATGGCAACCCGTTTGACGAACCTGAACCCGAACCCCAGCCTAAAGTATCTCCACCCAGAAGCAGCAAGAGGAAGAATGTCCGGCCAGTGGACATGAGCAAATACCTGTACGCCAACACAACCAAGACGGAGGAGGAGGAGCTAGATGAGTGAGTCAAGGAATTCTGGGATATTCTGTGGGAGGGGCTGTGGGTTGAAGCAGAACATTTTAAGTGGTAATTTTTGAGTTATCAAAACAGTTCTGGAAAGCACAAAATCTCTGTTTGCTTTTCTACTGTTCATTAGTAGCGCATGAGTGTGTGTGCAAAATTTGAGCGAAGGAGAAAAGCACTTGTTGGAGGAGAAGAAAGTGGTGAGCGAGTTCTTTCAGCAGGAACAAGGCTTCTGTTGTTCCCAACATTCTTTGGCCTTGTCTGCTCATCTCTGCATTTCTCGCACTTGCTCACAGTGCTCCAGCAGTGCTTCCAAACCTGACATTATAGCGAACAGGAAAGCAGAGGAGGATGACTTCTGAACTGTTTATTTTTCCAGTGTTAAATATCATTGGAAACTTTTTACTACAGCAAATATGTGTGTGTGAAAAAAAAAAATTATATATATATATATATATATAAAAATATATACAGTGAGTTCAATAAGTATTTGATCACCCTGTGATTTTGCAAGTTCTCTTACTTAGAAATGAGGGAGGGGTCCACAATTTTCAGCATAGGTGCATTTCCACTGTGAGAGACACAATATAAAAAGAAACATCCGGAAATAACATTATATTATTTTTCTAACAATTTATTCAGGAATAACTGTGTCAACTAATTATTTGATCACTTGAGTTAAAAAAATATATATATATTTGGTACAGAAGCCTTTGTTAACAATTACAGAGGTCAAACGTTTCCTGTAGTTCCTCACCAGGTTTGCACACACTGCAGGAGGGATTTTGGCCCACTCCTCCATACACTCCACTCCTGAGCAACACATATTTTCAGCTCCCTCCAAAGATTTTCAATTGGATTTAGGTCTGGAGACTAGCTATGCTACTCCAGAACCTTGATATGCTTCTTATGGAGCCACTACTTGGTTTTCCTGGCGATTTTCTGTGATTTTTTTCAGATCGGGTCTTTGATGATTCACACTGTGTGATTGTCACTTGTGTGAAGGAGCACCGATTTGCCTGTAATTTCAGGCATTTGTCTGCGATTTCTCAAAACCTGTCGGGGAGTCAAAATCGGGGCTAAAATCGTGAAGTCTGAACTCTGCATTAGACGTTGGCTTATTTTGGGGTGCACAGGTGTCTTTATGACAGCTAACGACCTCAAACAGGTGCTACTAATTTAGAATCATGTGCAGAGTGCAGCTGGACTATATAAAAGCAAAATAACAGGTCTTTGAGGGTCAGAAATCAGGCTGATAAGCAAGTGATCAATTACTTATTCAACACAGTTATTCCCAAATAAATCGTTAAAAAAATCATGCAATGTGATTTCCGGATGTTTCTTTTTAGATTCTTTCTCTCACAGTGGAAATGAACCTTACTGTATTCTGAAAATTGTAGACCCCCATGATTTCTATGTAAGAGAACTTGCAAAATCACAGGGTGATCAAATACTTATTGACCTCTCTGTATATCTGTCTATATAGTCCCTATAAGGGATAATCTTTTTTTATTTTATTATAGGGTAAAACAACTTAAGTTATTTATTTAAATATATTTAAAAATATATTCCTATGATGGCAAGGTAAAGCTTAAACTTAATATTTAATTTTATATATTTATACTAAATGTGAGCTGTGTATTTATATTTAACAAAAGTTATTGATTCTTTTTTTTAAGGATCAGTGTTTTAAATATGCTTGTCTTTACACCAATAATTTTTGTTTAGTCACACGACTGGTCTAAAGATGTTGTACATAAGATGTACTTTAAAAAAATGCCTTATAATACCTTTTCTTTCTGCTTTGCTTTCACTCTCGTTCTCTCTCTGTCTCTCGTCCTCTCTTTCACCTCCATTTGTTTTGACTGCATGTTCCACTTCCTTCTTTTCTTAACTTGTTTGCGTTGCTGTCAGCTCTTTCCTCCCTCCTTTCTCACTCACTCTCTCTCCCTTTTTTCGCTCTCTGTCTTTGTCCGTAAGCTTGGGAGCTTGGAATACTTTGTGTCTTTAACCTTGTCTTTCAGCTGAATACCTGTTCAGTCTTTTCTCAGCTCTGTCCCCTCATTGTGTGTGTGTGTATTCATGTACATGTGTGTGTCTGTGATGAGTGATGGGCCTTTACACAGCAATGTGTATTGATGCCAGTGGACGTCTGTGTCTGCCTGTCAGTGAGCTCTCCGGCGAGGCCACAGGTTAAAGTTCATAAGGTGTGACCTCTGGAGCACCTGGTCCTTCTCATAGTCAGTAGAGCGTTTTATTGGCTAATAATGTTCGCTGATGCCTCCTTTACCTGAAGACATCAACTCGCACACTTTTGACAGCGTAATTTACAGACAAGTAGAAAGGTGCAGAGAATCTAAATGTTTGTATGCTCTGTATGCTAAATTAACTATTACCTACGGCTAATGATTCATGGGGCAACTTTGCTTGGGCACTTTCCTATTGAGAATAGGTAACAAATTTCTATTTGGATACTTTATATCAATTGTGGGCCCTGTGTCTCACCTGGGTGCCCGTTGATGGCAACGTTTCCCAAAGTTGTTCTCTCACTTTTAGATCAAACCCGTTCTATGAGCCCAGATCCTCTGGTGCAGTCACATCCGAGGTAGACGGCAGCTTCTCAGAGAAGAGCACCAAACGCCGTGCCCCTCTGCCTCCCAGTGCTGGACCCAACCCTGTTGTGGCTCCTGGAGGACCCATGCCAAAGACCTCAGCTCCCGAAGGAACACCCTCTCCACCCGCTCTGGCACCCTCAGCTGTCTCAGCTGTCATAGGGAGAGAATTGGCCTCGTCTTCACCCAAGGTAAATGTTCATCATCACATTATGACTCTTATTTCCAGTGGAGTATGATGTTAGTGTGTTGTACGGACATTTATTAATGCTATTAGTATCAAAAAACAAAATAGGTTAAAATAGTTATACTAACAACCACTTAGTTACCATTTTGTTGTTCTGTTTTTAGACTTTTGGTATCTTATTTGATATTATTATTATTTTTTTTTTACCTCATTAGTTATCTTAAATTTTTACTGAGCTTGTCACAATGCATTATGGGATTGTGATGCAATGCAGCCTTAGATTTTTGTAAAATGGCTTGCTTACAAGCCGTTTTTGCCATTTTTGGCTTAGTTTACCTATTGGTAAAGGTTTTTGGGGGGGATTTAACCTATGATTCCTTCATATGCTGTTACGCAGCTCATCTATTTTGTTAGATGAATACTCGTCTTTGGTTTGCCTATAAACTTTGTTTGTTACTAGGGATGCACTGATGCTAAATTTCTCAAACAATACATATAGCCATTATTCATAACATCTGTTGATGTTAATGTATAGTTTGGTTTTCTAAAGGAAGAAAATCTCTCCCACCTAATGCTTTAAACTCTACAGGGAAACCTCTCATTTGGTACATAACCATAATATTAAAGGTTATAATTAACAATAGAACTATTGTATTCAACTGTTATTTATTTGCAAACGTAATAATCACTCAAAGTTGAAATGTTATTACAGTAGTTAACATTAAAATCTATTGATCAAAGTTGTCCTAAAACCAACTTTGATGAACTTTTACTACAAATGCTTATGACAGTTTGAATAAAATATTATCAATGTGAAAACATTTGTGCTGCTTAATGTTTTTGTGGAAACGGTGATACTTTTTTGATAGTCTTTGATGAATAGGAAATTCAGAATAGGAATCAGAAAAGGCGTCTTTCCTGAAAAATGGTATACATTTAACGTGTCCTTTCTGAATAACAGTATGAATTTCTTTCAAAAAAGTACTAAAAAACAATCTAATTGACAGATCACACTTGAAAGTGAATCATAATTTGATTGTGTGGTTCTGGTATATGCTCCAGGAAAACTCCAAGTTTCACTGGCATCTTTACAGGCTCTTTATTTCAGTCACACATTTTTTCCAAGAGTGCCGTATTTCTCATTTTCCCCTTTAATTTTCTTTTTCATATCCAGAACCACTCACTCCATCCCTCTCATCTTCTTTCTGTCCTCTTCCTGCATGCTTCACTCCGAGCATTTGAATACAGGCATGTATTAGCTGCTCTGTAGAATCGTTATATATGCATTATGATTCTCTTCACTCAATGCTTTAGTGAGTCTAATTAACTGGCTCTGCGGTCCCTCACTGGCTAAGGGTGTGGGGCGTAAGGTGCAGGGGGCGAAGGGAAGCCCACCGAGTGTGAATGAGACAGAGGCGCTGGGCCGCTGCAGAGGGGCTTATACATGGTCAGATTAAATCCCTACAGGCCGAGTGTTTTTATTTACGCCTGCGAGTGTGTGCGTTATAATGTAGTCCATATTTAATTATAGCGAGGGTTTTATCAAGGCGCAGCACTTGTGTGTGTCCGCGCCTGAGAAGTCCTGCCAAACTTAAACATTTAATTACCCAAATTCAGTGGCCTGTGAGGACACACACACACATCAGGCAAATAAGCAAATTTTCCTCTGAAACAGCAAGTGGTGTCCAACTCATGGATACGTTGGATTTGTGCTCTGAATTGCCCGATGAGTGCATCACTGTACTCACAACAAAACGGTCAGATTAAACCCAGTGTGATTGGTCTATTAGAATGACTTCAGTATTCCGTTTTTGATCAAGGATCATCTTATATTTCCAGCAGAACTCTGTTTATTCTGATCATGTGCTCCCTCGATCTCTGTCCCACATGCACTTCGTACGGATTATGATTTCATTCTCTTGCTGTATGCAGAGGTTGTTTCCTCTGAGTGTGGCATATAAGATGACCTTAGCATGAATAAAGTCAAATGGGATTAGCTGGAGACACATGCACTATGGCTGCACATTCAGAGTGAAGATACAGGGAAGCCCAAAGGCTTTGTTTATGGCATTTCTCTGTGTGTTTATGTTGTTGCTAGAACCCCCTTTGCACGCTTGCAGACCTGAGGTGAGGCAGAAGGTGCAGGTTGGAAAAACAAATGAATAGGACGCTGTGATAATCTCTGAAAACACAAAAGAAATGGAAATGTTGAAATTGCCGTAGTTCATGGATTAGAGCAGCCCTGAAGACACGCATTCTCTGAACGAATCTGTGGGGCACATGGTAATATCATCATGGTCTTGTAAACACAAACTGGAATAGTTTTGAATATTTTCTAAAGGCGCTCCCCTTGGTTTATCGTCACATGATCTTTGTCATTGAGAAGTACATTCAAAATGCACTCCTACAGTTTTATCAGAATTTTCACTTAAAAATAGATACAATTTAATAACTCCTAAATTAATATCTAGTTTTTACACGATAGTATTTTTTTTAACAAGGCTGTTTTTACACTAAACTTTAACAAGTTTAACATGTTCAGTTTACATGTAAAAGCATCAGCGAGTTTGAGTAATTTTCACATTTGATTTCTGGGATGGAAAAATCTAGACAATCGCACTTGGCTCTCAAGAACTTTGATATATTAGCATTTGAGGACGCTGTTTTTGAAATGGGTGAAGAATTAATCTGGATGAATAAAGGAAGAGTGGAATAGGATGTCTTGGGCTGCGAGAGTAGAAAGGGATGTTCTGATTCACTAGTACATCTTTTTCTCCTCCTTTTTTATCTCCCTCTTTTCTCAGTCGTCGTTTGTCTTATCCAGCGAAGCGATTTTACACCTCCCTGCTCACCCCTCTCTCCTCTCTGACGTTTAACAGCAGTCTTCCACACAGGGACGCACTGATCTGAGGATTTTCATCAGTTCACGCTTCATAAATTATGGTCTGTATTTTAATGTAAAGAAATGGCAAACGCAGTCACTGCAAAGCTCTTGAGATTTACATAAAGCCCTCCGGGGTGAGGCGGTGCCGTCTTTAGGGCTAGTTCTCTCACAAACCAGGCTAAAAACTCCACAAAGTTTTGAGAAAGATGTTAGCAACTTTGTGCGATCATGTTCACTTTTTTACTGCGCTTTTACTTTAACTCTCCCCCCCCCAAAAGAAATAGTGACTAAGTAATTTAGCGCAGTAACCTTCCGTTTTCTCCATTTTTCTAAGTTTATGAAAATGTTCTGAGTTAACTAATCAGAAGGCCAAATTAAATGATGGTGTTCATGACCTGAGAGCCCACAGTGGGAGGGACAGGGCCAGGTTACACTCTTTCATTACACTTCTTTGTTTTCCACTCTCGCGCTCTGATTCAGACTGCAACATAGATAAATTGAAATTAAAGTAAATTAACATTATTTAATTGAGTTCGCAGATGGCAGTGGCGTTTTTAATTAGTTTGTGTGAACACTGGTGGGTTTTGACTCCACATGGTCATTTCAGTGCTTCTGGTTCTTTTTCTCTGACGTACTGTAGCTTCCCTTGTTAAAGTGTTTTAAACAGGGATGAGATGTTTAACAATAAGGAATTAATGAGCGCTTTTAAAGTTGTTGTTTTTAATTATGTTGCATGATATGGAATATTTTATATGTATGTGTTGAGATCAAAATTTTACATCCCCCTTTCAGAATCATTTAATGAATTAAGCTAAATGTCAATTATTTTACCAACATAAGAGGGATCATACAAAATGCATGTTTATTTAGTATTGACCTCAATATGATATATTAAACAAGAAAGAAGTTTACATATTACCCACAAGAGAAGATAATAGTTGAATGTATAAAAATAAATGCGTTCAAAAGTGTTACGGTGTTCTTACCACAGCTGTGTTTTTTTGTTTTTTTTGTTTAGTGATGAGTGAAAACCTTTTACTTTTGTCTTCTGTCCAGAAATTTTCACCCCAATTGCTCTTAATGCATAGAGACAACGAAGCACCACATTTCCTTGTGGTGCTTCATTGAGTGTTTGGACCTTCTGTAATAGTTGTATACGGTATGAATCCCTCAGTAGACCTCAGTGTGAAAAGATAGATCTCAAAATCATATAGTCATTGTTGGACAGGGTTCAAATACACAAAATTTGTAAGGATTTGTCTGAAGAACAGCAGGCAGTATAACTGTTCATGGCATATAAGAGACACTTGAACAACTACTATATCACTCAACAAAAAAAACAACTGTTGATCATTCAGGTAAGAATCAAGGGGGACTTTTGAATGGGGACATTTCAAATTCAATTTTTTTTATTCGTCACTTTCACATACATACACGGTACGACATGAAGGGAAATGTATTTTGATAAATTGAACTATTTTCTTTAGTGTACTATTTGTAAACATCATGATGTGAAATATTTTATTCAGTTCAGTACTAAATAACATTTTATTTTCTATGATCCCTCTTATTTTGGTAAAATAATTAATATTTTGGTGAAGTAAAAGTAATATTCATTCACAGATACAAAGATTTCATGTAAAAAAAAAAAAAAAAAAAAATATATATATATATATTTATAACTTAACTAACTGGATGTAAAAATACTTTTTCATTTGCCTTTACTGTAAATGATACCACTTTTATTAGTGGTTTCAAAAAGGTGACTTCAACTTAAAAAAAACACCGCCAAGCTCATTTTTCCTCTTCCCTATTTCACCCTGGTCCAGTTACCCCTCTGAACCCTGGGCCAAGGCTGGGGGAACACAGTTAAGCCCTGCTTGAGGCCTGGTTCCGCTCCTGCGCATGGACCGCCCGTGCCCTCAGAGCGCCGAAGAGAGGCCATGAAACCCCTACTGACAGAGGGGCAGTAAGACCCCAATAGTGCCCTCATAATCTGTGAAACTCTACCAGAATAATCTCCTTCAGCCGGCCCTCTACCGCTGAGTGATGCAGGACAGAACCTGAGAATCTGAGACTCTTTAAGACCTTAAGGCCTCAGGACCGAGAGAGAGAAAGTCTTAGTGCTTTTATCTATGAAATCTCTCCATTTGATGAAAATATAAATAAAGTGAGGGCTATTTGGGCAGAGAAGGAGAGAGTGAGTTCATCTTCCTCCTCAAAGCATCTGTGAAGGATATTTGTGCTCTAAGAATGTCACAAGCATCAGTGTACTGGCTTTACCTCAAGAAAACTTTGCCCAGGTGTGTGTTTTGGCTCAGTATACCTGTCCTGATCAGATTCTGGGCAAACGTAGAACTTGTTCCCCATCCAGAAGGTTTTGGACGGACCTCATTTAGCTCTTAAATGGCCTCCGCGTCCCCATCATCGGATCTGTAGCAGTTCACAGCACGGCAGTTAGCATTTCACTGCTTAGAGCGTCCTCGAACCGTCGGGCCAGGTGTGTGTGAGTGTTTTGAGCCTGTTACTGTAATACCACTATCATTATCCTCCTCTTCTGCGTGTGTGTATGTGTGTGAGCTCAGTTCATGAGTTAAGCACTTGAAGAGCTCTCCAATACCCACGTTGACTTGCTACACACAGGCTACAAAGCTCTCGGTAATCTTCCTGTTGTAAGTCCTTAGTTTTATCTGCCAGGGATTACACTTCTGGCTTCAGAGAAAGAGAGAGGGAGCACGAGAGGGAGAGAACGAGAAAAAAGGCTGCGGAGAAAAGAAAACAAATCTTTAGTGTAATCTCTAGAAAGAATACCTGTTTGAGTGGGGAAGTTGGCCGGCCGCATATTGGCCAAATCGCCTTATTCTGCATGTTTGATGTAAACGAGGCAGGTGTGTGCGCGTTTGATGATTGTATGTGTATGGGAGTGAGTTGTGTGCATTCGTTTCTGTTCACGAGGATCAGGAGTGTGTGTGTGTGTGTGTGTGTGAGTGAGTGAGAGGTTTTAAGGCCGAGGGCAGTTTGAATGACATGGTGGAGATGGAGAGAGTAACTTTAGATTAATCTTCTCCTGGTCTCTCCTCTCCTGAAGGTGTGTGGCCTTAAACTCGTTTCAACTGGAAGAACCTTTTACCCACAGTCCTCTGCATACCACCCAGCACTGATCAATAACGGCCCCCTCTGCCTCCCAACCTCCACCTTTCAACATCTAAAACCATTGCGCTCACACATTATATACCTTATTTCAGTTTTGATAGAATTTGATGGAGTTTGATTTGATGGATGGCCAAACCTGACATTTTCAGTTAATTTGTTTATTTATTTATTGTTTGCATCCATTCATAATGTCAAGGCTAGTTTAGCATCATAATTCAGTTTTAAAAGACTACCTGTACAACTTTTACATGTAAAAGACCCCCTGTTGTATTTGGTTTAAGCTTGGCATACTGGAGTAAAGGTGTATGTGGGTCAAACACGTTAAGAAATTGAAAATAATGTTACAAAAAATAATGTGGTTGAAATAATGTGACATTGTCAGTCAGTGTAACACAATATTTATGTAAAAATTCAAACAACTTGCTTAGTCTGATTTACATATTAAAATAAAAGAATAAGGGAGCATATTCAATTTTATTCTGACTTAAATTAGTAAAAAGATCTTACTGACAAAATCTGTGGCAAATTTTAAGATGTAAATTTACATTTTTTTTCTACAGTAATGTATTATTATTGTTTTCATGATTAATCCCTTTTTTTGTCTTTGACCTATGAATGACCACAAAATTAGCATATTACAATAATTTCTGAAGGATTGTGTGACACTGAAGACTTTGCCTTCACGTTAATTAATCATATTTTAACATGTATTTTAAAGCATATTAAAATAGAAAATAGCTTTAAAATTTCACAATATTACAGTTTTTTTACTGTATTTTGGATCAAATAAATGCAGCCTTGCAGAGCACAGGACAGTTCTTTAAAAAAAATTCATAATCTTGAGTGATTATTACCAAAATTACCATACCATTATTCATTGCAAGTACAAACAAACATTGCATTTGTCAGAGAGTAAGTTTTTGTGTCTTTAATTAGCTTAAGTGTGCATCTCGTCTCATCTCTCATGCGTGATGCCGTTTGATGGTGTGAAACATGCCATGGTAAAAGCCTTCCTTCCTGACTCCATCGATCCCGCTTCACACTCCGTATTGACGTGGGCGTGTTTTGATCAAGGCCTTGTTCAGATAGGGGTGACTTTGTAATTATATTCTTTTTAATTGCTTTCACTTATCAGGGCTCTCATCTACCAACGAGACCGTACCGCCGCGGACAACGATCTGACGGCGAAGCACACCTGATGTTTCCCTCTCTTCCTCTCCTCATCCCTCTCTCCCTCCTTCTTCTTCTCACAGTATTACTGCCGATCTGCTCTTAATGAGTTTCCGTGTGCATTGCGGATTCATTGATAAATGACAGCTTTATCAGAGCAGATCGCTGAACTTCGCCTCCTGTAATTTGTTTGTAGAGGAGTGTTGTCTAAAGCAGATTAACGCTGTATAGATTTAGTTTTTCCTGCTCTACACACCTTCTCATCCCTGCTTTAACACACAAAAAAAGGCTTTTGTACGTTTGTTTGCCTTTATTTCTCATGTCTACATACGCTTCAGTAAATCACATGTTTTTTAGGGTTTGTTTAGCGTGGCGGTAATTTGAAGGTTGTTGTTAAGTTCGGTGTGCTTTGCCAGAAATGTTCGCATGTTGATGATGTTTAGCGTTACAGCGATTTGAGTCGTTCGGTATGTTTCCCCCGCCTGCCTCCCCCCTCCTTTAGAGAGGTAACAGTGTGCCAGTCGCCTTTTTTGCTTTTCAATACTGTTTTTTTTTGTGTGTGTGTGTGTGCGCGTGTGCAGGCCTCACTAGATAAAGCTCATTTACACAGTTCAGAGTTTTGGGCTATGCCTCTTCGGCAGTGTTTTCACCGCCTCTAACGTTAGATTACACCACATTACACATGTATAGCACACGAGCGCGTGCGGGAGATTTGCTCTCGCTCGTATCCTCCCAAATTTTCTTATGTTTTAGCAAGTGCTGTTGTGTTTAAATTTTTAAAGCCGTGTAGCTTAGCATGGGAAACAGGCCCCGGAAATGTGATTTAGTCATGCTCGCGTATTTTGTGTTTTTGTACAAGGCCCAAAAAAACTCCCCCTCAGCCTTAAGCTTAGGCAAATGAACTTCGCTCGTTTCTGTAAGAGAACTTGGTAAGTTTGTAATGACGAAATTCATATGAAAGCGTGTCGTTTGAGTAGAGGTGAACACATATCGTCTTTAAGGAAGCAAAAGATGTTAATGCTTTTAATGTTCCAATCTTTTTTATGTGTCTAACTTATACATTTCTGATCTGGAAGATCGTGTTGACGACTTCCTGAATCCTTTTTTTTATTGATCTTTGTCAGATAGCACTTCAAAACGTTGCATTTTGGAGAGGGCGCTGCTTTGTGATTTAATTTCCATGCTGCCTTCAACGTTGGCAGTTTTAAAATGACACTGTATAATTATAATAGTAATTGATATTACATTATGCGTTTCTGTGGTGTCATGTTCCATACCAGTTCTCATTTTTATAATTGAGCTTTTGATTTGGTTCAAAGCTGTTCAATGAATCATTCACAATTGAATGTCCAAGATAATCAGAAACAAAAGGAAAGCCAGATACGGAGATGCGCATTCAGGGGCAATTCAGTCCATAGAATTAAGGTTCAGTTGAATAATTGAAAAGCTGACACAGAAACAAGACAGTAAGTAATGAAGCTTATTGAAATTCACTTGTCGAATCAAATGACGGTCCCAAATCTGAACCCGATTCAGTGGGTCAACTCTCTGAGACCATAGTTTGCTGTGTGTTTAGAGTGCTGACCTTGTGAATGTGTGTAGCTTATACACACACACACACTACAGGCGTCTTTAGTGGATTACAGCTTACAGAGCATGTGTATGATTTAAAGTTCTGCTGTTTTGGTGCCTTTTTGTGTGTATGTATGATTTAATAAAGTTGAATTTTTCCTGACATTTCTTTTTTTTTTTGCAGAATATGAAGATCTATAGTTTAAAAGGGAGAACCCTCTAGGTTAAAATGTTTAGTTTGACAGCATAAAAATGTAATTTTTAAGAGCATGTTAATGAAATGAGCAAAAGTTGTTTTTTTGTTGTTGTTTTTTAGCTGGATCACACTCTCAGATCATTAGCTTTGAGCATAAGACTGCTTTTCTGATCACATGACCTCTCATAGTTCCTTTGCCAAACTCTTTCTCCCCATCTTCTCTCTCACCCTTCATCTTTCCTCGTCTCATTCAACACAGATTAAGTTTTCCCCCTCCTCATCTCTTTTTGCCTTCTCCTCCCTCCTCACCCCTGTCCTCCACCATGTGTCAGGTGTGTGTGTACATTTGCTGCCATCATGAATAATGAATATCTTTTCTGTCTCAGTCTTATTTTTGGCAGATGTTGAAATGTGCTTCATGATTTATTTTTTTCTGTTTTGTTTTTTCCTTCCTTTTTGTGTGTGTGTGTGTGTGTGTTGGATAGTGATGAATGCAGCTTCATTTTAATATGTTCTGTTTGTGGGAAGAAACGGCACTGTAATCCTGTCCTCCAGCATAGAAACACGCCGCTGCCAATCGTTTATTTTTCTCCTCCTATCCCCACCCACCCTCCCCCTGCGACCGCTGCTCAGGGCAAGACAGCACAGCGTTTGATAAGTACACGTGCTCTATGTGACACCAGAAATTCCCGTCAGTGTCGTTTCAGTAGATACATGCGGTTTTGTAAGAACGTGCACTCAGTGCCGTGAGCTTACGAATGAAGGAAGAACTTTTACGCAGTTTCCAATGAAGAACAACTTCGTCATCTTACCAAAATCGCTGCAATTTTGTGAATGCACAAGATGCAGTATTGTTATTTATGGCATTGGAATGAACCATTAATGTAAATAACATACAGAATGACTATTACTGGTTTTTGTATCAGTTGTGATTTAAGAAGTTCTGATGTTGTTGTGGAAGAGTCCAGTGATTGTAGATTACATCTGAACCCTGTATTTTACAGTAAAACAGTTTATGTTTGAACAGTATAGTTTACATTAGAACAGTTTAACAGTTTACATTCAAAAGAATAAAGCAATTTACAATGTCCATTTAAACAATTGAGTAGTTTATATTTGAGTGGTTTACATCAGAGTTTAAATGCTTACATTAAAAACAAGCAGTTTTTAAAACCATACGGTTTGTTTAAACCTCAGTTTAGTTAAATTAATTCAGTAATTAATGTACAAATGTAGTTTAAACAATAGTTTACAGTCAAACAGCATTTTACGTTTTAAATAATTAAGCAGTTTACAATAATACAGTTCAACTGTTGGGTTTAAAAAGAACAGTTTAGTTTATATGTTAAGTAGTTTATATTTGAACAACATGGTTTAAAAGAGAACGGTTTTGAAGTTTATACTTGAAACGTTTCTGAAACATTTCAGCTGTTCATAATTGAAACATGGTGTTTTCAGTGTAATAAATTTACATTGAGTCATTTGTTTATATTTTTGTCAGTTGTAATGCAACAGTATCGTATATCAGTATGTCAGAACAGCTCAGCAGTTACGTATTTGAGCATCACAGTTTACTAGGGAACAGTTCTACTTCAGCACATGTGGCGTTTTAGCAGATTGAACAGTGAGACTTTGGTGGGGGGGTCAGTTCCTTTATTGACAGGTAGACACTTCAGAATTAACCCACCTCGTAGAGGTGGAGGATGAATTAAATAACGGCAATGGGAGTTAAAACGTGTCTTGGTGTGTCAGTGTTACTGTTTTCCTCTTGCCACAAAGGTGCCACAGGGTACTGTTAGCCTAAAGAGCCGAGTGCTCCTAAACGGCTGTTGTCTTCTAATTGCTTTAATAGCACCTGGCCGGTAATCCCAGGTAATTATTGAGCTGAAATTAGACAGCTACTTCAAACATCTCTTAAAAGCAGCAAAGACTGCCTCAGGAACTTGCAGCTCTCTTATCATGCATGCCGGAAAAGTGACATGGAAAAGTGGTTGCGGGTTTGCATTTGTGTGGAGCTTAACGTGTTCTTCCCCACCCCCATGTAGCATGTGAGCGTATGCAGGGAATTCTTGTGCAGTCCGTGAATTCGCTCTGGGTGAATCACTGTTGTTGATCTCCAATTGAATACGAGACTCTTTAATAAAGGAAGCAGGCTTTTTTATAATTGAATGATTAAAGAGAGACACTCGAATTCTAGTTTGTGGTCACTTAACAGAAAAGGAACAAAAGAAGGAAACTAAATGAGATGTTCTATGTTAAATGTGAACGCACATGACTGTAAAAACAAATTTCATAACATGTCCTACAACTATTGTCCTTCATTGTTGGGTGTTTACTGTTGTGGCAGCATCTTGAGCATTGTTGTTAGTCTATTTGTGTATGTGCATGTGTCTCTCTAGAGCAGAAAGGCGCTCGGAGCCCCAAGGGCCCCTCACTTGACTTTTCCCTCCTGCTCTTTCAAGACAACCTTAACCTTTCAAATTGTGCAGACAGACATATAAACGCACAAATAACACACTTGCCCTCAGTGGCATTCGTTCGGATCTTAGCATTTAATTATGATAATCTAAGAGGCAAGCATTCGAAGAATTTAAAGGAAGTTACCGCTGTGGCGTCTTGCCAATCTACTTAAACCACACCTTTAGGATGTCACGCTTCCCTTTATATCGTTGCTGTTCTTTTTCTAGTTTTTGGGTTTTGGTTTGTGATTTACATAAGTCTGCTCTGGGCCCCTCAAAAACATTTAGTTCTTTATTTATTTATTTTTTTTTAAGTCTGTGCGTCCTTGAATCCTCCTGCTGTAGCGAATTCTGTCCAAAAGGGGGCGTTGTTAAGCTGCCGTACATGCGTGAAATGTTGGCCAGCTGATGTATAGCCGTCTTATCAGGGGAAAGGCAGCGTCTCTCTTCCTTTGCACACACAGATCCATACAGATACCTGTCCTATGATAATGTATTTCTGCAGGATGAGCACTCTTTTATAACATGTTAGATTTGTATTTAGATGTGGGCTGCATTCATCAGATAGCTGCAAGTTTTGTCTCAGGCTATTTGATTATCGTTATTAAAAGTTATTGTGGGGGGGGGGGGGGATGCGAGCGCATGCACCACAGAATATGAATTCTGAGCGATACCATATCCGTAACGCGGCGGCTCCGTTTTTAACGGGATTATGTCCGAAAGTGGCCAGACTCCCAGTGCGAAGGGGTTCTGCTGCTTTGTGTTCCTGGATTTGCGGGATTAGAATTCTCGTTTCTCCGTTTAGTTGGACTCTTAATCCAGACTGATACAGCTTCAAAGGCTGGTCTTTATTAATCATGTGTTTACATTATCCATGGTCATACACTCCTTACAGACCAAAGCTCTCATTAGAACGAGCATGTAAGTCTTTTGTGTGCATTTTTCTGTGTGTGTGTGTGTGTTTGTTCAAATTAGAGAGAGGGTTTCAACAGAGGCGACTTTTAACAAAGCTGAGCTTACAAAGCTAATTGGAGAGAGATGGGTTGGATCTGATGTTCTTGATTGGAATTTAAGAACTTTTGAAGAAAAGAGGGACAATAAGAGGGTTGTATGTGTGTGTGTGGGATAGAGAAAATGTGTGTGTATTTGAAGGCTTGGGCTAAATGAGTTTTGTGTAATTTGGTGTAGAGTTCACGTTTCCGTATAATTATGAGTTGTCTTTCTCTAACTCGTTTCCCTTTTCTTCATGCATTATGCTACACAGTCCTTTTGTGTATAATAAAAATAAAAATAGGTTTTTCTTTGTTTAATTATTGTAATATATTTAGTACTTTTTAGAACATTATTTCTGTTAGTATTTGGATAAATAAATAGATGGTGGGATGTCAATCCAGATATCTCTTCATTTCCAAGTCAAAGCTGACATCTCATTAATTTTGTAAATAATTTGAATGTCAGTAGCACATGTTCATCCTTCCCTCCCTTTCACCTTCTCTACAGCCCAGTCCAATTCCTAGTCCTATTCTTGGTGGGAGGCCGAATGCAAGTCAGTCCCTCTTGGTCTGGTGCCGTGAGGTCACAAAAAACTACAGAGGCGTCAAAATCACCAACTTCACAACTTCCTGGAGAAATGGACTGGCATTCTGTGCCCTGTTACACCACTTCAGACCCGACTTACTGTAAGCCATGTGCATTCATGAAAATACATACTTATACACAATCCTTAACACACAGGAAGTGCATCTGGAGGTGGTACGGTGAGCGTTTCCTGTGTTTAGCGCATAGGGTACCGACAAAACTTACCCAACGTTAAAGAGAGAGCTCACTAAAAATGGAAATCATTTTGTCATTTGTGTTTCACATGGTAACATGATGAAACCATTTCACTTAAAGTTTTATACGCTGCCAATTTCATGAATAGTATATTTTTAATCTTGGGTAAATTTTACCTGCCATGTGGAAAACTCACTTTGACACGCAGAAGCATTATAAAAACACTGTTCTCCTCAGCATCTGTCAATCGCTGTAACCCAAAAAATTAAATTCAATTACAAGTCGTTGTTTAAAAAAAAAAAAAAAAAAATTAATTAGCCTTATAACACTGGGAATTCACAGTTTATTTAATATTAATTTGTTCCTTTTTATTGTTGAGCCATTTTCAGCTGTTTCCTTTGATCAAAATAATCATCAGATGACTCGTTAACCTCTATATAATTAATAGTGACAGCCCTAAACTCTATGTATACACAACTCACTTAATTCACCTCTCTCTCTCCCCCTCTGTTAGAATCTCACTTTGTATGGGGGGTCTAATATGGTTTCTGACGGAGAGTTTTTAATCCCTCTGTCTTATTTCTGAACATTTCTGTGTCTGGTCTCATCAGGAATGACTCAAATCCTCCTTAATTACTACACTTACAGCAGATTCATCACAGTGCTGACAGAGCCACGGCCAACCACCCTCTGGGTTTAGCATACGCTAAAGTACCAGGAATCTGGCCGCCGTCTATTTAAGGAAGATATTGACTGATTTATTATCTTTGATATTTTTATGAAACATTTGCATAGATTTAACACGACACGATTAGAGACAACCTAATCTAACCTGTGAATTGTCTTATTTTGCATGATTGATCAATGACCATTATACCAAAAATTCCCCAAATCTCTCTGATGTAACCAAGAATGCAGGCAAAAATATTATTTACTAATATACTTTTCACTTTTTCCAACTTTTCTTACAAATTCCTTTGAATAAAATTGACAGCATTACCTGCTGAATATGCAGTTTAACTAAAAATGTGAATTGTTACCGAAGTTAAGTGTGTTCATAAATGCTGTTTCCTCAGAGAGCTTTTAAAGCACATTGTGCCTCAGGGGACAACATAGCCCACATCAAGGTCTGAACAACATGTAGTGAATGCTGGGGCTTATGATATAGGCAAAATTATGGATATTGTCCATTTTTAGAGTAGCCCACTACTGTTTTTCCTGCTAAAGAGGAAAGACCCCAGGCACGCAGAACGAGAGATGAAACGTTTAATGTGTTGAGTGGTTGAGTAAAAGGGTGTGTGTGTGTGTGTCTAATTTTGCTTGCACTCACACACACTCTATTAGTTGTGTTGATTGCAGAGCTGTGAAATTGCATGTTACAGCCATTACATGAGAAGCATATTTAAAGCTAACTCACTCTCTCTCTCTCTCTCTCTCTCTCGCGCTGTTCTTTCCTCCCTCCCAGTGACTACAAGGCTCTCAATCCTCAAGATATTAAAGAAAACAACAAAAAGGTAAATGCTACACACTCTCTTCCACTCTTCGTTTGTTTGTGCATCAGTAATCCTCCTCATAGGTGATTTATTTTGTTATAACTCTGATTCACTCCCACCCAGCGTTCTCTAATTGCCACTTTCAGAATGCGGCTCCCCTGCCGACACTGATGGAAAGAGTGTGTGTGTGTTTGTGTGGATGGAGTTAGTCACCTGGGAGTCGTAAGATAGCATCATAATTCATAAACATGCTATAAATAAACTTTACAGGCTTCTCTACAGAGAGAGAGAGGGATGAAAGAGAAATAAAGGGATGTTAATCACGCACTTAGAAGAAAATGCAGGGCTAAGGAGGTCCAAACAGAAAACACACACAGTACACACAAACTTGTACATGTACTTGTGAAGACCTCCTATTAAATGGATAGTTTACCCAAAAATGAAATTTCTATTATTTATTACTCGCCCATTTTTGTCATTTTACACACGTGAGACCGTTTCTCTTTGGAGCACATATTAGGATATTTTTCATGCATTCCAACCTCTCTGACCCTTTATAGACAGCAAGGATCATAACACAATCAAGGCTCAGAAACATAGCAAGGACATCCTTAAAATTTCCTTTTCTGTCTGTGCAGGGTCATCAAAAATATCTTGATTCTTAATTGTTCTGAAATTGAACGAAGGTCTTACAGGTTTGGAATGACATGAGGATGAGTAATTCATGACAGAATTTTTATTTTTGGATGAACTATTCCTTCAACTATTCCTATGAACTAACTTCTGTTGTTTTTTTAAGGTAAGGAATTAGTGAGTATAATCAATACACCCCGACCCAAGCCCTTGTAGTCTTTTGAAATATTTCTATTCTATCTTACTTTACTTACTTAATTACTTTTTCTTTTTTTCTTTTTCTTTTTTTTAGCAATTATATTGTATGGACACATTTGACACCATCAACATATTAGAGTTATTTCTGAAGTGTCATGTGATGCTAAAAACTAGACTAAGCGTTGCTGAAAAATCCAGCTTTGCAATTACAAATTAAAATTCTTGTTTTTTTTTTAAACCTTAAAAAAAGAAATAATCTATTGCTTTGCACCCCTCCCATTCCTCTTTTTTTCTTTCACTTTCTTTGTCACTCTCTTCTCTCTTTCTCTCGTTATTGTTTCACATTATACTTTGTTTCATCCGTTCAGGAATTTTCACTGGGATGTGCACAGCGAATGAGCTTTGAGAGAGTGTGAGAAAGGTGTGGATATTGCTGTCAGCTCTCAAATGCCTGTTTAAATAAACCGCCAGGTGGCTGTGCCAACGAGGATTACTCCAAGCATCTCTCTCAAAGCACACACACACAATGCACAGCAGCGCACGATACCAAGCAAATGTATATTTGCTGAAGAGTTGCTTCCTGGATTTGTTTGGAATCTATTTGGATTTGTGGATGTATAAAACTTAATTCCTCTGTAATTCCGCTCCATTGAAAGATCACTGTATTCTGGAGCGCTGCAGATTAACTCTTATTTCAGCCCTCAGTTTAACTCCATTTAGACTTTATTAGGTGTATTTAATGTGCTCCTGGCTCTCTTCTTTCCCTCCATTCCTTTCATCTGTCATCACTTTATCCCTACACTCAATACCTGCATCCGTTTCCTGAGTTCATTTCCTGCTCTCTCTCGTTCTGAGACTATCATATATGCGCTTTTTCTCTCTCCGACACAGCGAAGAGTGCGTCCTCTCGCTCTCTTTCAAAGATAAATGACTATCCCAAGCTGAGGAGGTTAAGAGCACTCTATACAGCCCCAAACACAGACATTTATATAAACTGCATTCATTTCCATGTGATAGAATCAGCGCGACCCTCTCTGGCCCAGCCGTGATTGCAATAATCTCCATTGAAATATGACAGATAAGAGCAATCAATAGCGGAGGGGAGAGGAGAGGACGGTTTGGTCATACAGGCAGTGAAAAGAATTATTTTCTCTGTGTGTGTCTAGAGAGAGACTAGCAGTAATTTCCCATGATATCTGATCTGTGAGTGCACGTGTGCGCGTGCGTGTATGTGTTCCTGCGTTCCTCGATAAATGTGCGGACGGGGAAAAGCCCCTCTGGCTGTGTTTGTGACTGACAGCGATGGATACCTGTCAATCATTCAGCGATGTCATTCACAAAACAAAACGCTTTTCATTGTGCGTGTAGCGTGGGGGAGGGTGCTGACCAACCGGAGCAGGAAGAGAAAGTCTTAAACACAATTGCACAGTTCACACAGGTTATTAGTGCTGCTGCTGCATCGTTTATATACCAAGAGAGCAAACAAAAGTCTTCTGTTAGTTGAATAAATGGCTTTTGAAGTTATTAAAACGCAGTACATCAGAAGCATGGTTTGGCTTCTAGCCCCTGAACATATTGTTTGGTGCTGTTACATTAAACAGCACCAAACAATTTGTTTTTTGAAGACCATAGCAATGAGACTGAGAGACACCTTTCTTGTTTCCCTTTTTTCCTCACTCCCATGCAGCTCGATGCACTCTGTATTAGATATTGATACATGCAGTCTTCATAATATATGCAATTTAATATAAAATAATTATTGTAATGTTATAGCTTTCTTATTTTACCATTCTTATTCATTATTTTTTATCCTTTATTATTATCATATGTGTTCTATACATTACCAGCCAGAAATCTGGGGTAGGTATGCATTTTTTGTTTTTGTTATTAAATAAATTAATGCTTTTATTCAGTAAATATGCATTAAATTGATCGAAGTTGACAGTAAGTATATATTTGTAATGTCCAAGTTTTAGTTTATTTATTTTTTTGTTCTTTTGACATTTATCAAAATATCCTAGAAAAAGAATCCAGATTTTTCAACATTAATAGTAAGAATCTTTTTTTTTTTTCATCAAGGATCATGTGACACTGAAGTAATGGCTGCTAAAAATTGAGCTTTGTCATCACAGGAATAGATTACTTTTTCTGTTGTTGTTGTTGGCACCAGTAGCCCCATTGGCAGAGCTAACAAATAACACGGGCATCAAAAGTCCCAGCACATGGACCTTTCCCAATCCTTAATAAAGGCAAAAATGAATGGCAAAAAAATATATTTAGTTTGGAATATATTAAAATAGAAAGCATTGTTTTAAATTGTAATAACAATTTGTAATTTTATTGTTTTTACTGTATTTTTACTCCCAAAAAATACTTAAAACTTAAAAAAAGGTAACTTAAAAAGTAAACTCTTTTTTTCCACTTGTGAAAGAAACTATTTAGATTTGTGCCACATTCGAGCTGCAGTGTAGATGTAGTTTAAGAATGTCCATCAGACACTTTAGTTTCATTCATTCCACCAATTATACACTTTCTTTAGAGTTAATACCCAAACAACACATACCTGATTTTTTTTTTTCCCACCGTTATTCGTTCTCTTTTTTTTCTGTTCAGCTGTCAGTGCCTTACATTTCCCTCGCTCTGCAAAGGTCTGCATCACAATGGCTATTGTTAGCCTCCAGCAAACAGGAAAAAGAGAAGGCAGGAGAGAAAGAAAGATGTGATTAATTGTAAATTGAGAATCGGCTTACCTTTGATTATCCCTCCTTTCTCTTGCTTTCTCTCTCTCACTCATGCCACTAAAGGGGACAAACCTGATAAAGTCAGTAGATGGGTAAGCGGCAGAGGTGCGAGACAATAGTCAACTCTCGTCAACAAGGTGAAATGCTCTTGGCCTTCAGCTCAGCCCTGATAGCGGCTCTGATAAAGCGAATCGGGGGTGAGACAGAAGGCTAATTTGTAGGCTTTTCTTTATACTGTTGTATTCTCAAATTGTTAAGAGAAAGAGAAAGTAACTTTTCTTTCATTCGTTCGGTGGATTACGGTGATAATGTCAGCCAGTTTACTTTCACTTCTTTTTCCTCCTGTTTCTGTCTCTCTCCCTCTATCTCCTGATCAGGGATTGAGTTTGGCTGTTTGATTATCTGCCTGTTCTCCTCAACCGGACAAATCAGTGCAATTATACTCACTGCCGAGAGAGAGAGAGAGTGACGGAAAGGGGGAGAAAGAGAGGGAGAAAGTGAGAGAGATGGAAGGAGGGCGAGTGGGAGATGTATGCGATAAGACTGAGGCAGGATTAGTTTAGTGTTTCTTGGTATCGTGCTCTCTTATCATGGAGAACCATCCTTGACATTAGCTGTCACCGCCTGCCGCATCCTACTGATCCCAGCTTGTCTTATCCCAAATCTAATTCCTGCATGCACCCTACACCCTAACTGCCTCTCCCTTCCGTCACCCTACAAACCCTCTTCTTCCTTTCACCCTTTTTACCCTGGCATTCCCCTTTTCCCTTCATCCTATAACTTGGCCTTTCATCCCAGTCTACACCCTGTAGTTTACCCTTTCTCCCTACACCCTATCATTGATTTTCAGACTTCACCCTCCACCCAGTTTGTCCCTTTCACCTTTATGCTACCATTAACTTTCACCAAATACACTACTCATCGCACCTCATAAGTATTTCCCCCTTACCTTTTTTCCGAGGCCCTGCAAAACACTGCAAAACCCACCTTTTCCACTTAATTAACACCCACTCCAAACATGAGTAGAAATTGGTTTGGCTAATTTTTTTTTTTGTCTTTTGTTGTTGTTGAAAAAGCAGTGTTAATTTATTTATATCGCTATAGACTAACACAGATTTTTTTATTTATATTTAATTTGATAATTATTTTTAATGTAATGAATGATTTGGCAGATTTTATTTTTTTGAAGATATCCATTTATCTCATCAATTTTCTGTTTGTCAATCATTCTGTCAGGGTCTACCATATGTTCTATTGTTAGTTCATTCATTTCAAATGTATTATTTATTTGTTTGTTTATTTATTTTATTGAACAAATTTGTCTGACCCAGATTTCTTTTTTATTTTGAAGAATTATCTGACCCAGGCTTATTGTAGTTAATTAATTTTTAGTAGTAATTAATTTTGATGCTTTTGGTTGGCAGATTAATTCTAGTTTAGTTTAAAATAATAGTCAATTTTGGATCTTATATTCAACTGTTTACCCTTCAGCAATAGTGTTAATGGTTCTGTGAAGGACATGACACAATTGAAATTAAATCAGTAATTTTTCCCCCCTTAATTAATCCTCCTTTTTTGTGCACCAGTTCTTGTTTTATGTGCTCTGTTTTATTTAAAGGGGTCATACAAACCCAGTTTTCCACAAGCTAATAGGTATTATTTAATTCTAATATATTGTAATATATTATTTAGGGTCTTAATGGAAAGTTTGTAATATAGTTTGTTTTAAAATTTCTCAAAGATAGTTGTAAAAAAGCTAATTTTACCCTGTCAAAAACAGCTCTTTTGAAATTACTCTGTTCTGTGTACTTCCCCTTTTAATCTTCTAATTGAAACTTGCTAATTAGCACATTATTAGGAAAGACGATTTGCAAAGATTGATTAAAATACTATTATACTATATATTATACTATAATATTATACTCACTGCTTCTGTAGGTGAGTCTGGAACATGAATGATTCTCGCGAACATAAACGCATTCTGGTTGGGGGCGTTTCCCTTCAGAACCAAATGTTAACGTTAAGTTTCTGCCTTCAGTCACTCAGATGTCGGGGGTAAATGACTACTGCTATATATTTATTAATACATTCAACAACAAAACACCTTAATCTCTTAGGAGTCTCGCTTGTCTCTGCGTCTCGGTCTGATGACACTCACTCAGACAGAACTGGTGTCTTACCTCAGACCCGCCCTGTGTGACATGCTGCTGTCAATCAACTATTGTGGGAGTGGCCTCTGTGGGAGTGGCCTCTGCATTTGAGAATGGCTTGATTTCAGAAGGGGCAACTTATAATATTTATTAAATCAAAAGAAAACTACCTGTGGATCTTAATAATTGTAGGGTGGTTGTGTACACACACTCACAACACACATTTCAGTCCAAACAGCTTGAAAAAGTGCATGTACCACCGTATGACCCCTTTAATACAGTACTTCATTTTCTGTCCTTTTATTTTAAACATCATATGTTTTTTATGTTTGCAGGCATATGATGGCTTTGCCAGTCTTGGGATCTCTCGGCTTTTGGAGCCATCTGACATGGTTCTACTGGCGATCCCGGATAAGCTGACGGTGATGACGTATCTGTATCAGATCCGGGCGCATTTCAGCGGCGAGGAACTCAATGTTGTGCAGATCGAAGCCAACAGCAGTCGTAGCACATACAAAGTTGGAGACTTTGAAACGGATACAAACAGTTCTATCGACCAAGACAAGTTCTACGCTGAACTTAATGATGTTAACCGGGAACCCACCAATCAAGATGATGCAGCAACCAATGGTGGGCATGGTGTTAAAGAAGAGGAAGAAGTGAAATCAGTCATGACAGTTGGGGGGTCTGGTTCTCTATCTGCCTCCCTAGGAGAAGTTCTTAAAGATGTAGCTCCATCTTTACGGGCAACTACAGAAGGCCGTGACACTCCAGCAGCTAAAACAGTCACTGAATCTCACCCACGACCCACCCAGAGCACTAAAACCAGCCTGGAGACACCCACCAGCCAACCTCCCGCTGCAGAACAGAAAAGAATCCTCAAAGCCGATACACTGGATATGGGTGATCTGTCTAACAGGCTGGAGAGAGAAAAGGAGAGAGGGCAGTCAGGTGGGTTGACCGCTGCTGACACCAGAGACTCCAGAGAGAAGCACGAGACCCCACGGCCTGGTGAAAGACCAACTGAGTCTGAGTCACCCACGTGGCAGGCTGGGTCCTCTCAAACGAACACACACAAACTAGGCTTCACGTATAACAGAGACACTGAACTTATCAAGAAGAAGAGAGCGAGTTTGCGCCAATCTGAATCTGACAGCACCTCAGAGAGCAGTGCCCAGACCAACCACACACACACACCTGCTAAACTCACACAGGTAAATGTTAACACATACACAAAATGTTCTATCTATCTGGAAATAGTGATCAATTATAAAGCTTGCCTCTTTTTTATGCCAGTTTTCATGAAAAATGAACAGCTTTTATAAACGTATAAGAGACTTAAGGGGAAATGAAGACAAAAGCAAACAAACTCAGCACTGTTCTACGGTAAAGTATAAAATAAATAGTTTGTGCTTCGCCAAAACTATATGACTAGAAAAATGCCTGCTGAAGTTGACGTTACACAAAATGAACTGTATCTCATGTTTAATCACTACAGAGACTTTAGAGCCAGCAGCAAATGTCGGAGGGACTAGCCGAGCTTGAGGCTGCTCTGAGCGGATACATAAGCGCTGAGCACCCAGTGATTGCTTGAAGCTACAAAATCTGCATATCAAATTTTCAAATAGGTGCTGTTTTTATTAATAAACCGCAGATTTGAGTTTTAAACAACTACATTATTGCCTGAAAACTCTTAAAACCAATGGCACATAATGTCTGAAAATATAAAATTCTAAAATACAGTATTTTTTGTTTGCGCACTCTGACGTAAATTATCCAATGTAAAACAGCAGAGCAAAACGAGTGAAGGGCATCCCTTTGTATCACGCAGAAGTGATGATTTTAGTCAAAAAATCAATGTTCTGCAGTGAGTTTAGCTTCACACTTTTGGAACCTGATGCTGTGTTAGGTACCCTTACAGATGAGTACCAAAAAAGTGCTATGGGAGAGTTTGCTATTTTGGTACAATTTACAACTTCTGACTGTCTGTCAGTCTTTCTCCTCCCAAGGTCTATGAACTTTCTGTTTGATTGTTCATGAAATCTTTTTGTATATATTTTTTTATTTGACACTTTCATTTTATCTATCTACAGTATCTATCTGTCTATCTATACATTGTCTGTCTAGTTTAATTGATTAGAAATGACACTTTGTGCGTGTCATGTACAAGAACCCTGTTGAGCAGTCAAAATGACTAAACCAGACAGTACAAATGGTCCAACATAAGAAAGGTAACATAAATACACAGAGACACAATTTTAAATAACAAACTCGGGTAGATACACATGCATGTTAAATGAATAATGCACTGAAAACTCCCAAAAGAACAGCAGTTACAGCTTAAACAGGAAAAGCTGCCATATAAAATCAAAGCACATAAAACTGTTTGAAGCTTTTTACATGTTTGATATTTTTGCCATTTTGTGAGGCGCCTGATCGGCACAGACAGCAGCCGCGTGTCACTCGGAGTGGCATGTCATTATGTTCGGGCTGTCCCGCCTGCAGCTCTAATACTGACACAGGTTATGGTGTGTTCCGCATGAGAGCCTCTCCTCATCTGTAGAGCACACACACACACACACACACACACACACACTTGCAGGTATTGCAGCGCAACCAACTTTTATCACACTCTCGCCATGTATCACTGTCATTCCTTCCACTGAATAACTTTCCGGCTTAGATTTGTCCTGATTTTGTTTTGACATGTCATCAAGGCTTCAGCTGTGACATGAGAGGTGCGTTACCATGGCGACAGTTACTTGGCACCACTTCCATTTGGTTGTTTTACACCCGTGATGTTAACAGTGATCAGGAGCAAACGCCACTCTATCTCCTCTCAGCTGTCAGAATCAACGCCATACCAATCAGCCAATCAGCTGCCTGATGGAGCCCGTAATGGGAGCGCAGAGCTTGATAGCGTTAGGAAGAGATGCTAATCTGACTCACGCAACATATAGGGTGATGGGGCATCCACAGATTTGTTCTTATGTTATGTTTTTTTGTCATGTTTTTCAGGAAGTCGTACCCGCCCCAGTGTCTAACACCACTGAAGAGAAGGTGAAACAGAGCGGGCTAATGCGAAGTGGTAATACAAAGTAAAACTTTTATTACATTCAAAATTGAACGAAGTCTTTTTATGTGGATTGCAGAAGGTCTTGTCTCGTCAAGAGGAACTGAAGGAGAGGGCCAGGCTGCTATTGGAACAGGCCCGTAGAGATGCTGCCATGAAGGCTGGAAACAAAAGCACCGCTAATGCACAGTCACCTACACACACTCCACAGATTATTGATGTGAGTTTACACACACACACACTTTTGCTTAGACATGAGTATCAACAGCCAGTACTACAGTCGTATGATAAAGCATTTATTGGCAATACTTTTACAATAAGATTCCATTTAATATAATTGAATGTGCCTTTGCTGATTAAAAGTATTAATTTAAACTATTGATTGGTAGTGTATATACAGGTAATTATAGTTATTCCTAAAACTAATACTCTCCTTTGAACATAACCTTTCATTATTTTTGTATGTTTCAATTATGGAGTGAATTATGTTTTTGTTTTTTTCCAAATATAACAATTCTTCTGACAGGCTCTTTCATATACATATTGATAAGTGCATATATATACACACTTACATAAGTTCTTACCACTATTCCCAACTCCATCAGACAGGAAGTTATAGAGAGTAATATTATTCTGTAGCCAAGAGCCTGAATGCTAGAGTCTCTCATTTCACACAGGACAGGTCTTTAAGGGTTACTCAAGGACTCCAGGTAGTGATGTAGGAAGTGACCAGTCAGAGAACATCAAACGCTAAATAAACATGCTCTACTGAGCTCAGTACTGGAGGACGGCTGACACTTGACGTCAAAAAGCTCAGGCCACATCTGAATAACGTTTTAGTTCTCCTGACATCCTGTTTTAGAGGAAGAACAGTGTGAAGCGCAATGGCATAAACGTACAGAACCACGGGGGGGAGGGGTTTTCAGGACATGATGAAATATCTGGCGTGTGGCGGATTTATTCAGACGTTTTGCTGTATGAATTTTAAAAGGAAATGAGATGCCCTTGAATGAAATGCATAAGAAAGCAAAGAAGAGGAACAAGAAGGCACCTCAGTGTGATTCAGCCATAAATTAAGTTTTTATAGAAAAATATTTTTATAGTCCCTCTCCTGCAAAAGTCCTCTGTGCTCTGATGAAGGGGAGATGGTCCTCATCCCGTAAATGAACCAAGAATTAGCGTCTGTGTGTGCGTTCGCAGCGCATCCATCCCAAGGACAATGTGCTAATGAGGCTTCAGTGCATTAGCGTGCCAGAATATTGAATTGTTTCACTTTTTAATAGAAAACATTGATCAAAACGGAGCGTGGCTTGGCACGCTGGTAATTGTTAGTGATTTAGATTAGATTAGTTGATGTCTTGTTTTGATTAGTAGGCCCTGTTATCTTATCACTGGCCTCCGCATGAAGCTCCTCCACTAAGAAGAGACTTTACGCTTTAGCATGCAGAGGGAATATTTTAATTAAATTAAGACTTGCTCCGTTCTTTCAAAGTGGAGATAGAGATGGAGGGGTGAAAGTAAGGATGGCTGAGAAAGGGAGAGAGAGTGAAGTCATTCACTCTCAGCTGCACACTTTAGCACTGGCCGAAATACTGCTTTTTTTTTTACTGCCAGTTTCTACATGAACCTGGCATTCACATACTGTATATAGAAAAACATGGAAGATTTCAATAGTCTGATAGTTCAATAGTTGATATTATGGTATTTACTGTGATTTTAACTGAATAAATGCAGCCTTGGTGCAACTAGCCTTTCTATATCCCACCCAACTTTCAAAAAGGGGTCTTTTAAATGAAGCAGTACTGCTTCTTCATGTGTACAATATTGTTAGCAGTTAGCATACAGACTTGATTGTGTGTGAGAGGGTGAAGGATGGCCAGCGGGACAGTCATTGTCCTCGGTCAGTGGTGTGTTTCAGAGGGCCCATCAGTGAGCTCACCCCTCTCATCAGAACTGCTCTGTGTTTGTGTGTGTGTGTGTGTGTGTGTTTCTCTTGTTCTTTTACATGCCATGTTAATTGTGCTCCATTGTGCTGCATTGGCTCTTTTGCTTTGATCTGTGCCACCACTGTCTCTCTTCCTCTTTCTTTCTTTGTATTTTACTTTCTGTCTCCTGCTCTAACTCTGTGTAAATGTGTATGTTTAGGCCTTTGATAGTAGGATAGCTGTATAAATTGTTTAGTATTGGTCATTGTACTATGGGTAGGTGGCCTTCACAATCCATCGGAACCAAACCTCTGAGTCACTCTCATGTTCTTCACCCCCTGGGGAGAGCAAAACGCTAATTAATGAACAATTAGAAAAGGCACAGCGGCACAACACCCCCCTCGTGCTAGTATACACATACGCTCTTAAAGGAATGTTCCAGGTTTATGTTAAGTGCTATTGACAACATTTGGCCATGGTATTGACTACAGCAAAATATCATCTCGTCCTCATTTTTAACGAAGGGAAATATTAGGGTAGTTACACTTACACTTTTTTTTTATCTTTTTAGTTTTAAAAGATGCCAAATTTCTTTTATGTATTTTTTCATAAATATATTTATAATTTAATTTTAAATTATAAAGTCTCATACATTATTTTTCTTTGATAACGTTTCTATATTGTAGTATTAAAAAAATAACATTTTGAATTGACTTCATTCCAACTGCATTCCAATTAATCCCAATCAAACTATTTTGATTTGGTTACAAAATAACTAAATAAAATACAGCAAACTAACGCAATTAAACATATGAAACAATAAAAAACATGATCTGCCTTTTGCAAATAAAATCTCCATATACTGTGTAGAAATATATTTATTAGTTTTAAGTTTTAATAATTTTTTGTGGTGTCATTTTTGTAAACATTTCTTTTTAGCTTTTCATTTTAATACTTTAATTTGAAACTTCATTCAGTGTTTATATTTTATATTAATTTCAGCTTCATTTCAATGAATGAAAAATGGTCTCAATAGTTTTATTTGACAAAAACAACACTGGTTGGCTCCATGCAGTGGCTCACATCAAATTATGTCGTCATGTCAAATAGTTGAAAAATCTGGTGTAATTTTAAATTTTAAAGTGTTTTGTCAAACAAATCTTTTGTTATAATTTTTACTACCTGGTCTTGTGATACACTGTGGATTTTAAAAATGATGCATGAACTAAAATGCATTTTTGTTACAGATACAATATGCCACAGTTGCTCTTCATAGATCTTAACTTGAACTGAACCCAGAACACTTCTCCCCCTACTTAATTTTACTCCTTCATAGGCGAGACATTTAAAATAAAGTGAAGAGAATCTCCCCTCTGTTTCCTCTTCCTCTTTCAGTCCTCGATAAAGAGAAAGTGGGGGAGAGGGAGCGATAGTGAGGGGAAATCATTTTTATTTATGTAGTCCTTTAAATCATAAAAAGGGAGGGAGGGAGGCAGAAAAAGGGGACAGTGCGTTTCTTCAGATTTTCTCAAGCATTAGTTGATCAGTGCAGTAATTTCACAGCGCTTTGGCCAGGGTAATTATGGAGGGAACGGCGAGAGAAAGAGAAAAAGAGAGCAGGAGAGGGGGAGGGAAAAGAGAGGGAAAAGATTCCAGGTGAGCTTCCTCGTGTTCACTGGCTCGTTATGATTAGTTTAATTGGACTGTGTTTGATTTTTACCGACAAGGCCCTGCTTCACCCTCCTGACTCTCTTCTCCGTCCTCGCTGTGTGACAGTGCGGTGACTTTTCAGAGCCGCCTGTGACCCTCCCTCTCAGAGAGAGACGGAGCAAACCTTTGAACTCATGGCGGCCTCCCTGTGCGCTTGTGCGTGTGTGTTTTGAGGCAAACCGCTGCCTCTATCACACTCTGTTTTCAGCGACGTTTAACCACGACGTCAGACATGAAATCCACACGTAATCAAATACGTTGCTTTTTCTATGTAAATCTGTTGTCATCGCTAACACACCACGTACTGCAGTGATCGCTCTCTCTCTTTCTCTCTGTAGTCCACAGTCGTTAACGTCGGCCCGCCTCTGATGCGTGAGAGTCAGTGGGAAGGCCCAGGGAAGACCAATTGTCCCAGCAAGCACCAGAGACTCGGAGTTAATTGGGCCAATTAGGCCACAGTCGTCCTCCTGTTCTCTGTTCTTTGGGTCTGACGCCCTCAAACGATTTCCTCAGACTTTCAAAGGAACCGTGGCTGCGCCTTCCATATGCATTTTAACATGCTGACGTGACTACACAGGCTCTCTCGCTCTGCATTCCGATTGTCATTTTAGAAACCTTTCTTTTTCCGGTGGATTCTCGTCTAATGAAACAGAATGGATAGAAGGTAGTTGAAGGGCTGTGTGTGTGGAGATCAAAGCAGTTGGTTGGAACAGAGAAACTGTTAGACAGAGAGAGAGAGACGCCCCTCCAATCTCTTCATGAGTTGTGATCAAGCCACTGCTCTCCGGTATTACGCACACACAGTCATTTCTCAGTGGGGGTGTCTCTCTCTTTTTCTGTCTCTCTCTCTTTCCACCACAACAACCTCTCCTTTCTTCTCTTCCACTACCTCATTCATTTCTCTCTTTTCTACAGCCCTTCAGTTTTTAACCTCATTCATAAGTCGGTCTCCTATGAATAAAATATGAAGGATAAAAGCATAAAATTTAAGTTCATTTTGATATGAAATTGCAATTGTTTAATCCAGTTATTTTAGTCGGACTGAAAAGTGTTTGTTTAGAGCGAGAGAGAGTGCTAAGAGCATTTGTGCATTTGTCTGAACACTTTAATTAAAGAAAGTAAGTACAAGCATTAATACAACGTTTTTCAATAACTTGTTGATTTTCTGTCGCATTAATACATTTTTAATGGTCATGCTCCAAGTCTTGCTAAAGACTCTAGGAGATCTAACTTTTTAAAGTTGACAATAAATTAAAAAATTGACCTTATTTACTTTTTTGAATGTGCATTGCTGTCCGCAACAAATGTTTTACATCTGTAATCTGATGTGTTTTTGAGCAGAACTAGATATTCACTGATATTTGGGCTTGATTTTGTTCATTTAGAGACGATAAAAAGTGGATATTACATACCAGTTTTACAGAGCCAGTTTGCTAAAACAATGCACAACTAGTTGAGTAAGCACTCATCAATATATTTTAATTCATGAAGGACACAGTAAATTCTTTTGCATATACTGTTGTATAGTACTGTACTTTTGAACATTATTGTCATAAAAAAATGCTGATTTATTAAAAAATAAATAAATAAATAAAAATCACAATTTCCACCAATATATTTAGCTCCACAGCTGTTTTCAACATTAATAATAAAACACATTTTTGTGTTTCTGAAGGATTCTCTGACAATAAAGACTACAGTAATGGCTGCTAAAAATTCAATTTTTTTTTTACTTTATTGTTTACTTTAATACTTCTTACAGTTGTAACTGTGAACAACTCATTGGTGAACATTAAAAGAGAAATGTCATGAACTTGACATCCTCTTTCTGTTCATGTCACCAAGCCATGTTATCAACCCACTCCCCATATCTCTCAAGCCAACCAATTCCTGATCATTCCTGAGTTTACGTGTCCTTGTTACAGTTGAATACATTAAAGTACTGAGTAATATTAATTAACTATACGTACTTAATCTATGATTAGGTGTTAAGTGTTATTATAATAGTAAGTACATATAACGTGTAACAAGGACACCTCTAAATAGTTTTACCTTGCCTTTTTTGCTCTCGAATTATGTTATTTCATTAGGAAGCACGTCACAGTACGGAAGCGACATTGGATTCATGTTGACTGAAGCAGGTGTGTGTTGTTTGTACTCCGTAAAGAACAGCTTGCAGTGAATGGCTCTTTCTGGCGTGTAATTATGCTGTCATGTAAAGGGCAAAGTTTTCTTCCTAGTCACACACAAAGCACTTGTTCAACCTGTTCATCTACTACTCTTTCACCCGCATCAAGGGTTTGTCTTTCCAACTGCCCACATTCGTCTGTGTGTGTGAGTAGTATTGACACACAGCTCTCCCTCCATCTCTCTAACCTCTTGCCTCTGGCTCTCTGCAGTGGTGTTGTTAAAATAAGCGTGTTTTATTTGGTAGTAATTTTGTTCATGCCCACAATAAGCGTCTCAGATGCCCTCATGAGTCGTGCATATACTTGTACGTGAAATGCCAGATGTCTTTCTGAGGGACAAACCTGGCCAACAGCCTTTATCCTTCTATCCTGTGAAATGGGTTGGTAACTGTTTGACAGGGTTTTTTGTGTGTGTGTGCGTGTGAGCCGGGTGCTAAGGGCAGGATGTGTAGCCCGTAAGACATCTATCTCTATCTCCCTATTTATCTGTTCGCCCTCGCACTGCACCAGTATCATCTACACACATGCAGAAGCATAATTATGCCATGTACAACGGCCTTTGATAGCATGTACAGTTTTCTTCTTAATTCTTTATCAAATGCATTGATCGTGGTGTATGTGCATTGATCCAGGAACCACATCTGCAGCCCAGCGATAAGGCCACGGTGGCATCTCTCTCTCGCTCTTGCTCTCTCTCGCTCTCGTTTGGCTGGGGGCTAAAGCAGGCTGCTGTAGGATTAGCTGATGCTCAACTACTTGCATTTTAAGTTGACACCTCAACACCAAGCAGAGGCCACATTACAGAGGAAAAGCTGCCCCGTCCGTCTGCCCAACGCTTCCCCTTCTGTACGCTCGCACTCTCTCTTTCTCCCTCGCTCTCTCTCGACTACATATAATTGGATTTGTGAACGGGAGCAGCCGAATGCTTCCTTTAGAATGGCCGGGACACAAGGTGAAGTTTTCTCATTACAGACCATGAAGCCAGGGGACAGATCATAGACGATCTGTATTTTCCATTTAAAGAGGACAGAAATGGGAGAGAAGGAAGAATAAAAGAGAGTAGGGTTTGACAGACAGTGCAGAGAGAGGGAGGTGAAGAGGACAAGGAAGTCTCTTTATTTCACAGGTCACTTTCTAAAGGACGGAGAGAGAGGGTTGATGAGCCCAATACGTGGCAATGTTTTCATTTTCTTGAACGTGTCTCAAACATTGCGTTCACATTTGATTGCTTTTGTGAACGCACTGAATATTTGGGTTTGGTTATTTGTCTGCCGACTGGATGAGTTCATAAGCAAGTAGGGTTGGGAATCAAAAACCGGTTCTTAATTATAAGCTGTGATGTCATCACTGCCTTGTTGGTTTTTACGCCATTGTTTTATTTTCTGTCAGACATCAACTTTCAAGTGAATCATTGCAGTTTGAAAAGTCTGCAAACACACCTGTAAGCGTATGATTTAAAAAAAAAAATTAATAATTAGATTTTAAATATACTTTTATGTATGTATTTAATTATGTATTATATTTTGTTATATAGAAAAAGGTATTTATGGAATTTAAGAATCAAATAAATGAATAGAAATTATGCATTCGATTGAGAAGCTTAAATGAAAAAAAAAATGTAACACTTTATTTTACACTTATAGTCTAATAAGTAGCTTATTAGATCATTATTAACTTATTAAGCACATAATAATGCCTTTTTCTACATGACCTTATTCTACATCCCTAATCCTACCCAATACCTATACTCAACAACTTTCTTACTATTAGCGAACAGCTAATTAAGAATGTATTGAGGGAAAGTTGTAGTTAATAGTTAACAAGCGTTACCTGTTCTAAATTACCAAGTTACCAAAAAATCTATACCGAGTAAATTGTAAATAAAACATTTAAAATTAAAACAGACCAATCTGGCTGTTGAGGGCAAGAACAAATTGTTTTCTGATTATATTTGATTTATTTTATTTCAAAATTAAAAGAATCGTTAACAGAAATTACTAATGATTGCCATCCGTACACACGTTTGTGTGTGTGTGTCTTTTGGATGGGCTAAAGATCCAAACCCTCTCTTCTTCACTGCTTGCTCTGTGTGTGTGTGTGTGTGTGTGTGTGTGTGCGCACGTGGCCCTCCCCTTCTCTGCACACTCAGTGTGTCATGACAAATATATCTGTTTGTGCTTCACTGGCTGGCACCGTCTCTGGCTGGCTGGCACGGCTGTGTTAGCGCCAGGGCCCTGAGCCTGTGTGTGTGCCCAGCCGAGCGACTCCTTCCATGGCTCGCTGCACCCTCGCAGCCCCCACCCACCCTCCTGCCCCCTCCAAAAGAGCAGCCAGACTGGGGCAGCCACCCGGACCCCATGCCCACTGTGAGTGCTTCTGTCTGGGGCTCAGCTCTGCCGCCCACCCCCTCTCTCCCTGGATCTCCTGTCCAGAATGCAGCGACAGCCATCCATTGTCTGCTTTTGCGCCTCTCTCTCTCCTTTTTACTTCCAAAAAGATGGAGTGAAGTCTTCCCACACACCATGCTTTCTTCTCCACCTTTAACTATGACTTTGTCATCGTTTCTGCCACCCCTGATGGTTTTCTTTCTTATTCTTCACTTGTTCTTGTGGATCCCCTCATTATCCTTGGAGATCTGCAGCTGGGAGGTTGGATGGGCCACTGATCTCTCTCCCCTCTCTTCCTCTTCCTTTTTCTTCCTCTTTCTCTCACTCCAAGCACAGCCCAGTTGGAGAGTCCAGACTGAACGGTCAAGCTTCAGTGTAGCTGAAGAAGAGCCACTTGAAGTCCATTTGAAGAGAGAGTCATTAAAGAAATCTCTTCATAAGAGGACAGACAGTTTCACACCTCATTGCTGCTGTAGAAATGGATCGTTCCACAGTGGTTATTCTGCACAGTGTGCAAGGCTGATTCATTTGGGGAGTGCAGTTGTATCTCTGTGATTGTTTTCATCCAAGCATTTTGACTTTGCGCTTTCATAACTGTCTCTTTTAGTGTTTTAAGTTTTCTTTTTTAACAATACAAATCACAAAAAAATGACATTGACTTAATGTTTAGTTCAACAATAGTTCATTGTTAATGTTATATTGTAATAATCTTATTATTAATAATAAACTTTAACAGTAAAGATTTATCAGAAGTTAATACATTGTTTTTACATCATTTTTCAGTCTAGTTTATTGTTATTTATGCATTTAAAGTTATATGTATAAATATTTATATATAAGTATTTCTTATTGTGATTTAACATTAATATACACTCAAAACCGTATTGTAAGGTCTTTCAAAAAAAAAAAAAACACTTTTTCAGTCCAGTAAAATTAAATAATTTTTTGTGTGTGAAATATGATGAAAGTACAGGCCTGAAAATATCTATTGAAAATGTAATACAATGTGAAGTTTTTTTTAGTAACGGTTTTTTTTTAGTAAAGCTAAGCTGCATTCAAATGTCTGGTTTTTTCACCATTAGTGTTATCATCCATTTATTGTAAATCAGCATTTACTCTAGCTATGCCATGCATTTCCAACTTCATAAAGCGTCTGTCTGCCCCTTTACAGATTTGCCCAATTCATGCTTCTGTTAAATGTTTCAGGAAGTCTGTGTGGACTGTGTGCATCTTCCCTTTCCTCTGTCTGCTGCTGTTCTTCATCTCTTGTTAATTTTCCTTGACTACAGTATTACAGAACATTTCCAGAGTTGCCTAAAAGCAGTTTACATTGGGCCCGGTGCTAATCCTGCCCTTTGGGCGCGCACACACACACAAGGAATCTCATTTTCTGTGCTAATGGCTAGCCTAGCCCTGAATCGCTGTATGTAAAACAGTGTGTCGAAGGTTGTGTGCGATGATACCTGCAAGGTTGAGCAGATCATTTGGCGTCTTAGACTTTAGCTGCAGAAAGAATGACAATTATATTGCGTTAAATTGTATGAGGAGCACAGGGCAAAAGCCTCACAGCTCAAACGAAGCATACTTTTTTTTATACAGTAGCGATAGATGTAGACTCGCTCACAGAAACACGTGGTTCTGTTTGTTTTTGTTGATTGCTTAATTTATTTGCTTTTGTATCATTGGCTGTTCGAAGTCATCCTCCAATTAGAGCATATGTATTCATTTTGCGAGAACATAGCAGACACACACTCATACTAAATGTGCCCAATTCAGCTTTGGCAGCAGCATGCCTGTGTTTCAGGTGTAACCTGGCTTTAGCTTTGTCTTGCATGTTCAAATTACCCTGAGACTCAAGGGCCCCCGGGCTGGACCCCTGAAAAGTGCTTTTGGGATTCCCTCATCTGCATCTCTCTGCTTATTGTCCTACTGAACAATGGCTTTAGACGAACAGTGTCCACAGAAACAGGTGAAATGGGGTTAATTAACTTAACACTTTTGTAACCAGTTGGGCTAATTCACACTCTGCTCTTCTGCTCCAGAAACCTGTTACCACCTTGAAAATATGTGTGCGTGTGTTTGTGTTCAATTGGGTCCAGGCTACCCATCATGCTAAGTAGGCAGTTATTTATTCTAATGTGTGGTAGTGATACTACAACTTTGCTAATATTACATAAAAGTGTTACATAACTGTGTTCACTAATTATGTTATTACCAAAATAGTTAAATGAATCAGTGTTGCTCAAAATAATAGTTCCAACTAATATTTGCAAACAGCTTCACAACGGTGTATAGTTGGAATACAGTTCTAATTACAATAATAAAATAGCAGTATTTTTTTATCAAAAATGTTTATAAGTCAAGCATTTGGTCTGGTGATTAGATTTTGCAATGACATGTCATTCAAGTTTGGATCAAGTGAGATTTCCCAGTCGCTGTTTTCTTATCTGTCTATTCATGTTAAGTAGTTGATGCATCTGTCTTTACCTCTTGTAGATGCACACAAAACACTCTTAAACATATAGTCAGGCCCAAAATTTGTATTATGTCTGGACCGATACAGAATCAATGACAAATCAACCATGCAGTGAATCTCTCTCCCTCTCTCTCCGTGTGCGCCAGAGACCCTCCATCCTGACTGGTAAAAAAGCTGCTATCAGTCTGATCTGATGGGAGAGAGAGGAGTGAAAATGGCATTTCTGTCAATTACTTGAGATGGCACCCGTTCAATAACCCCCCTCTCCCTCTGCTTCTGTGTGTGTGTCAGGGGCGTGATGAAGAACGGCGCAGGCAGCTACGAGAGAGAGCCAGGCAGCTGATAGCGGAGGCTCGATCTGGAGTAAAGATGGCTGAACTGCCTCTCTATACTGACTCCACCTCTATTGCCTGTAGTGCAGCTGGGAACAACTTAAAAGGAAGGTCAAAGACAGCTGGAGGTGAGTGCAGGGGGGCTTTTATAGGCCGAACACGCACATACACTCACAATGCATAAACACCCATGCATGCATGCATGCATGCACATTTTCTCATTAGCATGCGAACACACACGCAAATCTACATGCATTCACTTTGAAACACCACAGACATAAGCTCTGTCCCAAAACATATTGAGATGCCTACATAGACATGCTCCCAAGGGTACAAGGGTAAATTGGGTATAAAAAACACCCCATTTGGACCCTGTTAATTTTCATTACACTGACAAAAAACACTGAAACCTTCTTCAAAATATCTTCCATTATGTTCCACAGAAGCAATAAAGGCTTATAAATAAAGGCAAGTTTAGATCAATATGATGATATTATTTTAGTATTATTTACACAGAAATTCAGCTACCAGCATTTTCATTATTATATATTTTATGGGTTTTTTTACCCTTTCGTTTGTTTTTATTAGTTGACTTATTAGTTCACATTTGTATTATTTTCAAATATATATATATATATATATATATATATATATATTAAATTTTTTGTTCTAGTCAATTTTAAGGTCCAATATTTATATATATCTAATTGTATTTATTTTTACAATTGTTTTTAATAGTTTTAGCTTGCAATAACACTAAACAGAACTAACCTTTAGCATATTTCATTGTTAACTTAGCACACTAAGGCCAAGCGCTGATTTTGACACTGAATTTGCACACATTTTCTGTCGTTGCTGTTTCAGGCTCCTCAAAAACATTGTGAAAATGTTCAGAACATCAAGACCAAGTGCTAGTGTTTGACCTCTGAGATTTTTCATTTGTTCATGAAGCTTCTCTGTGTGTGTGTCCATTAAGAGCAGGCTGTGTGTGTGTGTGTGTGTGTGTGTGTGTGTCCATTAGTGGCTTTCAGCCCTTAAAAAGCGATTTTGTTGCTCACTTCATAATGGCAACCAACACGTCTACTTTCAAGGCCCAAAGGAGCATTACATTAAGAAACACACCAACACACCCACATACTCTGAACTCTAATTTGAGGTGTTCACAGAGGGCTTCACTTCCATTTGTTCAGGCAGTCGCTTCCCACATAATCCTTCAGAAATACATCAGGAAAACTCTGGCGACAGCCAACGTTGCCCTATGCCCCAACATGCGCACACACACACACACACCAGTCCACACGGCCCAATTCATCATCACCGTCATTATAACACACACCCATGCCGGGTAATCAGCGTCTCATTGTCCATGGAGGACTCCTATAGACGGCGTCTCCTTCAGCTTGGCTTTCCCGCCGCGTCCTGCGTTATCATCAGCCACCATTTCTCTTTTTATTTCACATTACAGGACAATGAGACGACACGTTACTGTAGCCCTAACCGCTGGGAGGCCCGTGTGGAAACAGTGGGGCATTAGCATAGCGGGCAGCTGTGGCGTGTTATTAAACGTGTTTACGCCAAGGGGTGTTAGCGTTGTGGCTAGCCGCTGCGTATAATTAAAAGCGCGCGTGCACGCCGAGTGAGATGGGTGTTAGCGGCGCGTCAAGGTTTTGTTTAATACGTGAGGTGTTAACATAGCGGGCCAGCCGCTGTGCCTAATTCTGTGCCGGCTCATGTCCGTGTGTACCATTTCACAGCTCAAGGGGAGACACAATATTCCTCTCCTTTTATCTCTTTCATCTCGCACTCTTTGACGCCCTCCATTTTCTCTTCATCCTCTCCCTGTCCGCCTAATAGTGTTCCCTCCTCTGCAATCACGCGTTTACCGTGGCTCAGAAACGCTGCAGAATACCTCTTGCGGCCCGCAGAGACGGACAAACCAGTGTACGGACAGAGCAAAGGAAAAACGGGCCAGAGGGAGGGAGAGGAAGAAAGATGGTGAAAAACGGTTTATTTGGCCTTTCGGGCTGTTGAACTCTGCTAATTGTAGAACTCATTAAAAATCAGGTTGGAGGGAAATGCTATAGGCTTGATGCACAAGGCCTATCGTGCAGAACGCATAATCCCACCAACACACACACACACAAACACTTGCCTCTAATTCTGAGAGAGCTCGAGCTGGGTAGAGCAAAACTTTCACCAACTCCAAAAACATTCATTCTGTTAATTAGCTAAGCACTGCCCCCGTGTATGTGTCACTGTATTAGTGAAAGGAAAAAAAACCCCATAGTGTCTCTTTCTTTTGCGCTTTTTCCTCTAGTTGTTGTGGCGTTTCTCTAAGGGGCATCATGTGACATTTTCCTATAGGGCTGTACGAGTAATCGAAATAAAACTGAAATGCAATTTCCAATTGCAAGGGATATGATTTATTACATAAATACATGCACTGTGTTGTGGAGTGGGGCACAGCAGTGTTGTTTTATGATTGAGCGGCTGTTGTTTTGTACATGAACATGTTGTACAAATGTGCATAAAGACCTTAGTCGGGTTAGATGTTAATTTAACACAGAGGAAAACAAGACTATGAGGGATAGAGGACATGCACTGTATACAAGTCATACATCATGCAGTGTTTTTTCAATGAAAATCTTTGTCTGGAAATAAAAACTGAATGGTTAAACAGTTAAAAAAAAAAGAATTAAACAGTATTTTTTTTATTTTTTTACTTTATTTTACAGTGAGATATAGTATTACAATAGTAATATTTCTTAGTTTAATATATTGGTAATGTAACCCCCTTAAATTGTAAATTTGATTGCTTTAGTAAAATCACAAAAGAATTTTCTTCATGCTGGGTGTTTATTAGTACTGTACTCGTAAACCTACCTAAACTTAGATTGAGCTCATTTGAATCTGAGATGTAAGACTGATAACCATTTGACTAGCTGCTAGTTATTAAGACTAGTTCTCAAGACAGTCTTAATGTGGTGTTGTTTATGCAATGGACCTCAGTAGTTTTTTTTATTATGTTTTTTTGCCCCCCAAAGTCATGTAGCCCTTTTTCCTCTCTGTTTTGTCTCTTACTTAAGTTCAAACGTCCACGTGTGTGCGGCTCTGCTCTGGTTACCATATAACTGAATGAGATCGATGTGTTTGGATTGAGTGTGTATTGTCAAGGGCTCTGTGGGATTCAGATCTGTGGATGCGGAAGAGGAACTCTGGAGGAGATTTTGCCGTCAAGGCCAAATCTGCCATGCAACACACACACACATAAAGCTCATCTCTCTGCCAGACACTCTCAGCCATCTGCCTGATTTCTCTCAGCTCAAACACACACACACACACACACACACACACACACCCCAATGTGACAGCAGCAAACTTTTTTTGTTAAGGAAATACTGTTTGAACGTCTAATTTGATCTAAACAAATGCTTTTCTGACTCTTTACTTACATGCAAAGTTTCCTTTCCCACTGGAATACTGAACTAACACTCAACGCTTCACTAACCTCCTCTGTCTCTTTCCTTTTCTTTTTTTTTGGCGTCCCTGTTTGTTTGATTGCTCACAGACATGGTGGATGGGATGAGTGTGGAGGGTGAGGATGAGGAGAGCAGGAGTGATATTGAGGTGGCGGCGTCTCATGCTGATGATGTCACTCATACTAACCCAGAGGAGGAACTGTCGTCTTCATGTCTAATGGAGGATGATTTTACTAACTCTGCCAGTGACCTGGCCGCCCTGGGTAACCCAACATTGCATGTCCTCTGCGCTTGTGTGAACGTGTGTGTGACACTACATGCCTGAGTTTGTGCTATAGTGTGCAGTGATTTATCTATCTATTACTACTTCTGTCTGTTTTTAATTGTTTTTCTTTTGTTAACATTTGACCTTTCATCATGCCATTACAACCTTTAATTGAGTAGGGCTGCATGTTTAGTCAAAATCATAATTGGTTTACTGTGATACAAGTGCATGCGCTGTGTGTTTCATAGTGAGATACTGCGCAGTGTTCTTCTACACATATTCTACACCTGAGCTGCTTTTTCAGCGGCTCAGTTTACAGTAAATGCCAAATTATCTGGTTTACTTACAACATTTTACAACAAAAATCTGGTAGAAAGACTTTTAATGCTTATAAACCAAAATGCTCAGCATTAATGGTATTGCAATTTTACAGTGAAATAATTGCAAAGAAATTACAGTAGTAATATTTTGTTTAGCTTGATTTTAATAAGAAGTATTATTATTGTTCTTGTTGTTTTTCGTATTAATATATAATCACCAAAGTTTGGCCAAATTGTGCATCCTGCAAATTGTGTTTTTTAAATTGCGATTAAATTAAAAATCTTTTTTTCAACAAAATTATGCAGCCCTATAATTTTGGATTTCTTTCTTGTCGCATTAGTTACTATTTTAAACACCTTTTAATATTAATTTATCTTTTAATTCAATAAAACATTTTTTGATGTCTTTAATGTGTTGTGCCTTTAGTTTAATTAAAAAGTATTTGAGCATATTCTCAAGGGAAACACAATTATATCTGCCAAAGAGATTAATAATTAGTTTTTTGTCTTTCTAAGGAAGCCTTATGAGATATCTGGAGGAAACTTGAATTGTTCTTTCTCTTTTGTTTACTTGTGTGAAGCATCTACGTTGTTTGTTTCTTTGTTAGGTTTGTTTTTGTCTGTTATTGTGAAAAGAAGGTCTATTTATTATTATGCACAAACTTCTTTTCTCTAACATAATGAAATGAGTTGTCGTACTTTTTTATGTCACTTTTTTAGTGATTAACAGATTGGTTACGGATGGTAACTCCGTACAGATTCAGCATTTTAACCCATTGACAAACCCATCCCAAACTAGTCCCCAACTGCTAAAGGTCACAGGTTTGCTATAATCCTTTGGCATATAATTATAAGAAAACTGACTAAATAAAATACAATTAAATAAAATGAGTAAATGAATTTTGTTGCTATAACACATCACAATTACGTTGTCACAGTCATATTTCCAAATAAGTTCTTGAACCATTTTTTATAGTTTAGGAATAGCTTGTCTGTCTGCTTACAAGAGTTTTTTTTTCTCTAGTTAGTTCTACCACCATTCCTGAAAGGAAGGCAAGCTCCTGAGAATTATTTGTCTGTCAAGCAGTAAACTGTTTGAACCCAGTAATTTATGTTTAACTGTAAATTTTGTTATTATTTCTAACAATAAAAATGGACTGCAGGGAAAAACCTAACCGATCCAAACACAAAAGATCATATAGATACCCATCATGGTGAACACTTTAATTAGTTTGAGGATGTGGTTCTTGTGTTAGGGAAAACTGTTGGTCAATGCACACACACCTGCACCTTTATCCAGGTTGTGCTGAGGCCTGATAAATGACTCCTGTGGTGTTTTTTTTAGGAGAGAGAGGGGTGCTGGGAGACGAGAACAGGACCCACATGAAAAGCTTCCTCACCTCACTTTCATCTCTAGCCCAGATGAGAGAAAGAGTGAGAGAGAGAGAGAGAGGGCAAGGCTAAACCTGCTAGTGAAAGGTTATTAGAGAAGCAGACTTGGAATATGTCAAGGCGAACATAATAAAAAAAAAAGCACCTTTGAAAGACAGGTTTGCATATGAACAGTAAATTAGAAGCCATTGTTCGTTTAAAGAGAAAGAGAAGTTATGACTTCCAAGGAATCACTAGCACTGTTCCCTCTAAGCATGTTTGGCTGCTCATCTGACGCGGATGGAAAAAGAAATGTCAGAAGTCATACCTAATAACAGATGGGGAAGAGCTAGAGCTTCTTGAATAAGAGCTAAATTAATGGATAGAGTTTAAAGTGGAGTCTATCCAAGTGTCCATTGATTTTTCTTAGTATGCAGCTGAAGCTGTGAGAATTCTTGTGTGGAAATATACAACACTGATTAATTCCCAAGAGGATTACTTCACAAACAGTACAGCACAAACTTCATTGAGACACATACACAGGCTCACAAAGGCTATGTATTATACTTTGTCATTTTTTGTGGTCTTAACAAAGCAAGTTGTACAGTTTTTTCGCCTCTTTTTTTAACAACTGAAAAGCAATAATTGTGTTCTTTTAAACATTACTGATGTTACTGTATATTACTTTTTTCATTATATTTAAAATAGTAATACATTCTAATAATTATATTTATTTATAATGTAAAATTAATTAAACTACAGCAGTACATTGATGCATAGGGTACGTTTGAACCGTAGAAAAACAAAAATTTAAGGGAGCATTGTGAACTATAAACTCAATAAAAGGTCTTTTAATTCATATGAGAGTGTCAAGGGAGACATTCAGGTGTGTCAAGCTCTCAGCATCTTGCTATCTCTCCCGTGTGTGTGTACGAGGTTGAGAGGGCCGGTTTGCTTAAGGGCAAACATTGTCATGTCCTCTGCTTATCTGTGTGTTGGAGACGAGTGGCCTACTGCATATAACTCTTCCTCTCTTCCTTTCCCTCGCTTTATTTAGGTGTGATGAACAGCAGACATGTGGACCTGAAGCTCAAAAAACTCACAGAGTTTCGACCACAGGGTGGCAGCTCTCCTTCCTCTTCATCATCTTCCTCATCGCTGACAGCATCCAGTACTTCACCCCTCAGTCCTGAATCGGGCGGCATGCAGGTAGATATGTTACAAACACCTAGATTAACATCTCTAATTGTGTTTACTGCTCATATTTAGTGATTCGTTGTGAACAACTTATTCATAATTATTTTGTTGAGTAACGCATTCCACGCGGTTTCGGCTATAGTCATGTTATTTTTAAATAAGAAATAGCTTGTAGCATAAAAGACGTTTATTTTAAGAGAGAATAAGAATTCCTATAGTGCTGCATTGAAGTAGGGACCGAAGCCATGTTGAAGCCAGGGACCGAGACCAAAAGAGAATCACAGAGACCAGAACACTTCAGTAAAGCTCTAGCAACAAGACTACTCTCACAACAAAAAAACACAAAATACATTTTCTGCTTAAAATGCAAAAATATGCCCATCTAAACATCCCAAAAGAAGCTTTGGAAATTTAGTTTGTATTTGTTGTACGTTACATTACGGTACGGTACTTCAACGATATGAAATGATTTGCTTGGATCTATGTTTCCCTTGGGTGAGGTAAAAAGCCAAAGGAAAGCCGTTTTTTTTCCCCCTTTTTATTCACTATTATTATTCTTCATGTGTTTATATATATTAATCCAGAATACATGAAGTCAGAGCGACATTATAGTCATTACCTCATGTCACACCTGACCTTTTCTGACAGAGAAGAGAGCTTTGGAAGTATTGACAGCAGCATGTGGCTCACGACGCTGACATGCATTTGATCGATTTGCCGTGTTTATTAAGTACCAGCGTTGTGTGTGTAAGAACATGCATGCCTGTGTACCTCTGACTGCTCAGTGTTCATACATACGTGTGTGATGACCTCCTATCTGCCTGTTGTATTCAGAGCCCCCAGGTGGTGACTGCAGGGCATGTTCAGAGATGCTGGTGACTACCTTCCTGCACCTGTTCGCCCTATTCTCTCTCTCTCTCTCTCCCTCTCTCTCTCTGCTGACAGAGGGGATTTCCTGTGAGCAGATGTTAGCAGGGTCTTTGATGCACAATAACTGCAGTGATGTGTTTGTTTGGGTCGACAGGCCTCATTCAGTGCACTGCAGCAGGTGTGAAATGATTGGCTGAGATTTGCCAAGGCCTAGCCACAAATAGGTTAGATTCCAGAGACTGATTTACAGACCTGATGAAGGTGATGCCAAATTGTTGCTCAAAAAGCGATTGATTCAGGTCAGAGAAGAATAGTACCTAACGCACTAATAATAGCAGAATTTATAGAATTAGTAATAGTATAATTAATTACATTTTGGAAAGGAGAAAAAAAGGTTTTGTTAAAAACTGCTATGACATAACATTCAGGTTAAGCTGAATTTGCAACCTTAGTGACACATGATTAAGAAATCATTCTAACTTGCTGATTAAGAAACATATTTTATACCTTATTGTCAGTGTTGACAATAGTATTTTTGTGAATAGAAAATTCAAAAGAACACTGTTTATTTGAAATATAAATATTTTGCACTGTTGTCATTATTATATTATTTTATATAATATTATATTATAATATATAAAAAAAATGTAATCTAGCTGACCCCAAACTTTTGAGTGCTGTTTGACACTTATATAAAAAACAAACAAACACTATTATCAAGAAGTGGCAACTATTCAAGTAACAGAACAACTGAAATCTTAGTCACTGTTGAAGTGAGTTGATTATTTAAGGGTAATTTATAATACATATTTATTATGACATGGCTTTTAGTGACGAGGGTCCTGTTGTCTGTATAAACAGTCCAGCACCTGCAGGCCTGCACAACAGGCCAAAGCCCAGGGGAGGATCAGCAGGGTCACGAGTGCTGCAGCTCCGAGCCCCAGTGGTTAGTGTCTCATTAGCAATTGTCTCTATGCACTGTGAGCCTGCTGCCATGGTGGCACACGATAACCGCCTGCAATGAGCAGCAGACCGCAACATTAGTCACGCATCCCAGAAACACACACACCTCTGCCAAAATAATACCCAGCACCACAATAATGATCGGGACGATAACAGATTAAAAAGCACAGATCGTGATGTGGGGATAGCCCTGATATCTGCCTCAGCCAGGGGTACCGAGGGGCCATGGGGGCAGGTGTTTCAAGGAAGGGGTTGTTAGCGAAGGTTGGAGGCCTCGGGTCCTTCGGGAAACGAGGATTCTAGCGGCGCTTTGGGTTTGAATCCTGTTTGTTTTCTTTGGACTTTAACATGAGAGGAATCAGACGGGGTTAAAGGGCTTTGTTGAGCTGTCTCTAGAGATCCGGGCTGTTGAATGTGTCGTTTTAACACATAACACACTCACGCCTTTGGGTTTTTTTTGTCATAACTGCAGTGCTTTCCACTTATAATGGCGGATTTAAGATGAATTGACTTTTTTTTTTCCTTTAGATCGCCAGCATATGTTTAAGTGGGTTGTGACATATTGCTTATTTACCCTCACTCCGTCCTGTCTGTCAACTTTTTTTTTTGTTTGGTTTTTTTTTTTATAAAAATAAATTTATACGTACAATTATTAGAATAGACCTATTCTATTTCTGACTTGAATTGATTTTGTTCTGTGTTCTGTTTTCTGAATTAGTTAATTATTCATATTCAGAGTACTTTGCTAAAATGTCTCGTTTGGTATTATAAATGAACATTTTTTTATACACTAAAACATTTACTAACAAAAATAACCAAAAATAAAAAAGAAATAAAGCATTTATTAACCTTTATCATTTCACTGTCATTTCATGCAGTGCACTTAGTATATACATACATGTTTTTACATTGTACCTGTATTTTTAACAGTTAATCAATTTCTGTAATAACTTTTATATTCATATTTCACTTTAACCCACCCTTAAACCTACTCATACCAACAAATCTGTTCCACCTCAATAGCAGCAAAAGTATTTTGCATTACAATATGATCACAATAAGTACATTGTTCCTATGTTTGATGTCAGTGCATAGTAGTTAAGGCCACTTAATATAAAGTGGGACTTGCTTTGCTATGTCCTTGACCCATGTACAGGTATGTTAAGAGTCTTATCCAGCCTATTAGAAATCTCTGAAAGTTAAGTTACAATCTGTCAAAGTGGCTGAAGAGAAGCTACAAATGAGGGCTTTTGACAGCTGATATTGTTCGTTTAAACATGTCAGGTCGGTTGGATAAACTGCCATAACTGTTAATATTCATACAGACGCTGAACCTCTCTGAGATCAGGCTAAATTTGTTGTTCTCTGGGGACACGCTAATTGCAGCTTTGTTTTCAAAAGTTATAATTTAAGAATAAACAGGCCAGAGGCGGTGTGTGTGTGTGTGTTTGTACACGCTTGTCTTTATTAGCTGTGCGGTTTCTGTACACACACCAGTGAGCTAACGTCTGCACTAACAATGTTTCTTACTCTCAGTCTCAAGCAGTGGAACGTGTTTGCTAATTGCGAACTTTATTAGACGTTTCCTATTATTATTGACGTTGCAAATGTTATTCTGAACGCTGCCGTTTCGCTTTCCAGTCTGCTTGGCTTATTGGGCCCAGCACATAATAACACATTTCAATATTGAGGTGATTGGAAGCCGCAGTGAGAAGCTGCTAACACGTGTTCGCTTCCAAGACAATAGTGCTTTTAATTTGCATAATCTGAATACATTTTCTGGCTCAGGTTTTGTTGAAAGTAGACTTAATTGCCTTATTTCCTTTTGTGATTGTAAGTTAATGTGGGACTCGGAGATGTACCAAATGCTGCAGAACCTTTCCTCGGCCGTTCTTCAGGCGCGGCGCTCCATCGTTAAACATTTCTTGGCCATGTGTGTCTAATTTGTTCTTTTCTTTAATGCCGATCGGCATCAGAAGCAACTTTTATTCAAATGACTCTGCTCTACTTTTAAGTTAACTGCTCTTTTACTCTTCTGCCCCCCTCCCATCCCTCCTTCTATTTTAATATGTTTGTAGAATAACGTTGATGACTTGCACGCGGAGCGTCTTCGCAGAGCAACAGAGCGTCTGCGCAGTCCCGTTGTTTTCCACAAGGAGTCTGCAGTCAGGAAAACACAACTCAAATCATTCAGCCAATACGTCGAGACCAGGCCAGGTGAGCTCTTTTACTTTCGTTGTCACTGACTGCATAAAGTTTATGACCAGTTCATTCAAATAATGCATTTAATGCATAAGCCTGTTGCAATCAGGTTTATTTTTCTAGTTAATTAGGCAAGAGAGTTTTTGCTGAAGTGTCACAGTTTAATTACTTTCTATACACTTTGTGATTTCTATAATGAAGATGTCAGATCTGTCTGAATTGTTATTCAGTTATAGTGAGTTTGTGATTGTGTCCAGGTGAGAAGGAACTCTATCAGAGTTTAATCTCTCTCTCTTTCTCTCGTTTCAGAGGTTAAAAGGCAGAGATCAGTGCCTGAAGATCTAAAGCGGGCAGGCGAGGAGAGAGGAGCTTTGACAGAACCAGAAGGACAAAAGCCAACTGAAGATGAAGTACTTAAATGCATATTCAAGTTCTCAGTCTGAGCTGTTCATTCGTACTGATGCTGTCTGTGACACCAGTTCATAGTTGGACGTCAAACCTGCACAGATTCACTCTGTCTGAGGGCCGAGAGAAGTTTTTTAACACTGAGGTCAATCTGTTCTTCCCTAAAGCTGAAGAGATCAGCCAAATTAGACTGCTCTTCCCTGATAGCTGTTAAGATTAGGAAAAAAGGAAATGGACAGAATAGTAGATATGTACCTGTTTCACTCCTCTTGTATGTCCTTTTCTCCAAACCCTTTTAATTTGTCCTAAATGTTTACATTTTTAAAAGGCTGAAATATAATCTCTATATATTTAATAAGTTTCAAATGATATATTTATCTTTTTTTGTCCTATCTTGGTTCATTCTGTCCATTTAGGTTGATCTAATGAAATTTTAATTATTGTGGCACCATATATAGGGCCAGAGCGTAGAGAAACATATCCTGCGAAGAGCGAGATAGATAGAGACACAGAAAGAGAAAGATGGAAGGTCAGTAGAGACCAGCTTTGCCCCTCTCTGTGTAGGGGTTAATGGGTGTTGAACTTGCCCATTACCCAGCTCAAGCTGAATTACCCAGCGAATGATGTTTGCATTAATATAATATATATGGAAATTTCAACACTTAATTATGGCAGAGAGGCGAGAGCAGAGAGGAGGGGGCTGATCATGTGTAAAATTGATTTGTGGGAGAAGTATTTGATAGAGCAGCGAGGAAGAGGAAGGTGGAGTTTGATGGACAGCAGGAGGACTCAGGCAGAAAAAGTGCTGTCTTGGATAGAAAAAAAAAACTTTCTTCCACATTTCCCTCGTTCCTATTATGAAATAAGGTGCATCAGCACTAAAAATATATATGTTTTTGCAGCAATCTTTAGGATGTGAATTTAAATTAGCACTCTTTTTCCCCTCCCCCTGTATCTTCGAATAGTAGGAAGGATGGAAGGAGGAGAGGACAGAGGAGGGCGATAAACGAGTGGAATAAAAAGGGGGTGGGAGTACTTGTCACTATCACACACTCAGAAATAAGCGTGTAGTTTAATTACTCTCTATTTCTCCCTAATCACTGTCTCATCCCTCACTCCAGTGTTTCCCACGAGCCAGAGGGGGCTGCTGCCACCAGGGCTAGTGTGTCAGAGGAAGGGAGTGTGTTTCTAAATGTGTACATGAGTGAATCTGAGCACACGCATGTGCTGCGTAGATCCCTTAGATCCCTGCTGATAGGCCCTTAGGCACTGACCCACCTCTCCCGTATATTTCAATTTGGTCTCTCTGTGTGTCAGTCTCCAGACTGCTGTAATAGTGGATTCTCTCCGAGGTCATTTAGCGTGTTTATATTGGTGTGTAAGTGCACCCTCCTGCCTGAGGCTTTTCGTATGAAGTCAAACCTTGACATTTAAAGCTACACTAAAGCTGGAACTGTGCAAAAGATTTATGAATGCCAGGAATTATAAAAGACAGTAAATAAAATAAAATTAAACATAGACAGTAAAACAAATACATTATTTCCTTTCACTTTAAGGTTTATTTACATGTGTATTATGTACACATTTATGCATGCAAAGCTACAGTTTTTATATACAGAATCCGATATTATTTCAGCAGGAACTAAGGCAATAAATAAATTTAAATAAATAAATCTTCAAACAGTGTCAGAAAAATTATCATACAGTAGAACACTTTCACCGTACATGTATAATATGGTAATGTAATAAATTCATGCACATGGTAATTGCCCCGGCATTACAAACTACAGTCCATAACTGCAGAAACAGATATTATTATGCCAGGAATTAAGACAATTAATTAATTAATATATGATAAAAAATAGAGCTTTATAAATAATTGGAAAAATAATTATGGTACGTAGCTCTAAGAAATTTTATTATTTATTTTATTTAATATACATATACTCTTTTTTTTTTTTTTTTTATACAGTGCTTTTATTTAATGTTAATATATTAATTAGTTTTATTTATTTCTCTTAATTTTTTTATTATTATTATTATAATTAACTATTTTTAACCTCATCTTAGTAATTAGCCTAATTTAAGAATGTTTGTATGTCATTTTTATCACCATTAATATTTGACAGCAGTACATCGTACCAAGAAAGAAAAAAAAACAGAAAAAAGGAAAATTTAATTTGCTTAATTAATTAAAGCAGTATTCTCCCATCATCATTATGACCACTGCTCCCTTGGTATTATAAAGCTATATAAACCCGGGATGTGATGCTTCTTTCTAACCTCTCATCATTCCCCCTTCCTCTCGTTTGTTCTTGCCCAGCAGAAAGCGTTCAAAGACACCAGTCAGTACGTGGTGGGAGAACTGGCGGCGCTGGAGAGCGAGCAGAGGCAGATCGACACGCGGGCCTCGCGTGTGGAGAAGCGTCTGCGCTATCTCATGGACACAGGTACGCCGCCCAATTACACTGTAAACAGTTTTGGCAAATTGAGCGTTCACAAACTCTTATGGAGTTTGGGAAGTGTGAATCTTTGAAGCCGGGATGTTGGGGCGGCAGCGGGGATATGAAAAGGGGCGGTGAGGATGCAGGGAGGCTCTCTGGGCCGCCGTGATAAGAGAGCCTTCATGGGAGCTGATAACTAGTGCTGATAGCGTCCGCCAGCCAGCCACTATTGAACAGTACCGTGCAGCCATGCGCAACAGAACCCCATATCTGGCCTTCAATGATATGCTGTAGAAGAGAGAGAGAGAGAAGGAGGGAGAGAGGGGGATACGGCAGAGGGGTAAAGGGTGAAGAGGGGAGGAAGAGAAACGGGGAAGGCTGCTGTTTGGGGGCTGGACCGAAAAGGAAATGTTGAAATAATGAAAGACACATATTAATAGATACATGCGCTTGCTCTCCTACCCCCACCCCCCCACCCTCTCTCTCTCTCTCTCTCTCTCTCTCTTTTCCTCGCATATACACATATGAAAGGACGCGGAGCGATCTTTCAGGTGTGTATAGCAGAGAAAAAGGGCTGCGAAGCCTTTGTTAAAACATGGAGCTCCGTTCTGAGACTCCAGAACCTCAATAACTCAAATTTAAGAAAAGCTTCCTTGCTGATACGAAACAATAATTTCTCACAAGGGCAGCGTCGGGAAGCAGGGGTTGAAAAAGGAGGGGAAATAGATGGTTGAATTTTTATGCTTCTCCATCACATTGAGGACGATATCATGACTATCACAGTTTTGTGTTTGCTCAACCTTCCATCCATCCCTCCCTCCCTCCCTCTTTCGCTCTCTTCACACTCACCTGGACCCTGTTGAAGTCAAAGCCACTGTGTCCGTTTGAAGAGTTTTTTTTTTTTTTTTTTTTTTTTTCTCGCTCTGAATGATAAATGGCTTGAATGCCCTAGCAGGTGGAGAACCAAACCAGACATTTCGGAAAGATTTACACACAGAAATAAGAGGCGCAGTTGCACACCAGACCCCATGTACGAGTCTCACCTTAATGTGCTTACCTGTCTGAGCTAGTGCACGCATTTCAGCACTGCAAACAGGTGCATTCAAGCCGCTGTCAGGTTCACAGACAACATAGTCTGCCAGAAACTGCCTCTGTAGCTAAATATACAGTAAACAAATGTCATGTATGTTATGCTTAGAATACACATATTAAATATAAACTTGCTAAGCTGTGCTGCACTGTATATACTGTATATACAATACTTATTTATAATACTTGTACCAGATGTACCAGAAATTATCCAAGTAAATGTATATAGATATATATATAGATAACATAAGTTTTACATAAGTTTGGGTTGTGCCCATTATAATAGTAATATTTAAATGTGTGTTGTGTTTGATAGTGATATTATATATGTGACTCTGGACCACAAAACCATTTATAATGGTTTTTGTGAAATGGAGATTTATGCATTATCTAAGAGATGAATAAATAAACTTCTATTGATATAGGGTTTGTTAGGATAGGACAGTACTTGGCCGAGATACAAGTATTTGAAATCTGGAATCTGAGGGTGCAGAAATATTAAAATATTGAGAAAATTGCCTTTAAATTTGTCCAAATGAAGTTATCAGCAATGCATATTAGTTCTCAAAAATTAAGTTTTGAGAACTAATATGCATTGCTGATAACTTCATTTGGACAAATTTAAAGGTTAATCAAAAGCAAAAGTTAAATAAATGTGTTTGCATATCTGTATGTATGCACGCATATAAAGTTATATTTATATACATATAAAAACTGTATTAAGTACTCCTCATGATCCCTGATACCCCTCCCCCTCTCATTATACGCTCTGCCTTAGTCTGCTGGTTTTTTGCATTTGTTTCCCAGATGAATTCACAGTAATTGGGCTGGTTAATTTATTTACTGTGTGCAGTTCACAGCACATTAAAGAATGAAGATAATTGAACACGAATTGTCAAGTGTCTTCTGATATCAGGCGTATTACAGAAGGGAATGCGTATAAAACTCTATTTCCATGCAACCATTGTTTATGGTAATTAAGTACACAGATGTATTCCTTGGTTGCCTTCCAAGCTTATGGCGACTGCCATTGTTGTCTTCTATTAATATGTAATCAGTAAATAGTTTAATTTTCTAATCTGCAGTTGGAGAATTCACTTTCTAACAGCTCTTAATTATGGCAGAGCCCTAATGATGCTGCCGCTGATGGGCTAGGAGGCCGTAAACGGAACGCAAAGTGCTCGGGGGAACGCAGAGGCCTGCGGTGGCTCCTGCCTAATGAACTTGTTATTCCCACACCAGAGGGAGCAGTGTCCTTCACACACACACACACTCGCCAGCAGCTCAACCATTACCTCAGTTAGCCACATCTCTGGAATTACGTCTAAATATGTTATTGTCACCCGATTTTCTAAACATATCAATTTTGAACGAAATCAAAAGCGAGAGTGGAGAGCTATTTGCATGCTCGCCATTCTGTCCCGAGCACAATACCGTCCCGAATCACATTGAAATTTTTTCAGCACGCAGCATTGAAATGTGTGTAAATGTTATCTGCACGGCTTTTGATATTCAGCAAGCCTCTGAATGCATCTCCCTGACATCTGCTCAGCATGCATTTATGCACACATATGATTTTCAAATTGCTTTATAACCTGCAACAATGAACGCAATTATGAAAATAATGGCATTTAAAGGCGCTCTAAAACCCACACACCTACAGAGTTCTCGATAAGAGATTTTTAAAAAAGCACAGAGGAAAAGAATGAGTTTTAGGTGAGATTAACATATGTTTAAAAATTGCACTTGAGTCTGATAAGATTGACACAGGTTTTATTGCATGCTAATCCGTTCTCTTTTTCTCCGCCGCGGTCACAGAAATTCATACAAGACGGATATCATCAGCTTAATGCAGTTTACAGACAAGCCATCACAGTAGTCTGTGCTGTAAAAACGGACGCACGGCGATGTCAGAAGAGGCACGTTAATGTTTGTTTTATTCATGGAGACGTGGCCGTCCTCTTCCGGGCTTCTTAACGGATGTGCCCCTTTTTATATTTCAGTCTCAAAACGTCAGTCCCTTTCCTTTTTTTTCGTTGTTTGTCGCTTTTCCCCCCTCAGTTTTCCCACATTAATTCTCCGTGCCCACATTCCAAGGCAGTGTTGGCCATGCAGAAATAATTGCTTGAGTGTCTGCATTTATAGATCTCAGCTCCGCCAAGACTGAAATGGAATTGCTTGTGTGGCTAAGGCAACATGCTTGTAACCAGCCCCTTAGTTTGACTAAAGATTTAAGCTTGGCTACGTGAGTCACATGGGGAAATGCTCTCCGAGCTCAGACAACAGCTAACAGCTAACACAGCTTTAAGTATATTATCAGGCAAGTTCTTTCAGAAACGTATTGCTAAAGAAGCTTAACATTAATTATTGTAACTTTGGGAAGATTACATCCACAGCATGCTTGTAAGCGGTGGCATAGTCCTCTTGACCTCCTATGCAAGAGCTTAAAGACACTAGAATGGCATTTCAGCTGCATTAATAGGATAACCAGTATAATCTTTCCGCAGTAAGAGAAGGAAAAGTGTTTAGAACATAATACTCGCCCCGGTTCTGGGGACGAGACGGGTTTTGTGATGTCTCTCGCAATCGCCACGCACCGGGCTCTATCGGCGTAATCGCAAACTCTTTTTCTCTCCCTCTCTGCTGTTCTCTTTCTTCTGTTGTCTCTCTTTCAATTCTCTTTTTTTCCCTCTTCTCCCTCTGTCCTATTCTTTCTCCTCCATGGGATTTGCATGCTAGTTCGGTAGCTTGTCCACTCTAATTTTAAAGACCAAAGACCTCGTTTAGCCTTCCTGCTAAGCGTGCGCCGTGAGTAGCGGAAAAGTAAGCCTGGAGACAAACGCAGGAATTCGGCTCATAAGGATGGCTTTTATCGGCACGACCAAAGGCCAGCGCTGGATCAGGAGGTGACCGCCTATTCAGGTTTAGTGCTGGACTATGTGCTCGACTTCAAGAGCTGGTTAACATCAGAATGGTCCATTTTCAGCTGCTGGCTTTTGCGGCCTTTGTTCTTCCCGCTGGTTTTAATTCTCACCGGACCGTTACGCTCGCAGCATAGACCACCTTTGTGAAGTCATGTATTCTCGCTACCTAATATAAACAGGTTAGACCTTTAGCCTCAATTAATGCATGTTGTAAGACATTAGCACTACTCATGCATTTGTCCAGTTTATTGCAATGGGCCCTGGAAGCGAGACGGAAAATGCCTCACATCAGCCCTTTTTAATCTCTGAGGCCGTTTGAATGTTCGAGAGGCAAAAACAATTTAATTAGTTAAGTTGCATTGACTTCGCTTTCAAACCCCCAACCAGCAAGCCCTCCCTCCGAAAGCTTTTCCCAGATGTGAAGAGGGCTTTTTTTTTGGTCTGGTGTCAGGCTTTCAAACATTCTTTAACAGTTGGATGAAAGGGGATTTTAAGGAAGATTAGAGAAGGGGATCCTCCAGGCATTGTCTGAGAATCTTAAGATAAAACGCACAGGGTGGATGGTGTCTGCGAAGGGGGGTGGGGTTGGGGGGGGGGTGTTTTGTTGGTTGCGGGAGATACGGGAGACATGTAATTTAGATTTTTATAACGACACAGAAATTACGGCCAGTCGCCGTTGTAGTGCTCTCTCTCCATCCCCCCCCATGTGTTTTGCAGTGGCCTTGCTGTCCTCTAAATTGTTGGTGTGAAGTTAAGTTAAACGCTGCTACATGTGGCATTGCAGGCAGGCAGTGATATGCCTGATTAACATTTTCAAAAGGGGCACAATGATGGCGCTTATTATAATCTCCCCTTTATTGAAGCATCTTGAGGCCTTTTCATCTTTCCCCCCCTTTGACTGCCATTCCAGTAAGACTCAGCCAAAAGCAGCTAGTGCCGTGCCACTGCGGCTCCATACGCGCGGAAACACAGAGAGCCGCTCTCCACAACGCCAGCCAAGACATCAATGATCTGCTGGGTGTTTTGTTTTTTTTTTCTTTTTCTTTTTTTTTGTGGCACTGGTGTGCGTGACTGTCTTTTTTCATTTTATGGGATTTATGTATTTAATGTAGAGGACAGTAGAGAAGAGATGGGATTGGATTTGTTTGAAACAGCACCCCATGGGTGCAAGGACAACACCCCACTTTTTCTTCACAAGCATGTGCGCAGTATTTTTAAATGAAAGTCCTTCAACACGTGTTTATGTTTGGAAACACAATGCCAGATTTAACAGTTAAAATATTTCTTTAAGTTGCACTTTTGAATGCTATTCAATATGTATAGTTGTTGTCTCTGTTTTTCATTTAACTCAATTAGATTTTTCCTAGAAGTTCTCAACTAGAAAAAGGCTTAGCAAAACAGTTTGGATACACTGGACTCTGTTTGCATAATTGATCATTATTTGGTTTACAAATTGTCTCCTGACAACATAATTGAATTTCAGTCATGCACTTAATTAATAGACCTTTTCATATGGAAACTGATTAAGACACACTTTACAATTAAGTGTAATGACGCGGGGTTGGCCTGTAATTAGTGGCATTGACGTGCTAACAGCCCTGCTATGCTAGCTCAGTTGTTGTTCATTTCCCTTTGTATGGGCCTCTCTAGGCTACACATTCCACTAACGTACTACCTGAACCTTATCAGCACACGGCCTCTCTCCCCAGCCCACCTTTAGCATGCTAAAACACGCTAACGACACCCAAAACAGCTCATTTGAGCTGATGGAAATGACCATTTAAATGCTATTGTTCTGCTGTTAGCCGCTTAGTAGAGATGGAAAGATAAGCGAGGGAAGCGACTTTTATAGTTACAGTAGGGAGGAGACTCATTATCAATTTGTCCTTAAGCAAACCTGAGGAGAGAAAGAGAGGGGGGAAATGGGAGGGTTACAGGGGGGAAGAAAAGAAAACGCCAGAATCCACAATGCAGATGTGTGTAGGGGGCGGCTAATAGTGTTAGCACATCCATTACTCTCCTCAGCTTAATTCATTAAGCAAATTGGGTGGGAACCGTATTGGCCTTGTTGAAATACGTGCAATATGACACTGCTCAAATTTGTTCTAACACATGGCCCGGGGAGACGAGCCGACTGCTCTAATGGGGGAGGAGGGGCAAATTATGCAAAGGCACACTGCAGGAGGGAAATGACTACAACGCAGAGGGAGTAGCACCTCCACACTCATCTAGTCATTTTTGCTTCAATCCAAGCCTTGCCACATTCCTCCTCCTCTCTCTTTGTACCTTTTGGCCTTAAGGGAATAGTTCACCCAAAAATGACAATTCGTTTACTCACCTGCATGCTGTTCTAAAACTGTATGACTTACTTTATTCTGTGGAACATGTCTCAGTGTTTTTCTCCATACAATGAAAGTATCAATGCAGAGGTGATACTTCTTTTACATGGTGCACTGGAATATTACGGCATCACATGCAACAGCAACTTTTAAATGCTTTTGACAGTCATCTGAAAGGCTGAAAATCTCTGGAGCCAGCAGATGTGTTTCACCCTCTGCAATCGTTTGCGCAGACGTTTACTTGAAAAGCGGATTAAGCAAATAAAAGCAAATCATATATTAGTAAGAAAAACATTCTGCAGGTGTTGACGGGTCCTTGCTGCTTGTGCTAATTTGTCATCTCTACAGGTAGCCATTACAGCATCTCTCAGGGTTGAGTGTGAATCTAAATGGAGTGTTGCTCCAGCTCCCCAGAATTTCACACCTCAAGTATGTAAACAGAGAGGTAGAGCAGGTCTTAAGTTGATGAGATAACAGAGATACTCCTAAATGCCTACAACCTGTCCTTAACACACACTAGTGTCTTACCAAAATGCTTGCGTTGCAAATAGGTGGTGCCAGGACTGCTGTCTTTTGTTAATGCTAGTTTAAATATCTACTATAGCTCAAATATAATGGTTGTTTGCTTCAAGTGATTGACACCACAAGACCCACAAGATTTGCAGATGACTGTCAAAAGCATCTACTGTTTAAAGTCTTCCTTAGCATTATTTAGTAGACCTGTTCAAGCTATATAATATTGCGATAGATCATTAAAATGAACACTAAATGCTGAAAGGTATAATTCACCCTGAAATAAGTTTTTAAAAATATTTTTTTATAATTTCTTCAGTATATGATTCTTTGTATTTCACAGAAAGAAAGTGAGGCAGGTTTGAGAGAAAGTGAAGATGATTTAATGTTTGGTAGAATTTTCATTTTTGGGTAACCTATCATATAATTCATGTAATCTAAATGTATTTTTACTTGGCATATCTTGCGTAAAAATCTAAAATTTTGTGGGAAAAAAAAAAAATATATATATATTTGTTTCAATTTTAGTAGTTAAATCAGGTGCTGGTTCTGTTAGTTTTGGTTTGAGAACAAGAGATGGGGGCAGGAGTCAGCAGACCTTTTCCATTTGGCTGTATGGAGATTTTGAGAAACTTCATGCAATCACAGATACATATGTATGTGCTCACTGCTCCCTCCTGGAAGGCACCTTTTTACATGTACATGTCTACTGGGGTCCCCCCACCCTTGCAAACAGGCCTCCCCTCTGTCAGCTAATCAGTACCTCAGCTAGATGCATTGTGACACTATGCAAATCTATTTACATTGGAATAGGGGAATCAGGGGATCCTAAACTCAGGCATCGAAGTTGAAGAAAGAGAATACCCAAGGCCAACAAATAAATGAAAGTTTGCTCAAATCCGTGAGATAATGGGGTCTGTGTTCAGACTTACCACAGTGGAGAGATAAACACAGGGATTACTTGGGGGTTTTGCATCAGTTGCTTTCTGCTGGGTGGCCTTACTTGTCAAAAAGGGGAGAGAGAGAGAGAAAGAGAATAGGAAAAAAAAAACGTTTAACGCAAAGACATTCACATGGCACATTGAGAAAAGAAGTACCGCTAATTCCATCAAAGCCAGAGAAATCAGCCATTAATTTATGCTGCTCTCTCCCTCCCCCGTAGCTATTGTTGCTTTGGTTGTTGATCATTTCGGTAACATCTGGTCCTGGGCTCTTTTTGGAGGCCAGCTAGTGTCAACCAGACGACCCCCGACAACATGGCCAAAAAAATGACTCTGGTGTCTCGTGGTGATGCTGTCGTCCTGTTGGTAGGAACAGAAGATGCAGGGTGTGAGCATGAATATGTTGGGCAAAAAGTATGCAAGTATGTGAGCCGATCCGAATCAAGGAATCATAGTAGGTGAAAACTTAACAATTATGCATATTTTATCCTAAGTCTGATTTGTATGTTTTATCAGCATTCCTTTTCTAGCAGCATGTTTTATTTTAATGTACAGTCAGAAAATATTAGTATCTTATACTAACACTATTACAAGTCCTTTTATTATTATTTTTTTAGAGACCAGTAATTTGTGGTTAGAAATCCTCAATGTAAATTAAAGAAACAACAATATAAAGGCATTGAATTGAAGACAATTCTGTAAAATTGAAAGCTGGACTGTTTGATACTTCTCAGAACTTCTAAGAAGTGCTGTGAGTGCGCAGGAGTGGACGATTCCCGTTAATATATATTTGAAAAGATGGAGAGATTCGGCATTTGAATCAAGGGCTTTGCGGAGGAGCAGATTATGACTTCCATGGTGACTCCTTCCAGCTTTGGGGAAATGAGCTGTTGACATTCTTCAGGGTCATCATCCAAGATAGCAGGCCAACCAGCAGGATTTACCCGATAAACCCATCCAACTAGACCTTTATCCATTTCACTACGACTGGGGAAGGCAGGGGTTAGATGGAAACGGGTTAGAACTGATGTTTTCCTCTTTCCATCAAAAAATGAGGCATTTAGTCCGTTGATGTGGATGCTGTCATCACGACCAAACTCTTGAGCTACAATGTATAGGATAATTCACTAATAAACAGTCTTTTTAATTGCATAATTGCAATTGTTTAATAACATTTTCTGCATAACTGTTGCAGGTTTATACTGGTGTATGATTTTCAGAGAGCACTGTTAGTCTGTAAGGGTTTTTTTTTCAGACTGTATGAGATGATTGAACTGCCTAGAGTGGATTCAATGAGAATATGATGAAGAATCTTCATTTCTACCATCTCTGCCATTTCACCAAGAACATCATCTTTGCACACGAAGCCTACGTCTGACAATGTCTGAGTCCTCTCCACCTTGCTCAAAATCATTTTTTTCCCATAATTCCCTTGTGTAACCTGGGGCTAGCGTTGCTCCCCGCTGTGAGGTAGACCCGGAGGAAAGACAAAAGCACAATGAAACAGGGAGCTTACCACCAACCGCTCTCACTGGAGCTCTGGAGTAGGGCCCACTATACACCGCTGCCTCTCCAGTTCTGTCCCAATGCTAATGAGCCGGCTCTGATCTTTCCTCTGCTTCCCGTGTTTTCAACATCTTCAAGGACCACATGGCGCTAGCAAAATAAAGACAACCAAATGAGAATTTTTAACGCTTTTTGTGTCAGCGACTCAGCGCCTTTCAGCCGGCTCACTCATTTAATATTCCCCGGCGAAAGAAAGGACAGAGGAAAGAAGAAAAGAAAAAAGGTAAAATGTGCAACAAGGAGTTGGTGGTGCTGGAGGGAAAGGGGGAGGTGTCACTAGCATTCCTCTTCGGAATTATCACAGAGAATCGAACGATATCCAAATTGCAAAACAGTAATAACATTGATTTCCGTCTTCTCGTTTCATATGTTTCTGCTAAAACATGACACCCAAAATGAAACGTTTTTGACAAATGACGGCAGTGATTTCCTTGAGCTTCATGATATCACTGACAGCTTCCGAACAAGAGGCGACAGATAAAGGGTGAAAGAGGGCCCAGGTCTGATGGAGTCTCCTGCCGGCTGTTCACACACTCCTTTTTAATAGCTGCGTTCTCTATACAGAGGCACAGGGCAGTACCTCGCATTAGCGCTGGGGACCACTAGTTAATAGGATGATGTCTTTTAGCTTTTGTTATGAGATTATTAACCGGGATAGGTTTCTGCTCTCATCTGAGCCGCTGCTCTGAGGGCCTGTTGAGCACAAGTGGTAAAATACGGCGTCCCCACATTGTGCTGTGCTTGTATGGTAAAAGGCTTTTAATGAAACACCTTTTCGGAGGGCTTCACCAGGTGATCTTTTTTTTTACCGCTCTCGTCTGCCACTCACCCAGCTTTAATTACCTGAAGTACTCTGCTTTTTACAAAGGCCCTTGATTCTGCCCCTGTGTTCAGCGCTCCCAAAAGCAGGCTTAAAGTGGGTGATAGAATGAAATGATAGTATTTGTCAAAATAAGAAAGAAAGGGAGGAGAGGACCTCTAGCTGCAGTGTTTCACCCTGAAGGTCATATTATAAAATCTGTTTTTATGGTTCAGTGGTCCACGCTTGCATTTTAGTGTTAACTTTGTTGGTAAATCGTTAAAATGTTTTTTTATTCTATATATTCTGTTCTTAATTCTGTTCTATAACTTAATTTGCTATATGATTGTTTGTGCATTCCAATAAGTCTCAATCCAACTGTAGTTGAATTATTTTGAATAGGTAAAAAATAACTTCAAAATACGGCTAACACAATAAAAACAACAAACAATATTTGTCTTTGCAAATGAACTCATTATATAGAGGGGAATATATATATATACACACATATATATAATTATTATCATATTTTTTAATTGTCTGGTTAGCCTTAGGTGGTGACAACTGTCAATTCAAGGTTTAATTACTGACACTTTCTACCGCTTAATATTTTTTTTTTTTTATATTTATATTATCTTCCTTATTTAAAATATGTTTATAGGTTTATTTTTTGTGTAGATATTTCAACAAATTGCTCTGCATTTACTTATAGATATTTAGATATTAGATATTTCCTGACCTTATATATAACAAATGTGGATTTGAGTTCACTATACATACATATATTATAAGGATTTTATATACTTTACTATACATTTCAAATCTTTTCATGTTCCTGTTGCTCAAAGAGTAAAGCGTGGTGCTAACACTTGCAAAATCTTGGGTTTCATTACCCGGAACTTCATAAAATGTATACCTTGAAAGCAGTGTAAGATGCATTGGATAAAAGCATCTGCCAGTTGCATAATTAAGACAAAAACTCCACACCCTTGTCATTTTGCATCATCATATATCACAAGTGCTGTTGTAAAGAGGGCTATAATTGTTGTTTTGTAATGTAAACTGGCTGTCTTGGCTGTTACGCTCATCGTGAAGCTGCGATAGTGGACAGGCGGCCCAGGGATTAAGGAGCAAGAAACGGCCAACACTAGCTGATAGCCTGTCAGTCTGTGATAATGTTTATTGATTAAAAAGAAGGGCGGAATACAAACACAGTTTAATAGAGTTGGGGGCTGCAGACAGAGATGGACGTATTTGTGATTCATGGTGCTTAACTCAGACAGCCAGGCTAAAATTCATGTAGTCACCACTGTTACTCTCCATCTCAAAAAAATGTGTTAAAATAGTAGAACCATATTTGTGGGTAAAAATAATACATGAAGTGAGAATGCTACATTCCAATATGTGTACTGAATGTATTCAGACCCCCTTGTTTCACTGTTTGTTATATTGCAGCCATTTGCTTAGATCATCAGTTCATTTTTTTCCTCATTAATCTACACACAGCACCCCATATTGGCAGAAAAACAGAGAATTGTTTATATTTTTGCAGATTTATTAAAAAAGAAAAACTAAAATGGTCCTCAGTATTCAGATTTTTTGCTTAGTATTTAGTAGAAGCATCCTTTTGATCTAATACAGCCATGAGTCTTTTTGGGAAAGAGTTTTTTACACCTGGATTTGGGGATCCTCTGCCATTCCTCCTTGCAGATCCTCTCCAGTTCTGTCAGGTTGGATGG
>JAUMHI010000019.1:1898770-1911568 GCA_032359435.1 Enteromius unitaeniatus
AAACTTTTGGTAATATAGTTTATATATATATATATATATATATATATATATATATATATACACACACACACATACATATATATAGCAATAATATAATTATTTACTGCTTAAGACATATGTCTTTAGTGACTATGTAACGCATACAGACATAAATGTGCAAAACACACACCCTATGATTCACGCATTCACCCGGGAATTATATAATTCATGGTTCATGGTTGCGACAGATTTCACAGATCCGCCCTTGATCAGCCTTTAGTATGATCTTCACAATACTCTCTCTCTCTTTCACTCACACAGCTGTAAGGACACAAGTGTGTAAATCGCACAGTGTCTGAGCTGTGTTATGTGAAGGTCACTAAGTTCATTTGCAAGCACAACACTGTATTTGAACAAGCATGCATGCATAAAGGTGTGTGTATGTTGCATAACCATATTCTTTGCCCTCAACATTTAAAGGTTCCTTAAAACATGTTTACAATATTATCTTCAATATCATGTAATGTATACAAATGAGCACAAAAAATAAACATGCCACGTGATTCTGTTTTCTCCATCATTTTAATATGCTGATATGGCTTTATTTTAACAGTTGAAAACAGTTGTGCTGCCTAACACATTTTGAAAAGCGTGGTACATTTTCTCAGTATTCTTTGATCAAATTTATTTGAAATATTTTTGGAACAATGACAAAGATTCACCATAACTATTGATCAATTTAATGCATTATTGCTCAAAGTTGTTTCTTAAAAAAAAAAAGTTAAAAATAAAATAAAAAACTGATAAAATGTCATGTCCCAGCTTCTGAACTACTTGACTGTTTCATCAGTATCAGGCCAGAGACTAAACAGTTGGGCTTTAACTTGATCTGTTCTGAGCCAGTAAAGCCGAAAGCCTCTACAGCATCACAGTCAAGCACTGTTTGCCCAGCACTGAGGCAGCATTAGATCCATGTTTAGCCAGCACTGAACCATCAGCAGGACTTCTCAGGAGCAGGGCATGATCAGCAATCAGGAGCGTGTTTGTTCTGCCTGTGACAAGCCAGATTAATGGGGCGCCTCTGAGCCTCTGGACTGTGAGTGCATGTGTATCAGAAAGAGTGTCTGAGCGGTGCAACAAATGCATAAACAGCATAAATGTGGGCAAACGCATCACAGGCTCATGCATATCTAGGAGTCTTTACAGGCCTATATTTGTCCAGACACCCTATGAAGATAAGGACTTGTTATGAGCACAGGAGGAAAAGTGTTGAGTGCAGTAGTTCTCATTGGACCTCCTATCTTACGCACTTAACAGATCAACTCTAGATCATCTTACAGCTTTGTGTTACACCAAACAGGGCAAAGCTGTCTCGCCTGGGCCGTTACTCTGACAACAGCGTCCCAGAGCAACCAGTCAATGGCACCAGAATGCCCCAACTTCCCGTCTTGCAGGGAGCCATATGACCGTTTAACAGAGCTTCAATTTCAGAATCCCATCTGACATTGCATTCCAACTTCCACAAATGCTGCTTCATGAACACTACCTGATAGTCATTTTGATTTAAAACTGAGTATGTGTCCAATAGGGCAGGCAACATGAAGTTACATACCTTGTGGAGGTAGAAATGTGTAATCTAAAGAAAGTCACTCTAACTGAACACATTTTCAAAAAAAAATCCTTGTGTTAGAATGTATATATTTATAAATGCGTAACATAGAAGAACTGACCATTTTCCCTCGCTGCTGAGCAGAGCGCGTCTCTCGCAGAGTGAACACGTTTCCACACACTGAAATCTCTCTCCACACACCAGGTTTGGAGTCCTCTGTGAAACCAAGGCGAGGATGCATTACCAGCACGCCGTTAGTAGTCAGACCGTCCATCTGTGCATCCGACGTCTTCCACTTTGCTGCTTTCTCCTGTGAGCCCAAAAAATAAAAATTAAGCATTGAATTAAAGGATTTGCGCACCTGAAATTTAAAACTCATTTACGACATTTCAAATCTGAATGACTCAAGTTCTTTTGCAGGAAAACAAAAGATGATATTTTGAGCAACATTGGAAACCAAACAGTGGAGCCCAATGGTTTCCACTGTATGGAAAAGAGACATTCCTCAAAGCATCTTCATGTTTCACAGAAGACAATGAGTCATACGGTTTTGGACCAACATGAAGAAAGCAAATAATTTAACTTTTTTGAACGAATTAGCCCTTATAAAAATATTTTTTTAAAAAACACAGTTTTTTGATTCAATAAAGTTCTCAGAACTTTGAATAAATGTGGACATCACTATAGTAGGTAGATAATACAACATTCAAATCACTCTAAAATCGTTTTCTGTTCCAGATCCGTTTTCATTATAGATCTTTGGCAAATATTGGCCTTGTTTAAGCTTCTCAAAAGCAGTGCAAGTTTCTCAGGTCAAATCACCCACTGTCTTTATATAAGACGAAGTCTCATGTTCTTGCCATCTCACCCCTAGGAAGATGTTCTTGGAGGAGTCGAATCCGGCTGCATAGATGCGGGCGGTATAAGGGGGCGTTCGCTGACACATGATCCGGCATGCGAAGCGAGATATAGTGCTCTGAACCGACTGAGTGTCAGAGTTGCTCTGACTCCCGGGAACCGTGTCGGTCACCACAAAATCTATAGGATTCTCAGTTGAGCGGCCAATCTGAGTTGCAGAAAGAGACCAAACATCAAATGCTGCAGAGAAATTTGTAAGGTTGCATCCCAGTATACAATTATACAAACAGTGTACAAAATCAAAGTAGTTGTTAGCGCCACCTCATTCTTGCCAAGTGACAGCATTATTTCAGGCTGACACTTTGAGTAGTGAGATTCATGGACACTTTTGAACACAGCCCAAGAAGTTGTCTTAAAGGACAGCACGGCTGAGACAACAGTAAGTTGCTACCTGAAACATGTCTGTATTGCTGTCTTGAGTGTACTCCACCACCACTGTCTGTACACGGGACAACGTGTAGGAAATACTGTGCTGATCCCTGTTACTTATGGCCTAAGAAAAAACAGAGTTAAAATAAGGTGAAGTCAAGATACATATGCTCAAGATATCACAAACTAAAATAAAGTAAGTTAAAATAAAATAAAAAATAATAATAAACACACACACCTAAATCTTACGGTCATAAATAAATGTGGCCTTTAATTTTTTTTATGATTAATAAATATGCTCATAATGTCAATATGTTTTATTACTATTCTAAAAATATTTCATATAAAAATGAATACAATTTAAAAATTAAATACATGAATAAATATATTTGCAGATGTGTGGAAAAGCAAAAAATAAATAAATCATTTGGCCAGCACAATAGAGTCTAACAGATTCAGCCTAACAGCTGTTTGTGTGTACGTGGGTGTTTGTGAAGGAGCCACAGAGAGGTCATTCATGAGCCCAACCAAATCCAGATGTGTGAAGGGACACACCCTGTTCATTACAGATCGGACCAACCTAGTTTTTCAAAAGTTCCTAAGAACCAAAAATGACACTATAACTGCTGATTCTCTTAAGACAGTCCTGTGTAATGCCTAGGTGGAAGGGGTGTGTGTTTACCTTGGCAGCCTGTGGGCTGCAGGCTACGTGTACAGTGCTGGGTTTGACGCCGTTGGATTTGGGTCTTTTCATGAGTGCAAACCTGCTCTTCCTTCTGCCGCGGTCCCCGTTGGGTAGAGAGCCATTATACCTGCAGAAAGAGAGCAAGAAATTCAACTGAAAACACCTGCACTCAACACTTACTCTACTACCAATTCAGCCACAGGCAACAGGTGGTGAAAACAACAGACACAAATGCTTACAAAAGGACAAAAACAAAGCCTGTATGGTATGATATTCAATCCAGTGCTTTTCTAAGGAAACGCAGACAGTCATTTAGGTTGTTATCTGGAACCAAACCTAAACCAAATTTCACACAAAACCAATCCAGAGAAAAGTTCATGATTGGCTCTTCATAAAACAAACATCAGTGAGATGACATACTGAACCCCATAATAATGTGCAGGTGGTCAGTATCCACAGAGACAGGATTACCATGATAAAAAGGGTTAGTAATAATGTCACTTGTAATTTGGCTTTCTCACATTCATATGTGGCCTGATAGTCAATTCAAATCTGATTCATGAAAATGTGTCAAACTGGATAATTAGGTCATATTTCAAGTAGGTTGGTTACATTTGTAACTGAAGACGTGACGTAGTATTGGCAGTATTGTACACAACTGACTGATGCACATGTGGCATTCATTACTGTATGTTAAGTGTGTTTATATCAAGCAGCTCTGGACATATTTGCATAAATGCATATTTTATAAATATAGAATTTCTATCAACAATGTTGAAAACAGTAGTGTTTAACCTTTGTGTAAACTGATACTTATTAGGATCTCACTGACACCACACTTTTGAACAACAGTGTATCCTCTCTCGTGTGCATCCTCTTCAGTTTGCCATAATTTGGTTCCACAACATCAACTATTGTCTCATGCTGTAATGCTGTCCATTACCATTATTTAAACAATATCAGATCTATTCATCCAGATCTTGTGTATATGACTTCCAAAATGGCCAAGTGAACATTTTGCAATAAAGATTTAGCCAGCATTTAAAAAACAAATCAGATTTGTGAACACTTTGTACACTTCATAAACACTATGAACGCTACACCAGCTATGTCTTGTGGTTTCCTCTGTAGAGGTTTCCTCCATTCTCCACCCACTTACTCACTACCCAAGTGTTCTTCGCAGACAATGTAGTTGTGCAGTTCAACATTGTGTATTTGGTATTGTGTGGGTTCGGGCTTTAGATGCTCAGCAATGGACTGTATTAAGTCTCTGATTGATTTAACATGAGTTTGTTGAAGGCATGCATTGACGCTGTTGAGTACATTCCCTACATATTTTGGCAGACCCACATTATCACAATGTACTCTATAAACAAGCTAAACAACAGGGCTCTAGACTAACTTTTTGCACTGGTTGCACTGGTGCGCCTGACTTTTTTTCTTAGGTGCACCCAAATGTTTAACCACATCACATTTAACACAGCAGTTTTACAAGTTCACTTTTTTTATTTATTTGTTTTTGTTTTTTAAAAATCGCTGTCCATATAGGCAATATTGACTTGTAAATGATTAACTAACAATATGGTCAATATAAAGTTTTTTATTTGAAGCATAATTCTACAAGAAAGGTAACTTACCATTTACTACCCAGATCAAGAGTTTATAATGCAGTCTATTTATTTTTTCATTTTTAAGTATAAGAATATTACGGTTAATGCAGTAACGAGACGGTAGGCATATTAATGACATAGGCTCAACAATCAGTGCTACCAACCTTTACACAGAAAAACAAACCATGTTCAACCAATCACCGGCATAATTGTGGCATATCTCAGCCCTTAGGCTGACCATAGAGACGTGTTTTTTTTCACAGCCGATTTATGGGGCAGGCAGCGAGCGAATCGTGAAGAAAGGTCAGCTGAATCTGACACTTTATGTTACAGGCTTGAAATCGCTGACACAACTTTTAAGAGTCACAAAGTTTCGTCCCCCCCCCTCGAACGGCTGGTCGCACCGGTGCAACTTTTGATTTTTTTTTTGTCGCACCATTGACAAATTAGGTTGCACTCTAGAGCCCTGAACAAGCTGAACAATTGTGCTCGTCTCTGTTGAGGCTTTCCTTATAAAACTACACTCTCTTTTAAAAGGAGATGAGAAAAAAAAAGACATTTGGAGTTTCCCAACAGGTGACATATTCAGATTGAGTAAGTCTGAAAAAGCCGAATATCCCTTAAGGCAAGATTTTCTATGATGATCTTAAGAACTGATGTATGGAGGGGAAAAACAATGTTAATGAACAGTGAGTCAGCACGGAAAGGGAATTTCATGGACATGATGTATGTGCACACCGACCAGGGTATTTCCACAGCAGCATTTTCTAATCTACGACTGCATTCCTTCAGGAAACACTCGACAGAGAGCAACGACAGAGGATAGAGGGAAAGGTATAGATGAAGGAAGTCTTTCAGTGTCAGCTGTTGCTGTAAGGAGAGAGTGAAAAAGCAGAGGGAAAAAAAGGTGGTGGAGGAAAATAAGCCATCTCATCAGAAGATTGACTCATGGAGCAGTGTGTGTGTGTGTGTGTGTGTGTGGATACATGTAGGTTATAAGCTCAAGAGAGCTCTGTCACCGTCAGAAGCTCAGTAACCAAACTTGCGTAACAAATATAATTTCCAAAATATTCAAAAGAATTAATGTTTCTCTACAAAGATGAAAAACAGAACTAAACATCCACACAAGTATGGTTAACATTTTTTAATGAAAAAAAAAAAAAAGCAGCAATCAAATTATAATTTATAATAGTTCCATTCCTTCATTTTCAAATGTATTGGTTTGTTCTAAAACATGTTTAAGAACACAGAACATATTTAATTAAATCTGATGAATCACACTAAGCCATATTGCGATTTGAGTTTTCTTTCACAAGGTAGCTAAAACTGCAGTTTAGAGGTAACCCAACACAATAATGTAGGTGAGCCCTCTATCCACTTCAGGATGAGAATCTAATCCAATTCATGACCCCTGAGAACATCTAATCAAAGAAGTTACTACACAAAAAGCTCTTTTAGACGCCGGTGAGTCATGTGATGATATAGCGCAAAAAAAAAAATAAAAAAATCACATAGATGTCTGTTCTGCAAATGAAAGTCAATGAAGTGCATTCTGATACTCCGACACCATACTGAAGCCCACTTTGTTTTCTAACAGAAGGCTCAGTTGTTCTCATAAACTTGCATCATCCTCGCATTTTGCCCACAATGATGTTACTAGTAACAACAACAGAAACATACAAAACCTTCACCGCATCTGATTCTATTTTCAGAAACACAAATACCTACATGCAAAGTTGTCACTAAGAATTACAAACTATTAACTCAGGCACGACAGATGCCGCTTCCCACTGATCCAAGGTCAAAGGCCAGAAGGTCTTACCCAAGCACAATGAGTTCTCCATATTTGACTGGCACTTTGGTTGACGACGTGGAGATGTTTTCTTGGTCGGGGGAGAACATGGATGCAGTGTGTGTGGGGGAGGGGGGTTCTTCCCGCTCCCAGTGTGAACGCAACACAACCACACACACTCAGCTCTCAGCTCTGTCTCCTCTTCATCACCATCATCCTCATCATCACTGCAACTGAGAAAAACAGAAGGCGTACTTGTCAGAAAACTGTAAAATGGCTATTTTAGTTATGCTTTTCGCTGTTATATAATTTACATGACAGGAATGATTTATACAATTTTACAAGGCACCACTTGAACTGCTTTAGTGATGTTAAGTGGCCTATATTTCAGTGTCTTGACCACACTCTTCTTCATAGTAAGCTGACTAACAGTACAGTCTATACTCTCAGACATGAGATTAGAGTTGCTAACAAGATCTAAAGGGCAAATAAAGACAGCCCCAAACATTCAGACAGACACAAATCCATGAAGCTTAACACCTAGAAAACCGGTCAAAATATCCTAACAATCGTGTTTAAAACAGCTAAACAAATGATCTTGCACAATTACCTTTTTTTTCCCCCCTGCATCACAATGTGTTGCCTGTGTGCTATCACAATGGTTTCAGTCTATCATAAATTTTCTCTTCCTCAAGTAAGAGGGATTTTAAAATCTCAGTTATAAAAGACAATGTACAGTAAGAATAAAGACCGTCTAGGTCCAGCCTACTGGTGCACTGGGAGACATTTCGTGTGAAACCTGGCCAAATTTTCATATTACACCATGTACAGAGGTAAAATAATTCACTCAACAGGAGAGTCATGATTGTCATGACCCACACTCTAAACCATGATTTGACAGATTTGTCCCTGAAAATTCAGAATGATGTTTCCTGCCAGGCACAGCTGACCATGTGAGGTCAGTGGAAATGGTGTCAGGAAAGACAGTACAGCAAGTAAAACCGACAGGGTGTGTTAATGAGGGAGGTTCCATTTCATCAGTGATATTAAGTGATGTTCTGAAATCTGAAACAGCATCAAAATCTCTTTAAGACAAGTCATGTCACTCGGCGGCCATCTTTGACATGCCTTTCGTGATTTTAGAAATCAAGAATTGATTGGTAGGTGAAAAGGGTTACATTCTACAATGAAGCCAGAACAGACGCCAACATTTTCAAGCTGACTAGCTCAAAATCGTAACAATTAACAATCAGTCAAACATTTTGAAAACAATAAATAAACAGATTTATATTTTCTGCCATATTGACATCCCCTAAAAAAAATCTTTCAAAATACAACCAGGAATACAAAATTAATTACGTGGATTCATGTTTTTACCATGTTGGCTTTATCGGTGCCAACTTCTATACAAGAGCTTGTCTCTTCATGTCCTTTTGTTTATCTTTGTCCCCAAACATCAACGACAGCTACTCTGGGGATTCGCACCCTCCTTCATCCCTCCATCCAGACAGTCGTCTTTATTCACACCTCCCTCAGCGATCCCTGTCCCACATACCAGACTGTTGCTACGGGCTTAAACTGATGTACTTCTGAGTCACTTACTTTAAGGGTGTAGTGGAGAATGTGATCATACAGTCCCTCTATAATACTTCAACAAGGTTTACGAGTGTTAATAGGCCACATGTATAAAATGCACTCATAAATTCCTCAGAGCCATACAAAAATCAACACCTGCCCCATACACACAATCCTGATAATCCCATCAAAGCAAGTGGTCTAAATGACATTCACAGAACGTGAAGTGCTAACAGGTGTTAGCCTTAGCTGTTAACTTCTCATATAACTGTCCAAAAAGACTTTCAGGACAATTAAAGGGTTATGTTACCCCAAAATTTAATTTCTGCTAATTACTCACTAAGGTTGCACGATAGAGAGAGAGAGAGAAAATACTATACTACACTTTTAAACATATTGAAAATCTGACAGCTTAAATATTTTGAAGCTATTTAAAACAGCTAGTTTATATATTCCGATACAGCAGTCACTCATCTTTATTATAGAACCACGCGTCCTACAAGTTTGCCGCTTTCAGGAGTTATCAGTCAAAAAAAAAAAAAACAGACAAGGTGCAAATCAAAAGTAGATTTATTTTAAAGACCAACAGTTTAACACTAAATATTGGACACAAACGAACACGTTAAAGATAAAAGTATTCTCAGATAGCCGAAGTTTCTATTTGGAGTAAAGTGAAATTAAACTAATAGCAGCATAAGTCACAGCACTCCGGACCGCACGTCCCACGACCCTGTTTTAGACCGATTACTTATTAACTGCATATTTTTTTATTATAACGATGATGAAGAACAAGCAACAATGTTGTAGTTAATGTAAAAGAAAAAGAAATGTTGGTGACGATGCCGTTTCATACTCATTTATAGCTTTTAAAGATCTCTAAAAGAGGTCTCTTTTAGCACTAATAATTTGTAAATAAGGGTTTACCATTCTGCAGCTCAATTTTGTTGTGGGTTCATTTTAGAGGAGGAGCCTCATTTGCGTGTATGTGCAGCGCTGAAATAGCGGGGCAATTCATTAATGGTAGCCCAAAAATAATAGGCCGTGTAATAGTAATAATAGTTTTATACATTAATAGCAGAATGAGCCCAATATTGTCTTAAATTGTTGTTGTTTTGTTTTTTTTAAGTGAAAGGCTTTTCCATTTTCTTCTACGTAAACATGCTCTAGACCTGTTTGACTTATGCTCTTCTCCATCATCTTTTGTAGGGTCTCACACATGACACAGCTTAAAAACTAAATGTGTTTTAATATTTAATATGCACAATTTCTAACTTTATTCTGAATATGCAAATCTAAACTTAAATTAGGCATTAAAAAAAAAAGCAGCAAGCAAGCTGGATGGAAAAGAAGCTTAAGTAGTAACTTGCATTTCTTACTAACAAGTGACCACAGAACAGGAAGTCAGCCAGTATTGTAGTTACAGAGGAAAAGAAAGTGCCAATTAAGCTATGTTACATTTAATGCTAAAGTATTGTTAACACCAATACAAACATTATTTTAGTGTGTTAAAGCAGAAAGATGCAGCTCTGGTTAAACAGCTGGATGCTAGGTTAAAATGGCAAAGGGTAATGCCTAACATTAACTGAATGCCGCGGGGATCGTTTGCAATTTCGTGTGCGTTTCTGGTTCTCGTCTGTTTGGGGGTGGGAGGAGCAGACACGGGTTGCCTGTTCCATCATTTGCGCTGCCTTGTTGAACGTAGCACTGAAAACATTATATTTTACACTGTTTATTCTTTTTCTTTCTTTTTTTTCCTGAATCGTTCGGTTCGTATGCGTACCGAACCGAAAGCCTCGTACCTAGCGGTTCAATACGATATGATGTATCGTTACACCCCTAGTGCCAACACTACTCACAACCCTTCCTACACCACAGAACGAGTCCATTTGTCACACAATTGTACCAAATTTAATAACAGCAGTTCGTCCTGTTCTTAGAAATCAGTTTTAATGTGACCTTTATACTAAAACAGAGAGAAAGGGCAAGAGAATGTGAAAATGAAATTAAAAAGTGAGAAAGCAGAAGAGACAAAAGGAAAACGAAAAAGGTACTTTACAACATAAATCTAACAAAAGTACAGAAAAAGTAAACTTCAGACAAGACTTTTTTGTACATTTCAACCGCAAACCAACCTTTTTGAAGAAAGGTAGCATGAACCTGTATATATTTACACAGCAAAAAACAACAGGTAATTCTAAAACCATTCAAATAATTTGTATTAATACAAAGTGGGAGAGTAAAAAAAATAAAAGGAAGCAGAAAGAGATAGAGAGGAAAAAATAGTATTTTAGAAGGTCATCAGATTTATGCATCACTCATGCATGCAGATTTCTTAGATCTGCATCTCCAGCTCTCTCCGTTTCATACACAAAACCTTAATATAAAATCTTACATAGTCAGTAAAATAACCAACAATCTCTCTATCTCCACATCTCATCTTACCTCAGAGAAGTAAAACACTTACATAAAGGTTCGCATGGTTATAGTTTTAGCTCTACAATGCTAAATAAGCTTGCAGCACATGTATACAGTAGTATTGTACACACAGACACAGAGTTACTAGCTCAGAGAGCTATTTTACAGTCAGCAACTGGACCAAAATACAGTACAGTACAGATGCACACCCTGCTTCACACACACCCCTGCTGTTTTTGTCCTGATTTGTCTCGCACTACCTCTCTGTACAATGACCTGAAAAATAACCCGACCCCATGAGGAGCGAGACAGACTGAGTTAGAGTTAAGCCTGAACAGGACTGTGACCGAAAATGATACATATAAACTCCTGATCAACAAGCAGAAAAAAATAATAATAATAATAATAACACCACAAAAAACTAGGACTGTTTCAGAGCTGAGATGTCAACAACCACGGCTCAGCCCACGGCTTTCACAAATGAAAAATACTGAATATAGTTCAGCTTTTGGTTCAGTGCTGGTGAGAAGCGTGGAGCCAGCTCATAATAAATCTTCAGCGCAAACACAGAGAGGCCTTACTATGGCTCAGGTTGGGCTAAAGGTCGAGTAACGACAACAGTTTGGCTTTACTTCCACAAACTTACTCTAATATAGACTAGTATGCTGGGATATTAGCTGAATTTAGTACAATTTAATGCATGCTTACTTCACAAAATTTGGGTAAAGCTGAAATAAAGAGATTAGTAGTTTTAGATTTTAAGAAAAGTGAATCATCCCAGAACAGAATACTGGTGTGAACTGTAAACACATGATGAAAAGTTACCATTACTAGTCAGGCAAATTTACACAGTTTAGGTACACAGATGTGCCTTTATTTAACATATTAACTTGAACCAAAACCTGCCAGACAGAGATGTGTGTGTGTGTGTGTGTGTTTAGGTACACAGCCTGAAGCAACCTATGAGCGCAGACAACTCCCATACAAATCATGCATTCACACATACAAGCACACAGACCCAAAACATAAAATTGGAAAAGTAAAAACTTAAGAGTCAACGTCGTCTTTTACTGCATTAAAAAGAGCACATAAAACCATCCATACGAAACAATTAGCAAATAAGTCACTTCCAAACACTTTAAACAGTAAAAATAGCATTTCCCATGTACCAAAACAATTAAAAACTTTTCCAAAGTTTCCACCTCTGTGATTAGAATGAGAATTTTAAGATGCCAGATGAATCACGAAAGCAGGTTCTAGGATTGCTTTGCCATCAGGGGAGGTCTAAATTATAGCCTAACTGTGAGGAAAACTCCTTTCATGAGTGGGTAGGATGTGGAAGCTTAAACCCTCCCCACCAAGAAATTAGGGAGACCTATCAGTGGCATCTGTGGTCTAAAATAGATCCAAAAGTAGAGAAGGAAGCTGAAATGAGAAGTTAGGATCCAGAGGGCCCTCCCCTCTGCATCCAGCATGGGCATCTGGTCTGTGGGATACACGAGCACCACATGTGGGTGATGGGAGTTTGAAGTGGAGCATGTTGGGTGTGCAGCTGCTTCACAGCAGAAGAAGCAGACGAGCGATACGCACACGCTGAACACCCGTACGCATGGCCAACCACAGATGAATTAAAGCAGTCTGGGTTTGGTATCAAACTTCCAGTCTTTGTGACATTAAGCTTTTTTTAAAGCTCAGGAAAAGATAACTGCAAATTGTTATGAAAAATACAATACTGCAGTGTTAAAGGAAAGAAATGACAATCATTGTCTATGACAATAATGCTACTACAAAACTAGGTTAGTGGATAATTTAAAAGTTCCTAGAAAAATCATTGGTGCACAATAAT
>JAUMHI010000019.1:1915208-1954209 GCA_032359435.1 Enteromius unitaeniatus
AGCACCAAACCCCACCCCTACCTCAAACCTACCCACCTCTGAACAATATAAACACACACACAGGCAAATGCAGTTACAGGTACTAATCATAAATAAATACATTACAAACAAGTTGTGTCACATTCCAGGCATTCTAAAGCCATACGAAGTCTTTAAGCAAAGAAGAGAGTAAAACACAAGGTTTTAATCCCTAAAAACGATCCCACTCTGTTAACGCGCTGTCATCTTATTCAGAAAACGTACTCCTGTCCCATAGTATGACGCAATCATTCACGAGACACGCAAGAGCCAATGGCTTGTCACAACCAACATTGACGTAAGGATTCGTGAAGCAGCGTTTTTTGAAATCACTCACAGATTACAGCAGCAGCGCATAGGAAGTACACGGAAAACGGAGACAGAGACTGCGTCTATTCCTCTCACAAATCAATCGTATTGCCTCAAAAGACTTGGGATATTAATATCTTTCAAATAAATGGTGACGGTGGTTGTATCTTCCTGCTATATATCTTGTGTTTTATTGACAGATGGTAGGTTTAGGGCAGGGGTTGGGTTACGTGCTCATAAATGTGTAAATAATATAATTTAAATAAAACAGTTTTGACTGTTTACATTGAAAATTCAAACCCCTACATGGCAATAATGCCATTGTTTTTACCCGATATATCTTTTAATTATGAAATTAAAATAAAAAAAAATATTGTGTCTGCATACTGACGCTAAGGGTTTCCTATTAAAAACAACAGAGGACCCTTCACGTCGAAAAGTGACTAAAAAGGTGTACTGTACCTTGAGCTTCAAAAACGGTTTTGACCAAGCATCAAAATGTGACGAGTTGGAGTGAGACTGTGTTGCATGGGATGGTCAGAGATGGTCTCTGAAGCTGTGCCCTTCGCCTATTAAAATCAAATACACTTGCAAGGACCCTTCAGTGCAATGACAGACAAGAGCCAGTCAGAAACATCATTAAAAAAAGCGAGACGGACAGAAAGAGCAAACGGGGGAATATAGAAATATATTTTAAAAGAAAAAAGAGGAAAATGAAGCTTGCTATTGATAAGCTAACCAATAGCTAGATGTATTAAAATTTTACGGGGAGTTCTATTTGAAAATGATTCTACCCTCCGGACCAACCAAAACCCTCCTGAGAATAACTGTAGCAGTCCGGTTTTATAAATATTACAGGGAGTGAGAAACTGGTGCTTTTTAATACTCAATGTGACACTCATTTTGCTGAAGAGCATGAAAGGGCAGGCATGGTTTGGCACAGGTTTAGAATGATGAATTTTTCATGTTCACTCCTTTGGTGCATTTCTTTGCATCCTGCCCTTGCCACAATCATGCCTCACTTCCTACCATGGGCAGATAGTGTCACTGTAGGAGTGTCAGGTCCTGACCTGGCCTGTCTTCAGCTTCTATCAAATGGCAAAGTGAGGGTCTGTGAAGAATATTTATATTTATAGATGTTGTGGGAACAAAGAAGAGGTGGTGCTGAGTCATTGTGTGTTTAGCCAAAAGGTTGATGAAATAAAAGGTCAGTATGCTATAATGTAGACAGCTAATCATTTCAAAACGATGGCATGGTTTCAAATCTCGATAGTATAGCTCTCTTTAAAATTGCTCTTTTTGACAAACTACTTTCACTGACAAACACAACTGCAAAATGTATTGCAGTGGACTAAAAATGCTGCTATGGAAATAGAACAAATCACTCTATATATTGATTTCCAAATAATATAGTTGTCATCATTTAACTTTAAACAATAAACAAATACAAAACCAACATATGAAGAGTTTATTTGCAAAAACACATATCTCAGTTTTTTATTTTAAATCATGTTTCATGTTTTTTATTAAGTGGTAATTAATAGTGAATAAGTGTTATAAATCATTTAAAAAATTACACATGCATGTTGTTCACAATAATATCAATAACATGCATTTAGAAAGGCAACAATTTAGATTGTGGAATATCATTCACTATTAACTTTGCTTATTAGCATGCATACTATAATATATTGCTGGTTATTTAATATAAAGTGTTACCGTACAACCTTCATGCCGACTTTAAAGTCTAAACAGCATGAGCAAACCACATTTCTATGAATATGTCAACCAGTCCCTGATGCTGCAGGGTTGCTAATGCAGTCCAGCTTGACTTTGAATTTCTGACCAGTCAGAAAGAAAAAGACTAATGATGAGACAGACGTGACGGGGGACATGCAAATGAGAGACAATGTATTCTGTTCGAGAGGTTACAGGTTGCTAGTTAAGCTTCTAATATCTACTATATTTGTCAGTTCAAATCAAAACTCCAACAATCTCACAACAATTAATTATTATTTCACATTATGGTCACTAATTAATTTCTATTTGCACTATTGTATTCTTTGATCTGCAGTGGCGGTTATGTTTAGTGGTGGAGTTGTGGTAGATCTTTTTCTAAAAATATATGTATTTTTTTTTTAGGTTTGTTGTTTTTTTGTACAAGTCACATTTTGCACATTTGTACGTACACCAATGACAACATGTAAAATAGTGGTATTTTCTCAAGATATTTGGCTGCAAAACTGTTAATATCCTTTCAGATTTGATACCAGAAACCTGGAAAATTTTGGCACGTTTTTGTAATTAATTCTCTTTCATAAGAGCTCTTTGTAACAGTCTTGTTAACACAACTTTGTTTCCAGGTGGACTGGTGCACCTAGACCACCAGAAATTGCACTGAAGTCAGCCAATCAGATTAGTAGTGCCACATGTTTTGTGTGCAGTATGCGTCAGAAGGTCAGTGAGCAGACGGCGAGGTCTGTGAGTGTGCCATTTGAGGTTTAGACTTATGACAGAGAGACAAAGCATAATATTGTTAGGCTCTCAGCATCAGAAAGGATTTCAGAGATTTCTGTATTTCAATTTTGAATCAGTACCTGCTTGAATTGCTTCAATATATTTAAAAGTCCTCACTGCTTTCAAAAAATATTAATGAGGGCTTTTAAAACTTGTCCCAGCCTTACACCAGAAAACTCCACTGGAGACACACCAAGGTCCTCTGGAGCTAATTTACTGACTATACCAAATGTTTTACTGTTCTCAATGGGCACCAGCTCTTTTAAATACCATATAGCCCAGACTTCAGACACACTCCCGCACAGCCTGAATTTTTTCTTTTCTCCTATTTTTACAGTTGGGTTACTATTGTTGTCAAATAACCTGCCTTGCTATCAACTTCGCCCACAAGGCAAACATTTAACAACAGCTAGTGGCATAAACAATAAAGCGTTTCCTTTTTCAAATCTCATATCGCATTGAAAAGGCATTTATTTTCAAAACAGATTAAGAAAATAATAAAAAAATTAAAATAGTATTGGGTAAATGTGTTTATTGTCCCAATAAGGTGGCATCCATTTAATAATTTCAGTTAAATTTATACATATAGCAGAAAATTCATTGCTATTTGCACTTATGGTAAATAGAATCCACTATTATTTTAATTTAGTTTAAACAGCAGCTATTGCTAAGAAAATAGCTTTTTTCACTTAGTGTAAGTGTTTATCAACCAAAACATGAAAATAATTTTTAGCTTACATGTATCCGCCAGAATTTTAGCATTGGTGCATCCATGTAATATATTTATATATGAACATTATTTTGTTATCATCATGAAACTAAGCATTTAAACCAACTTCAGCAAAGCAACTTTTGCATGTTCATGTGTTGCAGCTATGTTTTCTGCACTGTCCGTGCTTCTGGAACATGCAGTGTTGGAATATTCAGCACACATTCTTTCTTTTCTCCATCACAAAACATTCATCTCCCGGTGGAGGAAAACAAAGCGAGCGAGCCCATTGCAGTGCCTTAGCTGTCAGTGAGCAGGACGAGCGGGGGACTGGCCTTACCCCATCAGTTATTCTCTCAGCCGAGCCTGGCTCGTCAGAAGAGCGTCAGGCTGTGAGATATTCCATTAGTGACACACCAACTCCACTGGGAACTCTGGGCCTTGCTGGTTATGAAGCATAAACGTTTGCCATTCTGTTTCATTCAGAACACAACAAACAGCCAGGGAGATTTCCAGGATCTGAGGCCTGTGCTGTTCAGACTTACTTCCTGTGTCAAATCCTCTATACACTAATCAGGATTTCTGCAGTGACACCACATGAGGATTTAGTTGAAATTAAGTTGGCTTTGCCAAAACAATCATTAGCATAAATCCTTTTCAAGTTGGTTTTAATGGACAGCTGCTCGGTCATTGGCTGAACAGTTGATCATCAAACTGTTGGTGTCGATACTTGCTTGAGATGATGTCATAGCTTTGTTGTATTTGCTTCATAAACTTTAAATATACAGGATCTCTATAGGTTAACTTCACAAACACATGAAAATATTTATTTTATTATTTGTGCCCATGGACCACAAAACCTTCTTTTTTTGTGTTTGAGGGTAAATTTTTCAGAGATTTATATATCATCTGAAAACTAAATAAATACGTTTGCCATGTAACAAAACTAGAGATTAGGGTATATAAAGATTTACTGTAAATATAGAATATTTTCTTACTCTAATGCAATGCTTACAGTACTTTAATCCCCTGGCCTTTGTTAATTCTCCAGAGCCATGTAGAGCAATTTCTATGATTTATGTATCACTTGGGTGGAAACAATAAATTGTTTGCAACCACTTACCTTAAAAACTTACATTTTGTAGCATTTTTACAGTGAGCCAGGACATGTTTTTAACATAATTCAAATTGTATTTGTCTGAAATAAAAAAAGTCACATCTTGAGGGTGAATAAATCATCAGGTAATATTAATTGTTGGGTGAGCGATCCCTTTAAATAACTGTAAGATAGGATAGTCTGGTTATGCAGAATTTGATGCATGAAAACCCTGACCAAATGAGGACAAGTATAAAGTTGATTTCTGATATGTATTTTTAAATTCACAAATCCATTATTGTATAATCCACTTACTTCTGATTATAATAAACCTGTGATTAAAATCATCACTGTTAACTATGGGGTGCAAAGTGTAACCTAATTTTGCAGACTAAATATGGGCTAAAATGTTGTTTCACTTGTGTACTTTTCATTTGCATGCGTCATGCAAAACAAAATTTTGACATTGTTTAAATGACATTTTATAATTCAACATGTCACAAAACACATTTCAGCCAGGAAAAACTGAATAATACATTTATTTCATCCACATATTCCATGATTCCAAACCCTTTCAAATAGTGTGGTTTATAATCTTCCTAAATTTAGATTGTACCAACCTTCTGCTTAAAAGCACCACCTTTTTACAGCTGTGTCAATCACAAATGTATATACGATTAAGGCAGCTATGAAAAATGTTGTGCTTTACGTATATATATATATATATGTTTGTGTGTGTGTGTGTGCTATTTATTTAAAGGGCACTGTAATGGAATGAAGGCATGTGAAAACATCTGTCCTTAACCAGCCACTGGCCACAGTCCCAGATGCCACCATGGGAACCATGAGAGCTATATTTGAGAACATTGTAAAGACATTATATCTGCTAAAAGCACCAGAGCGCAAAGAAAGAGAGCAGATGATAGTCAAATTGACAACATGTGGCAGAGTTATTGATATTGGGCACCTTTGACCTTCATTTACTTAACTGAATGGATTGCTAGTGCTCAAAAAACATATAATTTTTACAGCTGTGTCAGTCACACTTCAGGCAGCCCAGATGTAGTCTGTAATGGACTGTGTAATATATTTATATATACAGTGAGGTCAGTAAGTATTTGATCACCCTGTGATTTTCTTAGAAATTAGAAGTTCTCTTTCATAGAAATCATGGAGGGTCCTTCAATTTTCAGCATAGGTACATTTCCACTGTGAGAGACAGAATCGAAAAAGAAATCATCCGGAAATCACATTGTATGATTTTTTTAACAATTTATTTGGGAATAACTGTGTCAAATAAGTATTTGATCACTTGCTTATCAGCCAGATTTCTGACCATCAAAGACCTGTTATTTTGCTTTTAAATAGTCCAGCTACTCTCTGCTCATGATTCTAAATTAGTAGCACCTGTTTGAGGATCATAAAGACACCTGTGCACTCCACAATCAGCCAAAGTCTAAGTAGCAACATTGGCAAAACCAAAGAGCTGTCAAAAGATACAAGAGACAAAATTGTAAGGAAAGAATTCATAAAAAATTCAATAAATTTTGTAAATTTTCCCTGAGTATTTCTCTGTCAAAATAAAGCACAGGTAATGAATAACAAAGTCTGTGCGTGACAAAAAATATATATGGAATATATAGGAATTTTAAAATATGAATTAAAATATTAATAATGTGAGAGAGGGATTTCCAGGATCTGAGGCCTGTGCTGTTCAGACTTACTTCCTGTGTCAAATCCTCTATACACTAATCAGGATTTCTGCAGTGACACCACATGAGGATTTAGTTGAAATTAAGTTGGCTTTGCCAAAACAATCATTAGCATAAATCCTTTTCAAGTTGGTTTTAATGGACAGCTGCTCGGTCATTGGCTGAACAGTTGATCATCAAACTGTTGGTAAGGCGTCTTCGCTGATTGGTCGTCCCAGGAGGGCATCGTTGCTGACTGGTCGGTCCTGGAGGGTGTCTCCCCCGTCTGCGCCACCCTGTTGGGCTTCTCCGCCACCTGCGGCCCCCAGGTGGGCTTCTTCTCCGTACATCTAATGTGTTCATGAGTGCTTGTCCATGTATTCGCCCTCCTTGTTGGTTGTCATGGTGTTTCATTGTTGTCTCCGCCTAGTTTGATGTGTATAAATGCCCCGGAAGTCTTTGTATAAGCCGCTCGTCATTGTGTTCTCCCTTTGTAAGCCAGCCATGTTTTTCCTGTGATTCCTGTGTTCCCCGATTACGACATCGCCTGTACCTGGATTTACATCTTTTCCTCGCCTTATCGGATTACATTTGCTCATCACCCGACCCCTGCTTCGCACTGTGGATTATTCTCTCGTCTCAGCCTCTTCATCTCTGCTTCGCCTCACTCGTGACACCCTGATGGTGGAAATGGATATTTTCACTGCTCTAGCTCTTTTCTTTTAGCCACTTTACTAATTGGTAAAGCTTAATTTTCTTTTGCTGCACATTATAAATATATATATATATATATATATTTTTTTTTTTTTTTCTCGCATTGTGTTGATGATTAAGGGATTTTGGGCTTTCCTCTCCCTCCTAATTCTATTTCTGTGTAACAAGAAACCATGGCTGGCATGTCCATAATCACCCTGGAGTATTCAACATTGTGAAATATGAATGGGAATATACTTCAGAGATATTTTACTCATAAACAATTCTAGGGGTGCCAATAATTGTGGTCAGCAAGTATTGGAGAAAAATTTTCATTTATTTCATTACAAGAATTTCTCCCTATTTTCGATTGTTTTACTTTAATGATAAGAATTGTGTGAATTTTATGAATGAAAGATCAAAAGGATAAACAATGCAGATTATTTTCACGGCCACCTTTGCTCAGATTTACCAAAGGTGCCAATATTAGTGGAGGGCACTGTATATATATACATATCCAGTAATTTTCGTATTGAAAACATCTTACAAAAAACAATTCATCTTCTACTAGTGAAAACGCTAAAATTTTCATGTAATTATTACTTTTGCCTTTAAACTGGCTGTGTCTCTGTATTCAAAATCACTTGCCTTTTAGAGCCTTGCTGAATGTGAACCTTCTGTCTCATTAAACTTCCATCAACCTTTATCACATTATGTCTTTCCTTCTCTCTGTCCCCTCTTCATCACCTCATTCAGGGAGATGAAAGGGGGATTGAAAGATAACACTTTTACCAAGTGCTCTAATTGGACTGAGCTGGAGCAGCAGAGGAAGCTGATCACCAGCATCATACCTGTCTCTGACGGTCCTCCTGATCTATTGCTTCACTGTGGGGTGGCACTGACTCCCCTGGTGAATTAGAATGCTTATACTTTCACACAAGGCAAGTCTTTGGTCAGTGCTGCTTGGCATTATTGATTGAATTCCACAGATAAGAGATGTCTTCTGGGAGGACAGGTGCACTCTACTATAAACAAGTGTCAGGAAACTGGCCATTGAGAAAGTTTAAACAAGACATCGTTGTCTTTCAAGTGTCCAGAAACAGGCATAAAGGCATAACAGGTGTAATTTTGTTATTTCACTTTCCATTAAAATGTGCTGTATGCAACTTATAGACATTTTGAATATCTCCAGAAATATATCAAACTATTAGTGAGCAGTACTCTTTCAAAAGGTACAGGTATGTACACTTTAGGTATTAATATGTACTTTTAGGGGCAGTTTTTCCAAACATGTTTTAAGACTAGTTCTAGATTAAAATAAATGTTAAGAGCTGTCTAAACTGGAAAAAGCTTCCACTGGGATATCTTAAAATACATCATTGCCATTGTTTGTTCTTAAAATGCTCACAGATAATGCATTTTTGTAAGACACATTTCTAAAAATTCTTAAAAGTCCAAAGGTCAAGTCCTGGCTTAATCTAATTCCTATCTGGGAAACCACCCCTTTGGCACTTTTAGATTTTGTACTTTGGGGTAATGGCACCGGAAAGTAGCTCTTTGACTCTGTAGGGTTAAAAAAGCGAATTGAAAAATACTAAAATAATACTTCAAAAAAGAGATCAAAATTGTGTTGTTTTGTGGAATTTTGGCAAGTCTTTGTGACTGTGCATTAATCTTGTTCCTTTCTGGCCTGTGGTAATAGCGTCCAATCAATACACACTGGTCGCTGCAGATATGACAGAATACTTGACAATACTGTACAAGCCATTACACTGCAGAGGCACAAAGATATAGTCTATACAAACCCTCAGTCGCTCTATCACACAGTGCCAGGAATTTAATGCAAGGACAAAAGATCTTGTCACATCCTCTGGTGTGTGGGAAGTTGTAAAATGATAGGAAGCGAGATGTTTCTATTTCTTCCACATGAAGGCAGGATAGAATGTGTCACCACATTTTTAACTATTATACACCTCATTTAATGTTAAACCAACTGATATAGCAATGATTTTAAACTATGCCAATCATGTATGGAAAAAATATATATAATCCATAAATCCTTTAATCCACACACTAATACTAAAATACATAAAAGATTGAGTCAGAATCTTACCGTAAAACCTGGACAGTTGACACACCAAGATAAACATCAGCATCTTCCCTGACCAGGCAAATCAAACATTGTGGGCAGTTTTTGAGGGAAGCGTGAGAAGCCACTACATTTAAAAAAAAAAAACTGATTTTTTTTTCTTTATAGACACTATTTAAAAGTTTAGAAAGCTGCATTAAATGCAAATGGTGGTAAAACACCTACTGTTTCTCCTTCTGTAAGTTTTCCTACTGTATACGTTTCCATATACAGTATGGGGGAAAAAAATCTCATTAGCCCACATTGCTCACTTAAATGCTTTACATGCTTTATAAGAAGTCTAAAGAGAGGCAGAGAGTGGAGAATCCTGCGCCTGTTGCTGTAAACCAAGGTTAGAGAGATTTTATCAAGCTCTTCAACCTCCATAGGTGGCAGAAGCTCGATCAGCTTTCCTATCAGACTCACCCCAGGAGCACCTGCTCCTCTGAAGAAGCCCCCACTGCTCTGAGCTAGTGTGACTGAGAGGTCAAAAATATGCATGTTCATCAATAAGATGCCTAAAAATATTCATATTCAACACTTGACAACTGCATGCATATTTATAACCTCAGTCCCACTAACTTCCCACAACTTGTTTTGCTGTTAAGATTTTGTCCAATTCCAGAAAAAAACATGCAAACATGCATTTTTTTTTACTCAGTGCTTATGTTAGACACTCACTGTAGACTTAAATTAAAGTCTACCACATTTGCTTAGATTACATGATTATATCCACATAGAATAAGTATGGAAAAACAATTGCCAACTTTAGCATCAAAGCATATCTATTTAATGTGTGTTACTCCTCAGTACTCCAGTGGAGTTTGTCTGAAAGGATTTCATCTGAATACTGTCACAGCGCCAAGGAAGCACTGCAGGGGATCACCTCACATCCTCTCAGTCTTTCCTAGGGGTGGGCAACTCATGCAGCAGTAGATAGGGGAGCCCTCTGCTGTGATGATGGAGGAGATGACACCTGGGAGGACTGGGCTTATTCATATCTGACAAGCACACCTCATACCACATTCATTTACTCTCATCTATCCCGCTGGGATTGGGTGGTGGGGGGTGTTTGGTGCATGGGTTCGCAGGTCTATCAGGAAACACAAGTGTATGAGATGCTTTGGTGAGTGAACGTTCAATGCAACCCTGAATATGTTGATCAGCGCATCTTTATTGAGTTATATATTCAAAGCCAGCCATGCTGAACATTTTCTGCATTAATGGGCGTTTGTCCACTTTCAAGAAGCATTTAAAATCATTAAAGATTAAAAAGCTTACTGGAACAGTTGTTAGAGAGCCAGTGTTCTGTCCAAATACAGGAAATTACACAGAAAAATCAGCCAGAGAATTGCAAATGTGAGCTGTGACTCGTTCTTGCATTTCTTCGTAAACTTTCCTTCTTTCAATTCTTTCATTTGTTTGTTCTGCCTCATTGTTTCAGCCTTCCATCCTCTCTTACGTCCTGCTTTTCATTCCTTTCTTGTCTGTTCCTTTCATTTTTTCATCCTTTCACTCCTTCTGTAATGAGACACGGGATTCGTTCGGATCCAAAAGCAAACAAACTTTAATAGCGTGGTCGTACAGGCAGTGGTCAATATCCAGGCAGACAGAGCAATAGAGAGCAGGCAGTTCGTAGTAAAAAGACAGGCAGAAGGTTCGGGGCAGGCGGCAGGAATCAGAGTCAGAGTTCAGGCAAAAATCAAAACACGGGTAATCCAATAGAAACAAGAAACAACGCTTAGAAACAATAGCCGGGGCAGATTGTGACTTCGCGTCCGTCCTGTGTCAGAGCCGGCCTTTTATGCTGGGCGGAACGCCGAAATGGCGCGAAAGCGCCGGGGTACGTGGGCCAAATAGGTCTGTGTGGGAACTAGTACTCAGGGGAAAGTTCCCGCTGCTGCCCGTTGGAGAGGGCCACAGAGGCTGGATTCGTGACACCTTCACTCCTTTCATACTTCCCTTCTTCCATCCAGTTTTTTCTTTATTCCTTCAAAACATCTCTTTCACATAATGAAGCAACTGTATTATGAAAAAATGGAATGACAAGAAAAAAATCTATAAAAACAGAATTTTAGTAACCATAGTTAACATAATGACATGATACTACAACAAATACACTAGGAATCTAAAGGGTGTTCTAGGCATTTGTAATAATGTGATTTTGTCTGTGATAAAACATGTTACACAAGCTAATTGTTTGTCTAGAAAAGTGTCCAACAAGGCCAGTTTTTTCTTAGTGGAAAATGTCCCCATATGCACCAACTAAATACAGTATAACCTCCAAGTATACTCTAGACTGTCCACAAACCTAAACCTATAAGAAAAAATATAGAATGTTACATTAAAATATAGACTGTAGAAAAATCTAATAAGCTGATGGAGAAGCGTTTATTCATATGTAACATCTTTTCAATAAGATTTTTCAATATAACAAGACTGAGCCATGGAAGCTTTTCTTTTTAATGTCAGTTCCAAGTCTCGTTTTAAAATATGACCACCGCAGCAGCATATAGTCACCATTAAGGACACATTTACTGTGCAGGGCTGTGTTCTGTCAGCCTGTCTGCACCGGGGGCCATCTAGATTTAGTGACGGACCCCATCCCCTATAAACACCCATTACAGCAGGCAGGAGCAGCCGCATGCAGAGTGAGATATCGATTAGTCATGTCTTAGCGTGGGGTATACGGAAGCGTACTTGCAGCTGTCTGCTTTTGCTCAGCGATGCCCAAAATGAGATTCTGTCATAGGGGGTTCAGTCAACACCTGGGCTTTGCTGTGTCCTGAGGGCTGGAGGAAGTGGATGTTTCTCAATCACAGCACAGGACTCAGGGGCTCTGACACATAAATGGGTGACGGGGTTTGGTCTCACTGGCGAGTTCACAGTCTGTCACGGGTTTGGGGTGTGTTAAATGATCAGAGAGGAAAGAAGCTCAGCGGTTGGTTATTTTTGGTGTTTATCAGAAGGCTGAATCACTTCACAGGGAGCCTGAGAGCAGCTGTGCTGTCTGACTCTCTCTGGCTCATATAATTCTGCCACAAACACCCTCTGAGAGTAAGAAGACAGATACGTGGAAACAGCTAGGAACACTAAATGTCATATTCTGAGGCAAGCTGTTTAGTTCCCCAAGTTCTCTGCGTCAGCAATATAAAATATATATCTGGGAAGAAAGAGAGAGTTTCCAGCTGTTATGGTCATTTGGTATTTCAGACATAGACAGTCAGATAGACAGACGCATTTACAGTTATTCATTTGCTTGCTTGTTTCGTCTATCATTTATAAAAATACAACACAGAACAAGGATTAAGCGGGTAGGGAAGACAAAGCACAGACAGACGGATGGATGGACGGATGGCAGGCAGAGAGACAGAGACAGACAAATGTAGAGGTGGAGGCAGAGACAGTGACAGACAGACAGATGGAGAGGTAGAGGTAGAGACAGATAACTGCAGACAGACAGAGGCAGAAAGACAGACAGACAGAGAAAGATAGACGGACAGATACAGAGGTAGAGGCAGAGATAGGCAGAGGCAGGCAGACAGACAGACAGACGCAGATACAGAAAGACAAACAGACAGAGAAAGACAGACAAAAAAAGACAGATAAGACGAATGGACAGACAAACAGACAGACATATAGGTAGACATGTTCTTTACTAGGTACGGAGAGCTATAATAATCCTGTGATGTTGAGTTCACTCAGTACACACTTGTATCGCACAAAGCTTTAAAGCAGTGTTAAAAAAAATCTGAAGAGTTTCAGTAGCCTGTCATTATCACACACCCTGGATGTGTGTAGAGTCTTTTATAAACTCTTATTGATCTTTTCAGAAGTGCTCAGGGACACAGACTTTTTTAGCGACTGGGACCCGTTTCTGTCACACTTTAGAATGCCCTGCCTGCTGTTTGATCTGCTGTTTGAATCCTCCAGCTCTGGCTGCTAATTGGGGGCCAAGCCTTCGATTATGTGTTTGGAAGGTATCTCAGTAACTTCTGTTCACTTTATTGGCTGGTTGAGGGTTCAGCTGTTTATAAAAATAATGGAGGTCTTATTCTTGTGGAGAACTTGGCAGCTGAGTTTCCTGGGTGATGGCGACTGTCTAGCTTTCTCAGTTCACTAAAGGCACTAAAATGCTGTTTGAAGATTTCCCCTGAAGATGGCCTTAAGCTGCATCCACTTCTCCAGGTCAATAACAGCTATAAATTCTCCAGACTAAGCCTTTGAAATGGTAAAATATGCATATCACAGATTTTGTGAGAGGAGGGAAATCTACTGTCTTTAATAGAACTCACTCAGCCCCAAACACTGACAATTCATCCAAGCCATAGCTATAAAAAAAAAATCAGCTGTTAACTCTCTCATCAACCTGGTTTACAAACACGCCAAGTAAAAAAAAAAATTTTATTTAAAAATAAATAAATAGCAGTATTGACATTTTAATAAAATTATCACCATTCTAGCTCCTTGTATTTGATGCATACTGATGAAAATGATTTCATACCCAACAATAATTGCTCCAAAGTGGTTTATGTGTTTAGTTGATAAGAAAAGAAAGAGAAAGAGAGAGAAAAAGCAAAAGAGAAATGGATTTTTACGTTAACAGAAGAGAAAACAGATTCTGCTAAAGCCTCAGCAATCTTTGGCTGAATGACACAATACACAGAAGTGGATTCATTATATATTTCAATATATATTTATTTTATTAAAAATACAGTTGCATGTGGATATTTTTTTTATCACCAAACCCTAACACTACACTTAACCACAGCACAAAGAAAAAGACTAGTCTCAATAATTTAATCCTAAATTAAATTAATGTTTTGACAATAACATATTTTCGAGTGGATCGCTGGACGAATTACCAGCTGTCAGCAATCTGTTAGAAAAAGCAGCTGTTAGCAATCTGCTAAACAATCCACTCGTTACGATCGCCCAATCAAATCCTTTCATAAGCACTATAAAACCACAGCTTCCCATTCATCCACATCTCGCTTTTGCAAACCCTCCTCCTGCCCTTCTGCCTCCTCTAATCACGACTTCCCACTCCAGGGGGCAGCCGGAGTTCGTGCTGGATGTCGAGCCCTTATACCCTCGCTAGGGTTCTAATCGCTAGGGTTCGAGCCCGCCGTTCTCCCGGCCCGCTCCCTGGACAGCACGCCAAACCCACTTATCAATTTTATGAGAAAGCGTGAACTGCAATTAAATTGCAATTATTGGACTATAAAAAAGCATAAACAGAGATCTGAGAAACAAGCAAAGCATGCTCAAGAGGACCCTGACTACTGGTTTATTGCCATTGGCTATCCAAAATACTATAATCTAATAAAAGTAGCATGCAAATTTACAATCATTTGTTATTGTTGCTGCTGTTTTTAAAGCAAGGGTTGCCACTTGTTTTAGCTTTAAATGATAATGGATGGCTCTCTCCAAGTATTAGACTTTAAACCATCAAAGCAGCCTGCAGCTTTCATAAAAAAAAAAAACACAAGTGAATGATTATATGCTTTTGGGTTCTTTGAAAGAAAAATAACTTAGTGGCTAAGAAAAAATGTAAACATAAACAGGCAAAAGTTTTGTCTGTAGGGGCTTTTGCCACAGGCTTTGTAATCTGCCTTTGGCAAGTGCAGGGAAACTGTGATTAAACAGAAGCTCGCTGCTCTTCTTAAAACGAGAACGAACTAAAGAGAGTGGAAACTTCTTATAATTAAAGAATAGCTTTGGTAAACAATAGGAAAGAGCTCCCGAGGACAGAACAAAGATTTAAGAAAAGGGGATTCAAATAAACTGATCTTCTAACAAGAGATGAAAGTGGACTGTATTCTTACCTTTACAGATCTACAAAATATTATGTACTTCTAAAAGACTTGAGGGGGAAGAAAATCCCCCAAAATTACAGTCCATAACAGTATTTTACTAATCTGCTTCATGACTTTTCTGTAGGGCACAAAAGAAGAAATTGAGAAAGCCATGCTGATCTCTTCTCTCCTTGGATGGATACTGAGGTTTTTAAACTTTAAAATAAGAAGCATAAGCATTGGAAAACTGCTCCACATGACTCGAGAGAGCTGTTAACCACTTTGACCAGTGAGTCGGTGAGTGAAACTCAAGAAGTAGAACAGTCAGATTTTTGAATCAATAATTTAGACTCTTTTTTTTGGGTGAATTAATCAATCAATACATTGAAAAGCTCTAAATTAAAAAGAAGAAGAAGGATTAATTAATGAATCAGAAACTGCAAAAAGCTGTCATGTGACGTCAGATGACTTGCATAGCAAAAGGACACTTTTCAAAGGATACTTTGAAAGCTTGTCCCATTCCCCTTCATTGACCTCATCTTTTTTTTCCTTTGCAGAAGGTAGAAAAGGCCAGAAAGGTTTGGAAAGCCATTAAGGTCAGTAAATGATGTCACAATGTTCAGTTTTGGGTGAACTATTCCATTAAACACATCTCTAGTTCTCTTGCTTACCTCTAACATACTCTCTGGTACAACACTGATGTTCCTATCACCAAACACACCATTCCTGACATAAATGGATACTGTGCGTACAGTGTTTAATCTTTGCATTTAGACATTTTTATGTTTTTTAATTGGTAAAGTGCTGCACAGTTTGTGGACAGTGTATAACTAAGACCTCTTCAAATATTTACACCATTGCAAATCCCCAGAGGTTTCCGGCAACAGTGATTTTAAATAAATAACCCACTCCCACGCATATTTACACACCACGCAGCCACCAATTTAATAAAATCTCTTCAGTTGAAACTAATTTCAGAAGGTTCTCTGCAGACTAAAACTAAGCCCATTTTTCATTCACAGTAAAACGAGTTACCCTGAATAGTTAAAAACTGTAAATGAAACTGTAGAGATTTTGATTAACTCCGGTTGATTTGACTCATGTGCTCCCTCTCTGTGCTTCATTTCAGATTTTTATACCAGGTCGCACCTCAAATGATCTGTGACTCACTGACTGACTGTCAAGTACAAGACAAAAGGTTTCATTTCAAGTACACGTTAGTATAAGCTTCACATATACTCTGGACTGAGCAGCTTGGTGGATGTTAAGGTTTGTTTGTTTGGTTTTTTTCATCATCCTGTTCCACTCCCTTTACCATTTTTGTTGTTATATTTACCATAGAGGACATGACTGAATATCAGAAATTGTTTTCAGGGGGTTGTTAAGAAACATGGCCTTCAAATTTGATTCAAACGACTCTTTCACGCTATAGCATTTTCTCCACTTGCTTGGTTACTAAATGAAAGCAATTCAGGTCTGTCGAGGTAGTAGATATACCTGTGCTTGGTGGCTTTCTGATTTCATTTTTCCTTTAATTCATTTTGCCTACAGCAGAGTCCGTCCCTCAGCAAACTGCCAGAGGGAGACTGTCTGTCTCTTAAAGTGACAGGGCCCTCAAATGCAGGCAAGCGCAGATAAACTTCATCTGTGCAGCCAATAATCTCATTCTAGCAAGAATAATAAGATTACCCTCTGTTTCTTCTTAATAACCATGAGTTTCAGTGATGAATGGTAAATTATGACTCCCATAACCTTTGTGTACGATATTATAGTGTCACTGATTCAGATATATCTGCTCTCAAATTCATTTGTTACGGATGTGCAGTTGTGCTTGTAATATTTCAACCCTCACTGGGTTTCTGCAGGTCATTTTTAATCCAACGATGCCTAGAGCAGTATAAATATTACACAATATTCTTTTTGAAAGGAAAACTTGTTTCTTGAGCAGAGAGATTGAATGCTTATCTGATTGGACAAGCTGCGCATGAGTGATATTGTATTGCTTTATTTTTTTTATCCGAAAGGTTTAAAACAACACCCTCATCAGACTAAATTATTAATCTTTGTACTCTTAGTTGATAATACGCATCCCACCTGTTGTAAAAACTAGTAATATAAATAAATCACTACTAAACAAGTGCTCAGTACATAAAAGTGGAACAGACAATCAGCAATTATTGTTATTCATTAAACATTTTTATTTGAGCTATAATCACTAAAATATTCATTCAGCAGCTAATGATGGACAAAAGCACATTAATATTTAATCAAACACAGATGCAGGCTGATTCATCAAGGTTTAATCAGACAAAACAGCCATTAAAAATAGATAATAAGACAGAAATAAAAAGATAAGTATCAATATCTCATTACCAATAATACATGAGATGACAGATAAGGATGTCTCTGACTTCGTCAAACATTAATTTGATATATAAATGTTTAACTCTTAAATGTGTATTATTCTTTTGCTGATTCTAGATCAGTATTTGCCTACATTTGGTTTCTGAACGTCCAATAATTCACTTTGAAACACCGGTTGCCCCTTCTTGCGAGTAATTCTGCATTTCATTTAGTCTGGCTCATATTTTATTTCACTTGATAAAATATTAAAATAAATTATTTTTTATCTCATGTTTAGCCTTTAGTAAGCCTATTTATTTTGCCTTTCTAACTATGCATGATTCTTTGGTTAGAAATAATTGCCATATTATCATTTGCATATTTGTGTCCCATTTTTTGAAAGCGACCCACCCGTTGAGAACTATTGTTCTAAAACTCCTAAAGACACTGAATTCATAATGAACAAAAGCACTCAGCTGCATGTACGACATACTTCAGACATCAAGTGCTCTGATCTGCCTAGAATTGCACAGGTTACTAATCCACAAAACAAAGGCATCTGGCAAACTGCCATTCAGTAAGAAATGCCTGTGTGTATTGTTTACAGCATTGCAGTTCACTTGTGCACTGAATACATGCAGCAGGTTTAGAGGTGGGACCATACAGACAGATCTGGAACAAACCAGTGGTTAAAGCTCAGGGCTGGTAAACACAAGATTGCAGGTTTGATAGCTACAGGGAATCTCCTCGTCAGAGTTCAACTGTATATTGCATTTGGATAAACAAAAATTTTATAAATAGATGAAAATATCAAAGGCCCTAGAGAATACAGAACATAGTGCTTTATGTAATATAGTAGTGTCCAGTTTGTTCTCTTTTACACATCCTGCATCTGCCACAATGCAGTTTAACTGCAACAGCTGGCTTGTGTTTATTTTCACGCTGGCAGAATTAGAGTTGCATATCTAAACAGAAAGTAAAGTGATTTTTGGGTTGCATTTCATTTAATAATAAAATGGCTATCAAGGCTGTGCCATTGAGAATTATTACAAACTTGATTGTTAAAATGCAATTTACATGAGGAGTGGGGATAACATTATCATCCAAATGGTAATTAATTCATAGAGAACAGAACCCAACCCCCAAACTGTAGCTAAACTGTTAAAATCAACTGCATAGAGAATGTTGCTGCATGAGAAACTTCAAGCCCAATGGACCTTTTTCACGTTTCCGGGTTTCTCAGCAGCAGAATCGTAATAGTTCAGTTAAAAAGTACCACAAATATATTTTTATCAACACAGTCTCGCAACCAATTCGTGCTAATTTGTATGACCTCACTTGTATGATTTTGTCAGATACCCCAGGACGGGTAGGTTTAGGGGCGGGGTTAGGTGTAGGTAATTCGTACAAATTCGTACGAATTAGAAACTCGTACAATACGTACGATTTAGAAATACCCCGCATTAGCATAAACTAGTTTTTTTTGTAATTTGGTGCAAAGGACCTTTTGAGGAGTTATGATGTTAAACGTCTTGTGAAAAGTGTCTGTTGACATGCTTTCAAGCAATGGGTGATCAGTTCACTCCACAAAACTATTTAAAGCAAAGGATTGAGTAAATTGCTTATTTTCAACATGATAGCTGCTCTGATGCATGGAAAAAATAAGCTCAGCTGAATTTGTATTATTGGAATTCAGTGCTTACTGCCCACACAACCTACTAAAAGGACACTGAAATTAAAAATGTGGGAAGCAGGCCTCAGTCTTTACAATGCTTTAACCCTTTATCGGGCAAGAAACTATATTTGTTAACTTAAGCGATTATTCATTAGAGCGATCTCGTGCCTTTCCGTGAGCTTGTGTAAGCGCATGAATTTCTTCCAGCCAAGGAGTTGCTCGTGGCGTTTCAAACATCAGCGTACTTCCGGAGTTCGAAAAATATGCGTTTACGCTCATACCTACTCTCACAAAAATATAAATAGCATCGAAACGAACAATGCTACGTTAACGAAACTCATGCATTATATGGTTGAGTAGTTGTGTTAAATGTTGAGATCAGTGTTGTTTGCATAGCATTTCTAGAAATTAGTGAACGCTGGGACGTGAAAAATGGTGTGATCATATTTGATCATACGCCCTATTCAGGTAACTGCCTGTATGTCTATATTTAGACATATGCCCGATGCGGGACCTTTTTATGTACTACTTGTACTACTATGTACTATTACTTTTTGGGAAAAAAAGATGACCATAGACTGGCGAGGAACCATAAACGGTAATTTCATTGACCTAGATTTACAACATAAAATTGTAATTTTTTTTATAAAGTCACAAAAGCTTAAAAGTCTTGTTATAGCCTCCGACAACATTCCAGGGTTGAAATTATGAATTTCCAATTATTTCACTGAGTGCACTATAAAGGGTTAAACAACTGTGTTCATGTTGACCTCCTTGTGAGTGTTAGCTGGACAACGAAACCTTCTTCAGTGGGTGCTGAATGCAGAGCTGTAAGTGTTGTCTGACCTCTAGGCAGCCTGCATGATGGGTTTAAGTGCTCACTTCAGTGATTGCGTGGTGATGAAGAGCAGAGGTTCAAGTGGGGCATGTCTGAGTGCTTGATGCTATACTAGCGTCCCTCTTCTCTAAGACAGGACAGCCTTTTCAAGCAAGATGATTCAAATTATATTTTTCTAAGTTAATCACTTCTGGGAGGGAAAAAACCCTCTGCATTCTGTTAAAGATGAACTCACTTCAGCATTAAAAACCTAGATAAAGCCATTTATAAATTCTAAATATGTAATAATAGCTAGAGATTTTATATTAGTATTAGATTTTAACCTTGATGAGCATTTATGGACTGCATTGAGAAGGACAGATCTCTTTTGTCCTTTGACCTATAGCCTTGCTAGGAGAAGACTCTTACAGAGAAAAAGAGAATGGGAGAGAAAAAAAAGTGGACAGTGTTGTTCCTTTTTCGTTCTTGTCCATTTCTTTCTGTAGTTTTATTACAGGGAAATTAAAAAAACTGTCATTGCCTTTGTTTTCGATTGAAATAAACAAATGAACAACAGAAAAACAAACACAGTCTGGAGGTCCGGATAATCACAGACAACAATTATGTAATTAATTTCTTTCACATTGCATTCTCCAATCTCTCTTTCCTCATTCTTTGTCTCTCTCCTTCTTACACACACATGCACAAACGCAGACATTTTGGTTTTTGTGGTTTATGGGGACTCTCCATAGGTGTAATGGTTTTTATACTGTACAGACTGTATGTGGTATTGTCCAACACTGACCCTACACTTAAACCTACCCCTTACAGGAAACTGTGTGCATTTTTAGATTTTCAAAAAAAACACCATAAAGTATATTTTTTAAGCCTTTTGAATTACAGGGACTCTGAAAATGTCCTCATAAATCACCTTTATACTGTAATACCTAAAGTATGTCATACACACGTCTTTATACAAATTTGTGTCCTCATAAACCACACACACACACACACACACGCACACGCGCACGCGCACGCGCACGATACCCAATTTATCCAGTCAAGAGACCATTACACACACTCAGCATTGACTGCAAAGGTACCCATCTACTATCTTGACCTCTAGATTACAGATCGAAAACATGATTGGTGGGGCAGATGTAGTCAGAAGGTCAACACTATGGTTAGCAAGACTCCAAATAAGTCCTCCATTCAATTTCTTATCTGTGCTACAATAGCAATCAGTGTCCTGGTTGGAGTTAACCCTCCTACACTCAACTTCAAAGCTAAAAACTCTTCAAACACAGATACACGCTTCTACTGGCTGACCGAGCAGCCCAATCTCACCTGAGCAGGCCCCTCTGACACTTCCCAGTAGATCAAAAGAATAAAAAAATTCCCTTATTGAAAACTATAGTGGAAAAGTCAAGAATACAAAATAAATAAATAAAAATATTCAGTATATATGAAAATAAAAGCCTCTAACTTTCCAAAAAGAGGATGCAGAGAGTCAATTCCTTGCAGAACACATATTCCGGTTGTACATCAAAACCACTTTATCCCTGACCTGCTGCAGGGAATTGAAGGACACAGCATCTTCAGTTCAGTGCACTGAGAAACTAGAATGACTCTTTGACAGCAGCGTGTCGGCCCTGGCCCTTCAGCGAATCTTCACACAATCATCAACGCCTTGAGAGAGGATAGAGACTGACAGCAACAAGACATTTGAGAAAGCAAGCACTATCCACGTATCTATTATTCTTTTCTATGGGATTTATCTGGGTGGGGTTAGCGCTCTCTCCACCTTCAATACCACGACTGAGGTGAGGCCCTTGAGCAAGGCAGCGTTCTCTTAAGTGCTCCCCAGGCGCTGCAGCAATGGCTGCCCACTGCTCCGGGTGTGGGTGCGTTGTTCACTTGGATGGGTTAAATGCAGAGCACAAATTCCTAGAATGGAAAACCATACCTGGCCACATGTCACGTCCTTTCCTTCCCTTTTAAAATAATTAGCCCAAAGGGAATTAGTTCACAGATATTAACTAGTCGTTTTTTTCAGTGGCTTGCCTGTAAACTGCACCATGAAACTGAATGAACGATTTCATTTCTCTGTACACCCATCTTTTCTTCAGAAAATGTTGAAGTAAGTTTAGCTCTTAATTGTCTTTCACGAGTTCGCGCTTACTCATAGTATAAAGAATAAATAGCAAATTTGGCGTGCTGATTCCGAACCCTAGTGGTTTGAACCCTAGCGAGGCGTCCGGCTCGGTCTCCCTCTGCCCCCCGGAGGAAGGCATGAAGCAGGAAAGTGGGTGTAGTAGTGGGTGTAGTAGGGAGGAAGGATTTGATTGGGTATGTGTAACGAGGGGATTGATTAGATAATGCGATGCAAGCTGTGATTAATTCGTCCAGAGCTCCTCCCGAAACTTTGTTATTTGCAAAACATTCACTTATATTTTCAAGGCTGTTTATACAAACAGTGTTTGGGCAGACTCCAAAAGAGTGGCATGAAGCATCCCTGAATGTAAAGTATAAGGATCTGCAGAGGAATACTGCGGAGTGTAAAATATTGGTAAGAAGAGCTGCAGCAATCCACACAAATTAATGTGTCTGACACACAGAAAACGCAACAGCGGGTGTGAATCTTATACCTTCACTTTATTAAAGTCTCACGCCTTCCACTGGACCAGGGCACACAGGGACAGAACATCTAGACACAATCATCAAAATAAAAGTAGTTGCACACAATAAAATGAGAGCAAATCAAACAGATCAGGTCAACAAGACCACAGTCTCTCCAGTGTGGAGATTGAAACGGGTCATTTAAAGTGCTTGAATTCATTCCTCTGTTAGTAAACATCTCTTCTGTTCATACAAACAGGTTGGCAGCTGTTGTTTTCATGAAGCTATAACAAAGCAATGGTAGCATTCTAACAATGGTGCATACTCTCGGGTCACAACAGGTAAAAAACACAGCAAGACATGAAATGTATGGAAGGAAAAATATACCTTTTTTTTTTTTTTTGTTAAAGGGCTCATGGCCAGTGTTTATTGTTCCAGACATCTTCATGCTATCAAAGAATCGACCAGGTGAAAATAACACAGAGGAAGGCATACACACATGGGCAGCAAGTCATACATGTATTTTACACAACAGCACAAGGTCTTTTTACAAGTGCATTTATTTGACCAATTATTTGGAAATCTAATACATAGGTGTTATTATAGTGCAGTTATTGTTTTTATGTTTTTTCTCCCCACACTTCAGCTTCTAAATGGTGATTTGTTAAAAGAAATGGCATCTTTGAGTTTTATTCCTAAAACAATGCAGTTTTTACATCTCTTGTTTATCCAAAAATGAAAATGTCATTCCAAACCTGCAACTCTTTCTTTTTTCAGTGGAACACGAGGATATTTCAGATAAATTGTTAAAAGTTATTATTAACAGCGGTAAAATGTGACCAAAGATTGTTCTTGTGTGAACTTTGTCCATTGACTTTCATTATACAGGCATTTTACTTATTTTAGAAATTAGTTGTACTTAGGAAAGACATAAGGGATTTTTGAGCGAGCCATACTTTTAATTATACACTATTTTTTGTGTCTCACCTCATTTGTTAGTAGGCAAACGAAAGAGAAGATGCTCCTATCTGTAAACAGACACCTCATTGACATGAGCAATTGACCTCTGACCACAGCAGACATAATCAATGTACTTCTGTGACTTTGCATTAGCAAGAAGACAGTGTATTACGCAGGACCTCTCCTCCTGCACACGTACAGCGACAAAAAGAGACCGAAAGAGAGAGAGAAATACAAACAAAGTGCCTCCAGAGCATTACAAAACAAGCCCTCCATTGATTTTCTGCTTAGTGTAACCACAGAGTTTTTTGAGAGATAAACACACACACAAATATCCTTCTTCTATTGATTTACTTTAGTTGGTTTTAGACATGCCTGCCCATCTCTGCTGAAGTATGCGACCCATGTGAGAGCATGCTGCAATACCCAATGCCCCTCGAATGTTGGGGAAATGGAAGTAAATCGCTTTTGCTTTAGAATAAACATCTACATTTAAGGTAAAGGGTATATATATATATATATAGTGATACATATATACACTCTGTTAAATATATTGCACATAAACACACAGAATGTGCTTCCATGCAGTGGCTCTTGCTGTATATTTGTGTTTTACAGTGTGCATTATGTATCAAGGCATGCCAAAAGCACAAAAACTTTATTATTGACAATCTTATCAACCTTCTGAGACACGTTTACAGTATGTAATCTGACCTTTTAGTCAGGAAAACAAACCCCCTTCTTTAGAAAGCACCTACAGTGGTCAAAATCTGCCTCGTTAAATCAATCTAACCTTACAGCAAAGGACAAATGGGGTTTTTTTGCCAAAAAACAAATCAAGATCAAATATCTTTTTCAAAAATTAAGACCTTGGTCAAGTGAACATTTAAAGTTTCACTGCAAGAGTATTTCTGCTCCAAAAGACTAGGCAAAAATGTTTTTTCCTGCAGCGCTGGAACAGCTTAATAAAGGCATTTTAACTGTAAACATCTTTATAACGTATAAATAATTAAAAAGCATTAGAACAATTTTGTATGAAGCTAATGAAAAAGCAAGTTTATGCTTTGAGCATGCCATAATCCATAATCAAGAAAAAGAGCCTCGTTAATACATGAGGCGTAAGCCTAATTAAAATGAAAATCTGCTGATCATGACTGAAGTCAAGGTGAAAATAAAGGTAGCGCAGACAGTGGCGTGTGCGCCCTCCTGCCAAAACACTGTGTCTACAGGTCAAAGAGATTTTGTTGCCCCGAGAAATAAGGAATGCCTATGTGGTGAATTCAGACAAGGATGTGAAATGAGGCATAAAGTAATACACAAACAGATCAAATGCACCGAGAAGTTTTCCTGTGGAAACTAAAAAGGAGATTTGGGTCACATGACTATCTCTTTAAGACAAGATCTGTGAGACTGCGTAGACAATAATATGCATTTGCGCAGTTAAACCTCAGGAGGTTGGTGATGCAAATGTCAGATTCACCAACTAAATAAGTTGGCATCCTGAGGGCACACCCCATGAGGAAATAGCCACACACTGAGGGTCTTAAATAATCTCCACAGGCAGTCTACGGCACCGCACTCACGTCTTGTTCTTGAGCATCAGTAAAAAGACTTCTTTAGTGCTTTCATTGCTCGTTTTCTCTGCTTCTAGACTGGATTTCAGCCTTTCCTTCAGTTACTCAATCTATTAGGAGCTCAACTTGTATGGATGACGTGAAAGGTAATGGTTAAGGAATTATGACTTGTAGTTGGAAGCGATAAGAGTTTTGTGCGACAAATGCGCTGATTGTGACAACTTTTCTTGCATAGTTAGATGCGATAGCTTAGCTGCTTTGTTTAGCTGAAAACATTGTCTAGCCACTAACACCACCATCTAGTGCAAGCCGCATGCGTGATCATGCGTACAGGGAGGTAGCCTTATAAGTGTCTATGGCTGCAGATGACGCTCAGTGGATCTTTGGCTTGGCAAGTCGTGTGGAGACACTGAGCGGTACCGAAGCATTGCGCTGTGGGTCAGCCTCACTCCTGATTACTGCTGGCCGAGGCTGGGACAGCCGGGCACGAGTAACGACATGGTTCCCTGCACTGATGCATGGCAAACCTCTGGACGGAGGAGGAGGGGGAAGCTGCTGGGCCTTGTGGTTCATTGAAGGTACTGGTTTTGGCTTTGACCCAATACCGTCCCCTATAGACAGAGAAGGGAGAGTTACCCGTTTGTGTAGCCGTGGAGGCTGCAGGACACGCGGGCTGAAGAAGGACGAGGGGTGAGGGGTTTGCAGGAGTTTGCTTTGATGGCTTTCAGGGGTCGGTCTTGCAATCTGTTCTCCAGCCCCTGGTGAGTCATTCTCATTGTTGTCTTGTATGCGAAGGTGGGTGCTAAGCAACCAGCTCAGCTCTTCTGGGTCAGGCAAAGATTTTGACGCCATGTGAGGGTCTTTAGCAAGAGGAAGGATTGGATCGGTGCAGGGGGCTGGAGGAAAGAACGTAGGAGGCCGTTCCTCTTCGATGCAGGCATCACTGTGGCCCCCGGTGGGGACTGTTCTTGCTAGTTTTCCCTGGATGAGGGGCTCGTTGGGGATGTGACTGATGGGCTGAAGTATTTGAGGCTGCGGAAGACAAAACAAAACATTACTTCTCAGGATGGATATGTGCGAACACACAGTAAACGTATGTGTTCCGTACACAGAACAGCTTTAAGAGCCTATAAAGGAACTCTAAATGACAGCAACAGTTGCTAATCCTATTCACACAGCAATGGGTAGTCAAATTAAATCCTAAAATTTGGCTGTGAGTGTAAGAAATTAAAAAGTCACTTTAAATGCAATAAAATAGTAAGAGTGTGGTTATCTTCTTCAGAAACAAATAATGCTTGAACCAGGGTTGTGCACAATTCAGAAATTAATTAAGAAGGCTTTTGGAAGAAATTCCAATTCAACCCCTAAATTTAAAATGAGATGATAAAAGGATGATGAAGAATTGATGAAGAATTGATGAAGGATGAATTTTGATCGCATAGAAGTAGAATTACAATTAACTGAAATCCAAACAAATTTATTAAACAGCCAATGTTGGTCACATTTTAGTTTGGGGACCAATTCTAGCTATTTACTAACAAATAATGAAGAATACTGTAATAGTAAGGTAGTTCTTAGATGTAGCATAGAATTACAAAACCTAAAATATGGTCAAGCGTACTAAGGCATTAATGTGAGTTTAATAAGTACTAATGAACAGCCAATATGCTAATAATATGCAAGCTAATAAGCAACTAGCTAACAGTAAAAATTAGTCCCTAAACAAAACTGTCATTTTAAACAAGAGATTTCACAGATCTCACCAGGGTGCAAAAGACACTTTCCCAGAATGCACTTATTTTTGAATTCCTTTTAAGAGAGTTCAACGGTGCCAACTCAATTGGAAACATTTTTTAACAATTAAACATATTATTAGTTATTAGCCATGAACCAAACAACCTGTAACTCATTGCAAATCATTGCAAAAAAAGAATATGTTAATTAAATATTTGTGTATATTTGGTTTTTATATGCAAGGGTACTTAATTGGATTGGAATGAATACTGAGGTATTTTGGCATAATTTGCTTATAGTGATTTTCTACCTGGTGCGTATTTTTGGCATAAACAATCTATTTGCATAATATAGTTTTTCACCTGTAATTCAGCTGTTAAACACAATACTTGAAAAATAAGTTGCTGACGCATGACTAGCCACGGCTGGAACCGTATTTCCTAATTCAACTAATTCCGTCCCGTCCAATCAAATTCTTTTTCCTTCCCCTTAAATAAGCTCGCTTTCTTCCCTTCCATATCTCGTTACGCATCCCGCCTCCACCCCTTCTCCGCCCCTTTTCGCATCTTCCTACAAAGCGGGGCCAAGCGGAGTTCGAGCCGGACGCTGACCTCCAGGCTCGACCTCTGGACAGCACGCCAAATACGCCTAAATTGTCATCATAAGGAAGCGCAAACTACTGAAAGGTTTTTATTAAAGTGTTAAAAATCAACTCCCCTTCAATGGGATTTTTACTTACTTTACTTTTAGTAAATTTCTCCATCTGTAATTCAAATTCAGCTTCCTGTGGGGTGTGGCCAATTTAATTCACATTCACACGCATAAAATGAAAATCAAGCATTCTTTAATTCTGAACTTTGCACAAGCCTGTTTTTTACCATTCTAAAATAGCACTGGCAACTGTGTTCTTCTGCTCTGTTAACATCACCAGGATGTGTTGAGATGTGTGTGGTCAGCTGGCTGTTTAGTTGCACACCAAGCGTTACTGTAATAGAATGGTTGGGGGTGGATGAGCACGTATGCAGGTGAGTTTCAGTAAAGACAACTGTGCACCATGACAGAGGCGCAAGTCCTTCACTCCCTTTGTCTCAAGGGCTGCTAAAGAGCACTGCTGTACTAAAACCACAGCACCCCCTACTGGATAACTTTAGTTTCAAACAGCCTGCCATATTTCTATTCAGCTGGAGACCATTTGTAAGGTGTGTATTATCTCCAGATACCATCACAAAACAATTTTATCACATGCCCAACCACACAGGGGTGAGAAAATGTCAGAATGAGAGAGACGTAAAGCATTACGGTTTAAAACTCCACTAGAGAGCGCCAACACAACAACAGCTGAAAAACAAGAACATGGAGCAGGAGTACAGTGCAGGTACAAGGGAGTAAAACCGTGTGAGCCAGTATGTGCGCAAAGCAGAGCGAATGTCAGCAAATTTGCACTGGGTACTGAGAGTCACATCCTCTATGTAATGTCACAAAGTCTCTGGGGTGGAAAGACATGCACGGACACCTGCAAATAATAAATTCATAATGCATTCATTTCCGGCCATCTCAGTAACCTTTCTTTAAACTCTGAAAACTTGAAGTCCCGTTTACATGGATATTATTTAGAAGCATGTTGGCTGATAACTCCTTTACTCTTTTCCGTAATGTTTTAAGAATGACTAAAGGAATTAAATGATTAAAAACCGTTTATTAAAGAACTGGTTAAGCCAATAAATTTTCATCATTAAATAAATTTGAATGCCTTGCTTTATTGGTTAATTCCCCTAGTTACAGCGGATGACATTCCCATAAAAATATTAAATATATTACCTGGCAGATAAATTGTGTAAAATATTTATTGAAGGGTGGTGTGCTGCTATCATCTTAACTTGTTGTTCTAACAATGTCTGCACTTTCATAAAAGCAACAAGACACCCAAAAAATCATCTATGGTGAGGATATGTCCATAACGTTATTATGGTACATAATGCAAAGATGAAAAAAAAAAATTGGTAATTGTTTTTTTGTGGTAAAATTGGTATAACAAACAGCCCCACAGCCTTTTAGCTGTTAAAAAATGGCAGCGACAGCATTATGATAAACGACACCAAAGTTCAATAAACAATTTGCACGCGATAAACAATTCTTGTGCCAAGAAATATAGTTCATTATACTGACTCTAGGCAGTTTTGGGGTTGCCAAGCAACATAGCAACTTTAATACAGAATTCATCACAGGTGTTTTTATATCGGCTTCAAACAAGGCTCATTTATTTAGAATTTAGAGTTGAAAATATCTGTTTCATAATACAATATTAACATCATAAAAACAAAGGAATCATGCTGCACCAAACAAACAACAGCCACAAGACAGTAAAATGAAAAACAAAGACGTCAAACAGATTTCATGCTCCTCTGCATTTGTGGAGTGATTCCAAATCTTTGTGTAACCTAAACTTTTTAAAATGAGTTTGAGTTTCTGTGTAAGCACCTATAGCATCTGACATGTTTCCAGGAGAATGGGGATAAAGATATAGATTCTTTACAGAGCAGGGTTCGATATTAAGGATGGCTAAGCAGACCAATGCAGAGTTGCCGCTACACTTATATATAGTATACATACATACATACATACATACACACACACATATATATATATATATATATACACACACACACACATATATATATATATATATATATATATGTGTGTGTGTATATACATATATATATATATATATATATATATATATTTATATATATATAATTTGGGGTTTTCATGAGCTGTATGCTAAAATCATCAATATTAAAACAACAAGGCTTGTAGCTACTTCAGTTGTGTGTAATGAATGTAAAATATATGAAAGTTTAATGTTTATCAGTGCATTACAGAAAATAATAAATTTTATCACAATATGCTAATTTATCACAATATGTAAATGACTATAACACCACTAGGGCAAAGGATGTGCCAAAATTGCAACAATGTCTAGTAGGATGCTTTGCGAGATAACCAAATCAAAACTGCTTTTTAAGTTTGCGGAATTGTTTTAAAATAGTTTAGAAAATGAATGTGAATTCGTAGCTTTCACAGTTACATAATATCTAGTTAGTATTGTGATTTTTTTCACAAAAGTCTCCTGACACAAAGAAAAAAAAAAAAGAAAAAATATTTTATATATATATATATATATATATATATATATATATTTCTGAATCAACTGGAAAGGTTTTTATTTGTTTGTTTTTATTTGTTGTGGGGGTCCATGAAAATCTGAAGTTTTGGAATAGAGGGAAAAACATACTTGATCGTTGAGCCCACAAAAAGCATCCAGATTTCAAAAAAAGAACAGGGAGTATCAACTGCCTCCAAAACATTTCACAAGATAGCTTGGTAACATGATTGCTGGATATTACAACAGAAAGAGCTGTAATAAAGTCTGGGTTTAATTCAGACATTCATCTTACTGTAAGATTTGGCTGATGAAATGTAGCCATTTTGATAATAGAAGAGTTTTTAATATCCTGGGTCTGTAGAAGTGGAGGTTATAATGTGAATCCCGAAGGAGTTATCGGATCGTTTTATTTTAATTGTTCTATAAAGTGGTTCAGCGTCTCCCTGTGCAGCCACAGGACCAAGGACAATTGCACTATAGGCTAATTCTTTGCTTGTGTGTCTGTTTGAAATGTTTAAACCCTGGTTCACCTGTGTAGACTGATGACTGTTTGAATAAAGTCTCTGGAAGCAGGCTGAGAGAAGCAGTGGGTCTCTCAGAACATCAGTAAACACTGCAGCTCCATCAGAGTAAAGACAGATCTGACACAACCACAGCCCACGGAGGAAGAGATCAGGACTTCAGATAGGTTGTTTGGGCAAAAGATTCAGAAAAAAGCAAAAAAGTCTCATGCCAACTCGATTTTGATTTGTATGTGAATGTTGGGGGGGGGGGATCCATGCTTCAAAAACAACAATCAAACTCGAAAAAAAGCATGCATTGTTCATTCACATCACGTGACCATGCAAAGGGTGAAGCTTTTAGTAGATGTTACTGTACCACGCTGTGTCACGGAAGTAATGCACAAGATGCTCCACCCCTGTCCCGGGGTATTATGGGATAGGCAGAGGGGGAGAAACAACAAAGAACAAGTTCATCCAATCAGGAAATAGGAAGAGGAAAGAGAAAGGGAAAAGAGAGAGGAAAGCATGGAGAGAAGACATACAACAAACAAAACAGTGGAGTAAAAACAAAGGAAGAGGGTCAGGGGCTGGTTTCATAAAATAAGTTTACCAAATAAGCCAGGTTTATTTCAATTAGTCTGATGTATTGTCTGTTGATTTGGTTTAAAATAGGTCAGACTAACTGAAATAAGCCTAGCTTATTTGGTGAGCTTGTTTAATGAAACAGGGCCCGGTCTGTTGAGAAAAACGCCAAACATATCTGACATCTGCTCTATCTGAATGTTGTACATACAATGTATTAAATACATTCTCACAAAACTAAACTACTGGTGTCCTCACTTACACTCCAAAAAATAGCTTGTTGCTCTAACTTAATTCATAATTCATTTGAACTGATTTATTTGAACTTAAAGTAAATTAATGACTAAAATTCATGCTAATTTAATGAAATCAAACCAATTCCATTTGGCATGTCCTGTGAATGTTCCCTCAACTTAATTCACTCTTGTTGATTCAACCATTGCTGTTGCTGTGCAGACTTGTTTTTTTGTCACAGCAAATGTACAAATGTAACTGCAGGAATACAAATGCTCTTCTTCTCCACTGAATCCTGTTCCTCCCGTATCTCTCTCCCTCTCACACACAATCTATTACAGCTGCATGTGTTCATGCTGGTTCAAACAACAAATGCTGGCTTCTCGACTGACCGCACTGGTGCACAGAAATGTATATCCAAAATCTCTACACAAACACACCTGAAGACAGGGCACAGCACGGCCATCCACACAAACACACAGATGGTGTGATCCAACCAGAGCAGTGACGCACCTAAACCTGACAGAAACTCTTCTGACTTTGTCTAACCTTAAATAACTTCCACTTTCATCTCACACCACATCTCCTCCTCCTTTCTCTCATTTAACCGATATCCTACTTAAAGAGTCTCAGCTCCCTGTCTCATGTTACAATATTGTAAATATATAATCATAAGCCTTTAGGGAGACAACTATTAAAACAGAAGGGAAGAAAAGAGCAGATTAAGAGATAGAGAGGGTGGCGGAAAGAAAGCCGAACATTTTGCCAAAAAGGAATGGGGTCAGAAGTCAGGGGTTAATGACTCACTTTGTCGGCGTTGAGGCATGCTGGCACGAGGTGCAGTCTGGTACTGGCACTGCCAGGGAGAGAGGAGAGGAGTGGGTACGGCCTGCAACACACAGAAAAACCGTGACACACAAACACACACGACACCCACACAGCTGCGGAAAGAGACAAACCCCAGTGAATCCAGACAAAACAGTTTAGAAAGATAAAACTCCTCAAAGAGAGAAATGGCTCACATTTCCTCTGAGAAGACAAACTACCATGGACGTCTGAACATCAGACTAAAATATCAATGAAAAACATGGCTTGAATGCGAGCCTGCACAAATACGTGCATGCAATATTTCTAGCTAACACAGAAAGATTATATTTACTCATGCGCAAATTGCACATGCACTGGGGAAATTTATGAGATCAGATATATGTATCTTTACCTTTAATATTTTGTCACATTCTAACATAATGTTCACAAACATAGAAACCTTATCATGAAAATTGATTGCATACCATTTAGAAGCACCTTTGGGAAAATGTTGAAAGATAAAAGGCAACACAAATTGTTGTATGGCGCAATAACAATATGCCCAGAAAGTGAGCAGAACAGAAACTACACTTGTCTAACCTTATAAAGTGTCCAAGTATAAATGACAAAAACTGAAGCATCTTTTGAAGGAAGTGAACAAGTCTAATGGCAATAGTGGTCCAATTTATGCACACTACCATTCAAAAGTTTAGTAAGTATTGTGTATTTTTATTTATGTAGTTTTTATTCATTTATCAAAAGATGATTTTGTTTCATTTGCTAAACAGCAAGTAGGATATTCACCAGTAATATTTACCATACAGAATATGTACCTTTGGACTGACTAAAGTTTTCATGGAGGCTTCTCTGAAATGTATGGTTTACTCTCGCCAGAATAAGCTGTAAGTCAAAATACTGGCTCAGCAAGATTCACTTAATGCTTAAATGAACAGGAGGCAGCATTAACGAGTATGCAGTCAATGTAGTATAGACATTAGTATGCCATTTGCAGATTTCTCTAAAAATGGCAGTGTGCAGACAAGAACGCTATGTAATAGCTGGTTTACAAGACGCGACTTGGGTAAACAAAAGATGCTATGAAATCTGGTACATAATTCATGTCATTTACACAAGTAGGATGTTTTTCTGAATCAACATTCTTTACAGGAATGACTCCAATCAACCCACTCTTCCCCTGCTAATTTTAGACATTCGTTTGGCATAGGGAAAAAGTGAAGTCCATAACTAACTGAAAGGAATATTGTTCCAAGGACAAAGGAAGTCCGTCCAGGAACAAGACACACTCACGGTAAGTAGAACAAATATTTGAATACAATAGTGCTGATATCCTGCAGAGTTTAGCTCCAACCCAGAAAAAAAGCTTTAGTAATCCTGAATAACCTGATTAGCTTGTTCAGGTGTGGTCAGAGCTAAACTCTGCAGGATTTTGGCACTCCAGGACAGACGTTGCCGACCCTTGATCTAATTCATAAAAAAAAAATGTTTACATCCTTAAACGTACATACTGAGATTCTGCTGGATAATCTTGCTTGACAGCTATGGCCATTGATTCACTTTCATTATATGGAAAAGAGCAGCAGTACATTCTTCTAAACATCTTCATTTATGTCCCACAGAAAACAAAGTTGGTAAAAAGTCATATACTGTATGTGGGAAAAGTTATACAGGCAAAGAAAATGAAACTTTGAACACTAACGTGTGCAAAATGAACAAGTCCTGTTATCCCCAAATTCCCTAACAGTTTATTTCTCTTCCTCATTTCCACTTCTAAATTCTCATCCATCGCTTGTTACTTGCCTCATCTCTTCCTCCTTCCTATAATCTCTCCTGACTCCAGTCGTTCGCAGTGTACCGTTAGCTTTGCTGATTGTTTGCTGGTCCTCAATAAGAACACGTCCCCTGGTGAACATCTCAGGCTGGGGCTCAGAAAGCTAAACCACCGGAGTAGGTGCAACACGGCTTCACTTAAATAGGAGATGACAATCATTCTGCACTCTGTAGTAGATGCCGTTTTCCCCTAGCAGCTGCAAATTGGCCAAATCGGCACCTCTGCAAACTAGCCTCAGCTCAGGGCATCCCGAGAGAGCACTGGGCTATTTTAACCACAAAGAAAACGAACACGAGAGAGGGAAGAATGGAGGAGAGGAAAAGAACAGAAGGAATATGTTGTCTGATTTGTCAACCCTGACAACACATTTGCTTCCCTCCTTTGTAAACAACTAGCCACCTATAAAGCCTAGAGAGGTTTAGGGGGGAAACAGGAAAACGAAAATAAGGCAGACGGCTCAAGCAAGGACACACTTGTCACACTACACTGACATTTTTGGAGAGTTTTGGGTACCCTGGTGATGCGATCATGTTGACATGCTCGTTGCTAGCCAGATAGCGAGAAATGACTCACAGCGTGGTGATGATGGGGTGGTCGCCACACCGTCTGAGTGGATTTATCATGATGAGTTCTTCTCTCACCTCTGACTCCGGACTTCTGCTGATGACACTGACATCTCACCGGCTGATAGAAAAAGAATCAAAGCAATAATTATCAGATTTTTTTATATAGTGCTTTGAATCTGTTTAAAACTCACACCCAGAAATGCTAGTTTGCAAGGTATTGCTAGTATAGAGAAATTTATCATTATTGTTTTTTGTAATATTTTTTTTTTAAGTGTTCAGATATTACAATATTAAGATCTACTTGTTAAAGTATTGTACTATTTTTGACAGACGTGACATAACTACAAAAATCTACAATACAAAACAATGGATTATAAATATTATTATTACAATTACATTTATCGAAAGTAGGTTTGACACCATAATTTTAGAACCGATAACCATCTTTCATCGTTTCATGTTTGGCACCAGGTCATTGACCTATTTTAAAAACTATTATAAATAATTAATTATAAATTATTATTATTATTATTATTATTAATAAAATGCATTATTCAGAATAAATTACTTTTATTTTTTCTATATATGCAAAGTCCTTTTGCAATCTAAATGTTCTTAGAATAAAGTTAGTTTAACACAATCATTAAAAATTATTTATATGCAAAGTAGTCATGCAATAACCTTTAAAAAAAAGTTTTATAGTAATATTAATAATAATAAAAACAAGAAAATAAATTATTTATTTTTATATTAAGAAAATTTATTATTTTTAGATTTCTGTGTATATTTGTATAATTTTGCAAAGTAGTTTTGCAATCAAAATTTTCTTATATCTGATGTTTAAAAACTTTTAATTAATTTTTTTTTCCACACAATTTATGATAGAATTCATGGCAGTAGTGAAGTGAGGGAGAGTTTAAATTCCTTAACCAATGTATAAATAATACTCTTGTTCTAATGTAAAGAAATCATAACTGCTTTCATCTTTGCTCTGCAATCAGCATAATGCAAAAGAGGTGAGCAACTTTACTAGCGCTAATTATATAATTGCTCACTAAAGGTGATAGTAATTGGAATTAAAGGTTAAAGTGCACGTGTTGATGCGCCAAACATGGTTTTTATGGCTTGGAACGGTGAAGTTAATGAACAATATGACATGTGGGTTTGTTCTGAGAACATCTCGTCCTGGTTTCATCTTACTCATGCAGACATAGAGTTAGCATTACTTTAGCATCTTCCAGCAGACACTGCAGGCTCTGATTAGCCACTCATGTATTATGTATTTTCAATCAATACAAAATGGTCAAAATGAGTGCAAGTGTGAATGTGTCAGGAATGGTGATGGCTCACAGATTGTTGATGCTGTTGATGAGTGAGCCGTGTAATGATTTTATCTTTATTTTTCAGCTCTTCCCTGAGATGCGCCACCTCCTTCATCAGTTCCTCCATCTGACACACAAATACAAAACAAAACTTAAAATCAAACACAACATATTCAATCGTCATACACAAACAAATGTACAGAACGTAAAAAAAATTAAAAAAACATGCAGCTGTTGATGTCAATTTTTAGGCCAAAATGGAAGACTAATTCACCATGGGTTCTCTCTGGAATTACTAATGGCTTTTTAGAATAGCAGTTTGCAATTTATGGGTATAATAAGGTCTGTGGTAAACATTACTTGAGATATATTAATGTTTTGTTCTACTTCATAAATTGCATAGCTCAGATGTGGATTCTGCAACTGTTGTGTGCTTTAAAAACACAAGCTGTTGCATTTGGACGCTCAAGGACTGAAACAAACCTCCTCCAGTAGACACATTTAACATTTGAAAGCCACTTTTATAAAAACACATTAGAAACTCCTAAGGGAGCCCATGGCTGGAAAATGCTAATGTTCTGTCAGATTTTAGGACAACATGCATAACAGCTCTATTCAGGTGGCTGTTTATGAGATGTTGCAGACCTGCTGGGCTCTGCTGTCATCTTCACTGGAATCCAAACTCTCTGGAGTAATCTCGCCATCATCCATCTACATAAAATGACAATTTATTCAAGGAGATGAAATGCTCATGTTTACAACTGCACAGGTTCTTTTATTCTTTCTGTCTTTTTGTTTAACCCCTACACAAATACTAAAAGCTGCTCAGAGGATTACAGCTGGATTTTGAATATGAAAGAGCATATATGATTATTCCAGCTGTGTGTGGGGGGTACCTGCAGCAGACTCTTGAGTTTGAGCAGCTGCGATTTGACAGACGAGCAGTCTTCCGCCATGTGCTTGAGAGTGAGTTCATCTAGCGCCACCGTGTGACCGTCACGCTGAACTGCGGGAAGAAGGGGCCGATGGCCTGTACGACAGGGATCGTAATGAAACCCGACCAGTCTAAAAGAGAGATTGACAGAGAGTTCAGACTATTAAAGTTTATAGAAAAAAAAACACAAGAAGAAGGATTAAAGGGGTTGTATCATGACTTTCTTAATCTTTGATACCAGAAGTGATGAAAACAAACTGCAACTTTAAGAAGTCAAAAGATTCACTCAGTTCAAAAAGACTGCAAAAACAGCTTCTACCAAACTTCATGATGTTGACCAGAATACAATGACTACTTGACCGTACACATCAACACTGGCTATTCAAAGTTGAGCTTTTTATTAGGTCACAGAATTCTGAAAAAAAAGCCACAGTTTAACCTTATTTACCAAAACATTAAGCAACACAACTGGGCAACACTAGTATAGAGAGCTATCCTCACTATTAACTATTTGTTTATTAGCATGACTATTATTAACATACTTGCTGTTAGGACTTATGAAAGCATATATTCTACATCCCTAATCCTGCCCAATACCTAAAAAAACATTTACCTTACTATTAAATGAAGAGTTTACTGAGGCAAAAGCTATAGTTAATGGTTTGTTAGATCATGTTAAACTGAAGACTGGAGTAATGGCTGCTGGCAGTTTTCCCACCAAATAATGTTTTAAAATATATAAAAACAAAACAGCTATTATAGAGGGGTGGTTTATTGTGTTAATGGGGTGCAGTGTAGCAACATCACTGCACATGGAACTAACTAAAGTTTAAAAAGTGAAAATCATAAATCAACCACCTCTTTAAATATTCATAATATATATTTCCTAAAAGCACTTTCTTACTTTCAAATAAATGCAGCTTTAATAAGCATAAGAGACTTCTTAAAAATTTTAAAAAACATTACTGAGCCCAAACTTTTGAACAAAAGTACAATTTAGAAGCTTTATCATAAAAGCTGGTAAAGCACTAACTATAATGCGCCTGACAGAAAACAAGCAGCTCAACAAACATATACAGTCCTGTTCTAAGCTTTTAGTATCATGTTTAATTAGGAAAGATGTATTTCAGGGCATTCACCTGTTGTCATTATGAGAATGATCCGTTCCACTCCATCTCTGCTGTCTCCTCCTCCACTGAGCCGGCCGGCCCCCCCTGTCAGAACGCTCAAAGTGGGCCATCCCATCTGCATGCACAGAGCGGTCAACAGCAGTCAATGACAAATAAACAAATGCATTGAACAAGTGCTCAAAACCCAATTCACTTTTAACCACACAATTTAGTTAAGTCTCTAAGAAATGCTCAAAAACAGACACACACTTCTTGGAAAAAGAAGGTCATGTTTCTCTGGGAGGTTTTGCAGTGTCCTTCCAAATGCAGCGTTCTTAGAGTTTCGATACAAAGCACTCACATCGCCTAAGGCTAGATATCAGGACATACTTACACACTCTGAGGCATACAAAATCTCTCCATCTCACACACACACACAAACACTCTCTCAGTCTTTCTATACACATCAGCACAAAGACAGACAGAAAGTAGAACAGACAAAAACTAAGCTCCAAAACAGACCTGCTTACATTCCTCCTGTCCTTGCTGTCCGGTTCACTGCCAGAGCCTCAAAAACAGTCGAAAAACAGTCCAAAACTCACCCACACGAATACAAATAACCTTACAACTTAAAGCAGAGATGGTCTGTTTTGACTGACACAAGAAAAGGTTGAAGTACAGCTGGACAAAAATTCCCTAAAGTTAAGAAATGTAGAAAACTTTAAAAAGTTTTGTTAAACTTCCTACGACTGTCTCACTGGCCAGCTGATCCAAATCCAAAAAAAGTTTCCGCCTTGTTGGATCGTGGGTGTGTGTGTATGAGTTTGTGAGTTCTGGGAACTCCCTGGGAGATTTGACCAGAACCAGACGCATACAGAGAGACACAGCTGTAATCCCTGAGCCGTGGGGCCTTCAGGAGAGAACGTGAACTGGTGGTGGTGCTCTCAGCTGAAGTCGGCACAGCCCTCGGGCAGGGTCTCCTCTCTGGTCACGGGAACTAGCGTCAAAACAGCAGGCCCTCCTGCCTGCTAAGTGGACGGATCGACCATGGAAGGAATGAAGGAGGGAAGGAGACAAACAGACGGGGTGGGAAGAGACAAGGGGGAGGGGGTTCTGAAGTCATCTATTCCCTCCTCTAGCTCTTTCTGGCTCTGCAACCCCTCTCACATGACTGCAGGGCATGATGCCCAGGGCTATAAATACAGCACACACACACACACACACACACACACACATACATACATACATACA